>CM067372.1:73974911-74523882 GCA_034401795.1 Chaetoderma sp. LZ-2023a | reverse complement strand
AGATCACAGGGCGAGATCACAGGGTCACTAAGTGCACACCGGAATGTACATATTGGCAATTCAATTTATTACACCCAGACTTTATGCAATGCATCTGGAGAACATAATTATTTACATTCATGTAGATATATACTAGTGGTGTACAAGTGTACACGTTTATAGCAGGGTTTTTTCAGATGCAGCAGCGGCAGCGGCAGCGGCAGCTGCCAGTCGTCGTTCAGTACTAGGCCATCCCACCTGGAACGCAAGACTAGAATCACCAATTTTGCCACAGACAATCATATTGAAACTGGCTAGAGACAGTTGATATTTAAGGTCAAAAGATCAAATATCTAGGTCACGCACTTTTTACCATAACTCAGGAATGCAAGAAGCTAGAATAGCAGACAATAGAGGAATCTAGTCTGTCATTATGACGTCATTATCACAGCTAGGCCGACGTCAAAATTAAAATACGTCATGAATGGCGTGTCTAAGTCAGTCAGAAACTCTTAATAGTCCGTCATGTGTACGAAGTGTATGTCTTTCCGTTGAATGTTTTGAAAATAATTTGACTGGGCGCTGTTGATGCCATATGCAGCAACTACACCCAGCCAACTTAGTTTCAAAATATTTAACGGCTTACCTGTAGGCTATGGGTTTCTGGAAATTGAGATTCATGTATTTCAGGGTTCGATCGATCCCAATACGGCCAAATCGTGAGTGGAGCTTAGCTAGAGATGGGTGGGGTATAACTAAAATGTATTCATCTATTGGCAGAGAGAGAGAGAGAGAGAGAGAGAGAGAGAGAGAGAGAGAGAGAGAGAGAGAGAGAGAGAGAGAGAGAGAGAAGAGAGAGAGAGAGAGAGAGAGAGAGAGAGAGAGAGAGAGAGAGAGAGAGAGCTAGTTCACGGACTCCCAAGATTTCTGGCCATAATTTAGGAATGGAAGAAGATAGAATCACCAAATTTGGCACATCTGGCTCGAGAGCGCTGAGTTGCAGGTGAAAAAGAGAAATATCTAAGTCACGGGTCCATTCAAATTGTAGTGGACTAGCTAGAGCTACTTTGAGTTTCAGGTCAAAATGTCAAATATCTAGGTGACATTGTAGTTAACAAAATGAGTTAGCATTTTCTCCGAGTGAAGTTGGGAGTTGTTTCTTCTTTATTTATTCGTAAGTAAATAGTTATATCATACAAAGCAGGTTGTACGCCGAAGACCTAGCGCGCACCGTGCGTGCATGAACTCACTCTGACACACACGCATGCACACAAACAAATGCACACACTTCCACACTCCCGTGCATACGCACGCAGTCACCCACGCACGCACACACGTATACACGCGCGTACGTATGCATATACGTAAATAAGCATACACGCACGCAAACACACACACATATATTAAACAAAACAATTAGCTAACAGACTATTCACTATTTACATTTCGAATATTACAAATTTACAATTGACGTTTAAGTACATGCATGTTTTATCGTTGTAATAAAGTTTAACGAGAATTATACGAGGACAAGACAGTTACATGACAGATAATCAAATACAGAACTATAGTCATGCTAAATAATAAAATAACATATAACATATCTATACCTACTAATACAACAATTATGGCAGCAACAGCGCCCAGTCAAATTAGTTTCAAAATATTTAACAGCATGTTTATTAAATAGTAGACATACAATTCGTTCAACGTGTCGGACGGACTATTAAGAGTTAAAGACGGGCCTAATAGATAGAGAATCTAGAACGAGGTCACTTTTCATATCACTATTATGGACCGAGTTGAAAATTATCAATTTGCGCGAGCTTTAGCGAGTGCAAAATTGATAATTTTCAACGAGGTTCATAATAGTGATATGAAAAGTGACCGAGTTTGAGATTTTATTTATCATATAAACTGTAATTTTTAAATATTTGCCAATAGTTGCTGATGTGGCTTTTATCCGATTTCTCGCTGTTGATTTTCGTGAAATCTATACCGCCACTGTGACGCACCACTACTTGATAACAGATACTGAATGCGCAGCAAAATATAGTGACAAACACAAAATCTGGCGATGTCAGCCGGTAAATAGTATTTTAACTGGTCATTGAAAATTATAGCCACGGCCATCAATCGTTACTTCGCTGCCGACTGATAAACTGTCAAACGATGACATCTTGCGATGACGTTTCATGAATGACAAATCGTAGTAAACAAATCGTAGTAAAACAGTACCGCGTAGTAATACCGATTTAAATGGGTTGCGCACCCAACAGCAAATGAAAATATTCCGCTGAATATGGCACGTGTGCTCATATCGAAAAAATATGGAACGGGCTAGAAGGCTTGTTTATATGATAACATCATTTATGACGTAATGATTATGAAGTTATCCTACACGCAGCTTAGCTGATTATGACGCCATATGACGTCAGATGATGATGATGATGATGATGGATACTCTGGAAAGGTAAATTACTCACGCCGCCCAATGGCTGTCTGTCCATCAAGTTTGGGACACACAATTATAGTCTGGATGGCTAGATCGAGTCTGCGCTTCAGGTCAAATGGCCAAACATCTAGGTCGCAGGGTCACTAAGTGCATACTGGAATGCACATTTTTGGCATAACTCGGGAATGCAAGAAGGTAGAATCACTAAATTTGGCACATCCGTTCGTTCATATTTTGACTAGCTAGAAAGAAATTGATTATTCCAGTTTCTCAGTCAATCGTATGACGTCATAATCAACTACGTGACGTGTAATATGATGTCATAATCAATTACGTCATGAATGACGTAGCCAAGTCCGCCCCTAACGCATAATTGATGACGTCCTAAGCCTAAGCAGCAACAACACCCAGTAAAATTAGTTTCAAAATATTCAACAGCTTACCTGTATAGTTTTCTGGAAATAGATGTTCAGGGAGTGCAGGGATCGATCGATCTCAACACGGATAAAGCGTGGATGGAGATTAGCTAGAGATGGACGGCACAGCTGAAACTGGATACATTCATTTCAATAAATTTTAACGTTATTTAGTCGGTTAACCATTTGAATTCCCAAAATAACAAGTTCAAGTATACGTTAATTCACCTTTCCAGAGTATCCATCCACCATCTGACCTAGCAAGACGTCATAACCAGCTCAGAGCGTGTATGATGACGTCATAATCATTACGTCATAAAGGGTTCCATATATACCGTCATCAAATCTCACAGTCCGATACGTTGTATGAATTGTGTCTGTAATTATTTGCTATTTAATAAACATACTGCAACAGCACCCAGTAAAATTAGTTTCAAAATATCCACCTGCTTACCCCTTTAGTTTTTTTGGAAATTAATAGTCAGGGTGTTCAGAGATCGATCGATCCCAACACGAGCGAGGTGTTGGTGGAGCTTAGCTAGAGATGGGCGGGGCATAGCTAAAACCGGAAAGGTCCATTGTTGGATGTTCTGTCCCAGTCAAATTAGTTTCTAATTCGTTATATCGGGTTCAAAGTGTTACTGTGGTTACGAATCATGGCGAGTGTCTTTATAAACGTATCTGCTAATCAAATAATTGTAACCATTTTATAACCAGGCCTGCTGTGATGTTGAGGAATGGTCATTTGCATTTGCAGGCCACGAGGAGGCTATTTTTGAAATGTTAGGCCTACCGCTTGATTGTTTGACTTTGGCATGAATTGTCCTCCCGAATTCCACAAATACATCGGGCACATTTTTAAGAGGAAGTAGTGTTCTGGAGTAGTGTTCTAAGAAGTTTTCTCGAACTTTTCTGTAAATTTATGATGTCTTGAAACTAAATGGCATATGATGTTTCCACCCAAGTTTCGTTTAATTGTGCCCATTAGTTAATGATGAGTAGCGTTTTAAAAGATTTCTGGAAGATTTTGAAAACTCGAAGATTGCTGCCGGAAAATTAACTAATCAAATTTCTATAGAAGTTTTATGAAGTGCAACTCCCCAATGACCTGCCATCCAAATTTGTGTAATATCTGTCAGGGGTTAATGAGGAAGTGTTTCAAAGCAAAAGTTGATGGACTGACGCCGGACGGACGACATGCATAAGCTCACTTCGCCCTTCAGGACAGGTGAGTTAAAAGAATTTTTGAAGTAGGGATTATTCTGTGCTTTGTATTCATGAGAAATGTAGAAACCATCATGTTGTTTGCAGTTTATGTATTTAATAAATAATGTTATTGCCTTTAATGTGGTCCTGAAGAGCAGAAATATGATTAAGAACAAAAGACCAAAGGGCTTTGACACTCAGCTGTCTAACACCTAAAACAATGGACCTTTCCAAGTTTATCAATCGATCATATGACGTCATATGACGTTATAACCAACTAAGTGACGTGTATGCTGACGTCATAATCATTACGGTATAACTGATTCTATATGGGCCCGTATTTAACTCTTAATAGTACATTGTAGGACTCTACTATTTAATAAACATGCTGTTGAATATTTTGAAACTAATTTGACTGTGCGCTGTTGATGTCATAGGCAGCAACAGCACCCAGTCAAATTAGTTTCAAAATATTCAATGGCTTACTGTATATTTTTTTGGAAATTAATAGTCAGGGTGTTCAGAGATCGATCGATCGCAACACGAGCGATGTGGGTGGAGCTTAGCTAGAGATGGGCGGGGCATCGCAAAAAATGGAAAAAGGGTCCATTGAGCTTACTTATAGCTACCGCCCGAGGTAGTTCAATATGTTCTAAATAACATAAAATAATACAAAATATCCTGGATAACTGATGTTTTATCAAGAAACGTGACCTGATTGTCCTGGTTATTTTAAGAATGAAAGTTTGCGGGTGCCCATCCACTACTATACTGGTTACAAGTCAGTAAATCTACATATGGCAGAACATACCAAGAAAGTAGTTATCATAATTCTTTATTGGCACCCAAAACTGTAGAGACGTTCAAGAGTCATAACTCTGGAATTTGGAATCAAATAGACTTAATTTTCATGATGTAGATACTAGATAGCTACACAGCCACATTGACAAGATTTCGTATAAATATACCAAAATATGGCAAAACATGCTGATTGATTAGCTATTGGGTTCGAATGGGTGAATTTACCTGACCACACCTTATTCTCCAGAAACGATGCCAGGCTAGCTAGATAGGTGGAAGTTCGACGTCAATATCTCTGAATATGATGAAACGTGACACCGAACAATTACTTGTCACCACTGATTCCAATTCGTATGAAAATGTAAACCCTATTAAATATTAACACAACTTAATTCGAAAAACGCTATTAATAAAAACGTACAAAACAAATGATTTAAATTACGATTTAAATCATAGATTTAAACTAAGTTGATATAAGTCAGCCAACCCTGCAGGCCACCCAACAACCAACAGTTGCATATATACATCTGAATAAGTACGTTCCTAAAATATTCAAACGTCACGCCATACAAAATAGTCATTGCACGTTACCTTCTTAATCATTGATGAGTATGCCTAATACTGATAAGAGCAATAGTGCCAGTACCAATGTTGGACGCTGAAAACACACAGCACCACCGCCAGGTGCTTGAGCAGCATAGTCGACGCGTTCCTGCAGAGAATTTCCAGCGTCAGGCGACATGCTCTGGGTGACAACCATAGATGTTAAAGGAGTTACAAGATTATAGTTCAATGACAGTTCTAGGGCACGGCTCTCCAACTGTTCCTTCTCTAAAATTCCATTAGCTATGCTCATTTTGCGAAGTAAGTCTTTAATAGTTTTATAGACCCATAACTTCTCGACAAATCCGTGGCAGCACTCTGGTACCGTGCTGCTACTTGCCACACCATTGTAATTGTCTACAATATGACACTCATCGAATGCAGTTTTACCTTTTGCGAGTATATCATACGCCCACTGTGCATCTACAGTCCCTGGTTTAAGCTGAGCTGCGACCACAAATTCAGTCCCTTCAAAATAATGTGCTAATTTTGTGTCTGTGACGGATTCAGGTATAACGGTGTCACTCCTGAAGACTACCTGAACATCCCTCAGCAATGGCGATTTTATCTCCTCAAAGAAGCCTTTCAATTGCTGGACGACATCGTACCCAAGATAAATCCGACGTGCAAATCCATTGTTCTCCCAAGATAAGCTCTCCAAGAATGGAAAGTTCACCCCGTCACCAAAACCGAGAGAGAAGATTGCAAACTTACCTTCGTTCTGTCGCTTTATATTCTGACGGATTGATAGTGTATTACTTTCACCTGACGTCGGCTGACCATCCGTGAGAAAAAGTACTATTTCCCCTCTCGGTTCAACATAGCTTAGTTTTTGAAGTTCCTCAATTGCACTTGCAAGAGCATCGTTTATATTTGTGCTCCCACGAGCATGGACATAGTTCAGAATATATTCCTTTGCCAGTCCAATGTTCTCCACGGAAGCCACAACAGGTTGATCTCGCCATTGTTGAATAACACTGTCAAATAATATTATATTAAAGAAATCGCCAGCACTCAGTTGCTGCAGAATACTCAACATTGCGTCACGTGTCTGTTGTATTTTCTGGCCCGACATTGATCCACTTATATCGATAACAAACATAACATTTTTCTGTAGCCTTGGAAGGCCACTCATAGAAAAGTATTGCACGACATAGTCATTCTCAAACAATAATTGACCACACTGTTCATTCGTTCTTGTGATGTCATATTTAATAATAAAATCGCCATTGAGACCGACATCAGTGTTAAAAGCTCGCTGTTCTTCCAAAGTTTGACTGTATGCGAGTAATCGTTGTCTTGATGTAGCGTGAAGAGCAATTCCTGTCTGTGAACTGCTAAAGAATGTGTTTTCTTTCCCAGGAAGAGAATACATGAACTCGGATAGACCTTGTGGTTCATATACGCCCACGTCGATTCTTAAAACGTCAACTGTTTGACCAGGACGGATGCTTATAGTCTGTGTGTGATAACCTAGACGACGCTCCAAGAGTTCCATGTAGCTCAATTGAAAGGTGACTTGGCTATTGGCAGCTGCATTGACGCTGATTGTGAAAATGTCCATCCCTCTCTTCTGATCTCGTCCTCTCGCGCGCACCTGGCCAGCACTATGGCCTTGCTTTATGGCATCGTCGTATTTCTTCTGAGCCTCTTTCTTTTCGAACACCTGGCCTACAATAATTGTTCCATTAATTAACATAGTGAAGTTAGAGATAAATGCAGAATCTGGAGTATAGACCACGAATTCCGCCTCGCGAGGTTCATTTGAATCATTCTCTAGTACACTAGTAACTCTTACATTTGCCATCCGCGAAGACACGTCTGACGTCACTGAGAATTGGACGATGTTAGCCGTTCTGACGTCCGTTTCGCGTTTCGATCGTAGATATTGGCCAGAGTCTGCTGATAATAACAAGGAACTGGCTTCAGTCATAACAGGAATGTATACTAGTATACTTAGCATCGACAATATTAGATACAATGCCAATGAAGATGAAGCCATTATGCAATTGTTATTTCTAAGAATGTTCTTTTCGAAGTGGGCAATAATGTGCTAATTTTGTGTCTGTGACGGATTCAGGTATAACGGTGTCACTCCTGAAGACTACCTGAACATCCTTCATTAATATTAATTAAATAAATTAATAACAGCTTATATTATCGAGTAAATACGAGTATTATACGTATATTGTCTGGACCAAATGTGTATTACGTATTCTGTCCTAGAACTATAGACTTATAGGCCTACATGCAATAATACTATTTATTAATTAGTGATTTCCGGATCCAGCTACAGATCCGGAAATCGTGACCGACAACCCGTTCACTGGTTTCAAGATGCACCCATTTTTACATTTAAATTTACACACATCTTTAAAGAAACGGGCTTTGCTAACAAAACTGTTTTTCTAGAAATACTGTATATCACCGTTCACAAAGTCTCTATTTAACCGTTCACACAGTCTCTATTTAATGTTTACAACAAACCTAGTAGCTGTATACTAAACGCGCAGAACTAGGTCGACGATTATCATAAATAATGTCGGCGATCCAGAACGCTTCATCTACCATCGTAATATTGATAGATATATTGTATTATGTGCAGATAGCGTTTCGCTGTTCTATCGATCGACCGCATTTAGATGAGTTCGTACACTATCATTAGGTTTGATGAGTAATGCCGGTGTATGTACCGGGCTGTGCTTGTTACGGATTTTAGGCACCCGTCACCCTGCCCACCTTCCTCACATACGGGTCACTGACTCACAAAAGGTTATTATGAATAAACACTAGTTAGATAAGGAGGGCTTATTTTAAATACGCCTTTCCCACGACCATTGACGTCATTACGGTGGGATTTCCCTAAATCAACCATAGAGGTAGTTGTATATAGATAACCAGCTTCGTGCCTTGGTATATCTTTTTTAATGCATAGTGGTGGGTGGTGATGAGGGGATGTGTGGACGGGGATACACACACACACGCACGCGCGCGCGCGCGCGCAAGCCCAGCGACACTACACTAGCAGACAGCAACAATGCCACACTTATTAAAAGCAGCAAATCTGTTTCTGATTATTTCAGTTTTAAAAATGGTATTTATATCTAGGGGCCTATGGATGAACTTCCGGTCGTCCTCGATAAATTTTTATTTGATGGATTTAGATTTAAAAATGTCTTCCTATACGTTAATTCTTTCACTGACCGAATTCAGATTTGGCACCTCTGAACATGTTTGATGAACAGTTTGGCGGCCTTGTGGATGACGTCATATATCACGCTAAGATTTACTGTAGAAACCCATGGCTGAAATATTAGGAAAATGATCAGCCAAAGAGTTCCATTTAAGTTTGTTCAAGGAAAGATCATAGCTAAATAAATGAATAAATGATGAGAAATGCATGCACTTGGAAGGCGTATTGTTCTTGAACAGTCCTAGTCTTTTATATATTTAGATTCTTTTTTACATAAGAAAACAATTTTCACCATATGTTCTTTAAAATTTATATGTAGGCTACATGTAGGAGAAATGTACATGCAATTACAACCATCAACATCTAGGACTAACATTTATGCAGGAATTCAATTAATATTTGGACATCTGACAGTTATATTTACAATGCATATACGAAAAAGATGGCGATGCAGCGTTTTAACATTCTCATGGATGCAACCAGATACAAATTACACGATTAAAGAAGATTGAAATAAACTATTGTATATTTTCACATAATTATGGAACTCTACGTGAATCAATTTGAATATTGATTTATGCAAATACACCTGTCTATACCGGACACCTGATTCTGTGGTAACAAAATAATTGTCGTTTAGGAAATGTGAATGTAAGATGGCTCTCAAAGGCTCATTCTCTTGTGGCCCTAAAAGCCATCCTCGTGGTACCAAGCTCATATTAAGTGCGCTTTTGTCTTTAATTACACAGTTATATATACATAACGTACATGCTAGAGACATGATATCCTCAGGGCCGGATTAACCACTAGGCTAACTAGGCTGCAGCCTAGGGCCTCGCTCCTAAGGGGGCCTAGCTCTTTAACCATTTGCTGCCTAAGACAGCCAAGAACAGCCTTTATTATTTGTCTTGAGAAATGTCCATTTGCAGACCACGAGAAGACTATTTTTGAAAATTTACCACTGGAATAACTGGCTCGGTAACCGAGCCAGTTATTCCAGTGGCAAAATCTAAAAAATAGTCTTCTCGTGGTCTGCAAATGGACATTCTAATAAGAAATGTGTTTAGTTTTTCTGACACATTTAAACATTAAAGGGTTAAACCAGAAGGCATTTTAGGCTTTTTTCTATATACTACGTAACGGCAAGCGTGTTAAAACCACATTTTGTCCTCAATAATAATTATTAATATTATGCCAAATTACGCGTCTTAATGAACCTCATAGCATCTAGATTTACACATTTTCCAGGGGGCCTTCCGTACTTCCCCGACGAGAGGGGACATGTCTTATGCTTCTCGAAACAGCGTCAGTGCCTTCTCTAATGTCATGCCGCCAGGATTTCTCGAGAATGAATGATCAGTTCTCTTAATACAAAGTGCTCCATTTTGTAACAAGAGGCCCACGGTGCCTGTATCGCACACCTGCAATTATTGGTCACTGATACAACCGAACAAAACGAGATGACCACTGAAAAAAAAATTTACCAATCAAATTTCTGCGAGGAAGGTTTTAGCAAAGTTTTACTAAAATTGGTCCAGTGGTTAATAAGTTGTCTTTTTATGATTTTCTCAGAAATTTGCAGAAAATACCAGATGCCAACCAAAAAAAGCAAAATTTTGATTGATTCTTGGCGGACATGTTGTTTTGACATCGCTCCATGGAACACACTCTTATGGCCATCCCTAATCATATCTCCAAAATTTTGTCCCGACTCGTCCAGCAATTCTTAAGAAGTTGTTTTCAAGAAAACTAGGTCATCCAAGATGGCCGCCGAACAATTTGGCCAATCAAGTTCCCTTGCAACAAACTTGGTTCAGCTGTTGCTCCAGATGATGTTTCATGAGATTTGAATCGATCCCCATGCAGTTTCCGAGAAGATCTTTAGAGACGTTTTTAAAAATCGGCCAAAATCCAAGATGGCTGCCGGCCAAATTGGCCGATCGACTTCCTTTAAACAAACTTGTATCCCTATGCCCTAAGGATGATTCCTGCCAAATATACTTGAAGTCGTCCAAGTAGTCCTCCAGAAAAACGCATTAAAAATTTGTCATTGCTTTAGTATGGGATTTTTTGGCGGGAAAAATATCCAAGATGGCCACCAAAACGTTTATCCGCCGGTATTGAAAATGACAAATTTGAGATCAAAATACCCCAAAACCTACATAAAACCAATTTCGGCCTCAAAATACATCCAAAAAAAAAAATCCAATATGGCTGCCAAAACACGCTACATTTTGATTGGCCCACGACGGCCATCTTTTTTTTGATGGATCGCCTTCCCGTGAATAAACTTTAATGGTCCTTAGTCTCCAATCATATATCACAAATTTCGGCCTGATCGCTTCAGCAGTTCTTGGGAAGAAGTCTTTTTGCGAAAACTAGATCATCCAAGACGGTCGCTGAACCATTTGGTCAATTAAGTTCCGTTGAACAAACTTGGTTCAGCTCTTACCATAGATCATATTTCATGAGTTCTGAATCGATCGCTCAAACGGTTTCGGACAAGAAGATTTTTAGACATTTCTAAAAATCAGCCGAAATCCAAGATGACCACCGGATAAATTGGACGATCGGCTTCGTTTGAACAAACTTGAATCTCTATGCCTTAAGGACGCTTCCTGCCAAATATAATTGAAATTGGCCTAGTAGTTCTCGGGAAGACATTAAAAATTTCCCATTGCTTTAGCGTGGGAGCTTTTGGCGGGAAAATGATCAAAGATGGCTGCCAAACCGTTTATTCGACAGTTTCAAAAATTGCAAATTTGAGATCAGAATACCCAAAAACAAATATAAAACCAATTTCAGCCTCAAAATCCATCAAAAAAGAAAAAAATCCAATATGGCCGCCAAACACGCTATATTTTGAATGCCCCACGGCGGCCATGTTTTTTGACGGATCAACTTCTCTTGAGCAAACTTTAATGGCCCTTAGTCCCTAATCATATCTGTCAAATTTCGGCCTGGTTCCTTCAGCGGTTCTGAAGAAGTCATTTTCGCTACAACTAGGTCAACCAAGATGGCTGCCGAACCATTTAACCAATCAAGTTCCCTTGAACAAGCTTGGTTCAGCTCTAGCCCTAGATCATATTTCACGAGGTTTGCTTCAATCCCTCAGGCGGTTTCAGAGAAGAATTTTAGATGTTTCTAACAATCGGCCAAAATCAAAGATGGCCACCAGCCAAATTGGCAGATCGACTTCGTTTGAACAAACTTGGATCCCTATGAACTAAGGATGCTTCCTGCCAAATATAATTTAAATTGGCCCAGCGGTTCTTGAGAAGTCATTTAAAGGAAAAGTTGACGGACAATGGATGGACAGACACACAACAGATGGTCGCCATGACATAAGCTCACTTGGCCTTTCAAACCAGGTGAGATACCAATAGTCTAAGACTGGGGTGTGAACTGTCAATATTGGCAAGGTTCAAATAGTATCCGACAGTCCACGGTGAATAATTTTGGCGAAAACGGGAAAAGAATATATTACTCAATTCATTCAAGCAGTAGCAGAAAAATCTAGAACACGGGTCCTGCTAGCTCAACTAAATGTCATAAAGAGTTCAACATCGTGAATGTAGCACATCCAGTATTGTGCTGTGCTACCATGTATTTCACATTTTCTATCATCTGAATAACGTTCGTATGTAAAGGATCATCTGTGGAAATACTTCGCAATCTGTCTAATGCATTCTTTAATGCTTTAGACTCAGATATATTCGGGTTTTGCGCAAGAAATGCACGAAAGTGGAGGACTCACAGAGCAAGTGACATCATGGAGTGTATATGCTTACAACGTTATAATTTCTCCCTGAAATAAACCCATTAAGTGACCCAGCAGCCAAAACTCTAGACTCTGTCAATATATGAGGACCGGCAAATCCATGAGATCCGAAATAGGTGATTCTGCATCTAAAATTTGCGTAGCTATTTTTGCAACTGCCAGATCATACAGATTGCTTATTCAGCTCCACATTCAGCAGCAACTTTCTGGGACAATCTCTGTAACAACGTCTCTATATTTTAGTGGTAAGGATAAATTTTACATGTGATCTATTACCTGCTCAGGCAAATTCTCTCTGGTTAACAGTGAATTCCATCCTACCCATATCGGGACACCACCAAGAGGGCATGTCATGGCCCATATTATATGTTTACGCTCAGGTTAATTGCTTGTGGCAAAGACCTGATTAGATATTCAAAGGTAGATTGTTTTGGTTTCTTACTGAATGATGCAACTTCGGTTGACTGTACATCAATAGCTCTGTTACATTTGTTTCCTATCATTAAAGACTCATCATGCACTTCATTGATATGTATTTACATTATCCGCAGAGTTAGAAGAATTGGGCATTATATCCATGTCCTCCTCATGTGAATCATTAATTCTTTCACTAGGATTTGCTGCGGCAATGGGACAGTGGTCATCATCTGTCTGTATTGGCTAATCTGTTCTCACATTTTGGTAACAGATGCCAAACGTATCATGAAGGGTGACAGAACTAAACAAAGCTTCAATATTTTCATCATAATGTACATTTGTACCTTTCCAGTTTTAGCTATGCCCCGCCCATCTCTAGCTAAGCTCCACCCATACCTCGCCCGTGTTGGGATCGATCGATCTCTGAAACCCTGACTATTAATTTCCAAAAAACTACTATTTATTAAATAGCAAAGAATTACACAGACATACAATTCATACAACGTGTCGGACAATTTGAAATTTGATGAGGGTCTATATGGAACCCTTTGGGACGTAATGATTGTGAGCTGATTATGACGTCATACGAGGTCAGATGATGGATGGCTAATCTGTAAAGGTGAATTGTCCCATGCTAATCCAGTACTGAGACCCTTCTCACAATGAATGTCATCAAGTATTGTTCTACTCATTTTATGACGGGTGATGCCAGCTCGGTTTCTAATTCCTCTGATATGTTGTAATTAATGTCCAAATCCGTTTAAAATTTCAATTATTTTTCTACTTCCAGTCAAACCTTTCATACCCCGTCCAAGACACAAATGCTTTGCTAGTTTAAAACACACTGTACAATACATCATCAGATGAATACTTGATCAAATGCTCTGTTTTTTCTCTTGTTGGCTTTGTTGTGCTCCCAATGTATAAACAATGAAAAAGAAGTAACAAAGCATCATGTGCCGAAATCTCTCCTTCAGCCAGGGATGCTGGTGTAAGTGGATGTGGAAGCTTTCTGACATTACCTTTTACTTGGAAGAATACTGATCTAATTTTCATAGCTGTGTCGAAGATGGCAAAATTTGAGCGTACCAGATTAACTGCACATTCCATTTCAATATTCGAAGAATATACAATGTTTACCTGCTTTTTCGAGTCATCTTTGATTTTGTTTTCAAAATGCGTTACTATTTTGTCTTTAAGCTTCTGAGATGTATATGCTATTGATGATTCCGAGACACTTAACTCAACTAGTTCCTCCTTCATGAAATTAAGCAATGTTGTCAGTTTTTCAGCACCATTTTTCTTTATTATTTCATTGTCAACATATGTATATAGAGAGGAAAATGCCTTTTCATAACAGTACTGACAGTTATGTGCTCCATTTTGTTTCATCTTTAGCTTTGCTCTTGCCAAATACAAATACGCCTTTCTGCAACTGTGGTGGTATCTATCTTCTTTGGCAATGAAGGTAATATTTCCAATTTTTGCAAGCACCTCCTTGTCATCTAAATCTTTCGCCGCTTGTTTGATTGCATCTTCCGCATCCCGTTTCACCTAACCCTAAACATTCTTTAGATCTATTTTTCAATGTTTTGCGCTCGACAACACAAAAAATACATTTGCCCTCAAATACACCTGATGAGGATGTACTGGGATGTTCAACACTTGCTCTAAGCACAGAACCATCAGCATGTAGATTGACATTACTATCTATTTGTGGGGCAGTTGCACTGCACTAAAGGTTCTATAACGTGATGAATGATATCCATCATTCATACAAGGTTTAAATAGGTAGTGTATTAAATACAACTTTATATTTCCGAAAAAGTTGGTCCCAATCCCAGGATGATTCATAATAAGGAAAAATTGGTTACACTCAAACAATTTCTACGTTCCGGAGAGGTAATTAATTTTTCCTTATTATGAAACTTTATATTTGTTTACTTGACGTTTTGATCGAAAATCGACACAGGCTAAAACTTTTGTCCATCTTTCATGGTCAAATTACCTTGTCTTTACGTTTCTCTGTAGCCTTTGCTGGTCCAATGTAGTAATTGCCATCCCGTAATATGACCATTTTTAATTTTACCCTGGAACATTCATTTTAGAAAAATTGTTGTTATAGTTTCCAGTACTTCCAAGATTATTTATTTCATGCTTAATATACAATATACAGACATCACAATTGGGCAGTCCATCAAAGGCAGTCTATGAGTCGATGGACCGCCTACACACAAAACAAAACATTACAATATATAGGGTGATAGTTAATTATACAAACATCCGTAAGTAAACACAGAACACAACATCTATTTTTGTACCATATTGTCATGATTGTTCTACATGTAGCGTATTCTACATATAAAGGGTCTTTTAGATTCAAATTAAGATTTTTGATTGTAGATACAGCTTTTTTTTAATATGGTACATTGGGGTGGGGAGGGGGGGGGGAGGGTGCTCAACAAAGTCACAGTAGTATTGGGATGAGAAGTTGTTGGTAGGTGTGATTTAGATATTTTATAGTAGTGTCGGCATCTGATATATCCATTGAGAAAGCGGACATCAGATGAAGATTCAAGATGATTGAGATCTGATTGGGTCCATCTGTTTTGGCGCATTTCATGCTTATCAGCATGGTATATCTATCCTAAGTTTGATAACTTCTACCACTCTGATGGCAATTTTCCAGCTTTTATTATCTCTATAGAAAATATTCAGCAATTTTGGTGGATGATGTTGCTGTCTATGACTGCAGCATCTTCAATCAAACCTGCCTAGAAAATGTAACATTTATTATCTTTGGTAATTTATTTAAAAAAAATTTCCATCCGAGTACAAAGGGTTAGGGAAGAAGTGAAATCATGAGACTGTCTATACAGAGTTTGTCCATTAGGGAGATGTCATCTGGGCCGGACAAAGATTTTATGACAGACGTACAGATACATGTAGGCAAGTCAACAAACCAAAAGAGACGCATCACATAATAACTTGATAATAGTAATAGTATTAATAACAACAGTAATTAATCAGCTAGTATTGAGCTGTGTTTCTTATTGTAGTTGTAGATTGATAAAATGGGAAGTATTAGATCAGAATTTGAAATAAATAAAAAGCATTGACGCAGAATTGGGATCGATAGATTGGCTGGGATTGACTCACACTGGCAGTAATCACCCATTGCAGGTACAGAGTAAACATGAGATCTGGCTGCCAGGTGAGAGAAAGAGTGAGATTTGACACTTTCGACGCCTCTGACCAGTTCACTTATTTCCCCTTATTTATGCAATGTCCGGATATGTTAGGACTCGCCAGCCTGAAAGCATACTGTTAAGTACATGTCGATTTCGACCGTTTTACATTAATCCTGACATATTTTAATCAGATTGGGCTTAAAATGATTCGACTGAATTGAAATAATTAAAATATTGCTTATTATTTATAGAGTGGCATTTGACATTTGACAATTTTAGTGTAAATACGAAAATTTGTCTTAATTTCAAAATCTAATTTTTTACAATGAAACATACACATTTCAGTGTGCTTTTAATAATAAACAACCTATTTCACTGTTGTTATTTGTGTGACAGAGAAGCCAAATAACAAAAAATCTTTAAAAAATCATAAATATACAAGAATTCTGGTAGAGCTATGTAGTTCAATAACATTAGGCCACGCTCACCTTAGTTCATACAAAATAGTCGTGGGTGATTGGAATGGTGGTCATAAGGATAATAATTATCAATAATCAAGTTGTCCATCAATGGAGGGATCCGACCTGTCACTCAAGTATACGACATCATAACCAATTACATCATATGTAGGTTGATATATCAATACATAGTGGCGTATCTAGCTCCGTCATGAACATTGAAGTCTGTCAAGTGTACGAATTGTATGTCTTTGCTATGGATATTTAATAAAATATAGGCAGTAACAACCCCAAGTCAAATTAGTTTCAAAATATTCAATAGCTTACCTGTATAGGTACCTTGAAATCGTGATTCTGGGAATTCAGAGAATATACATTAATTCCAACGCACACATCATGGGCGGGGCTTAGCTTGAAATGGTGTGGGAAATAGCTAGAAATGATTCCCTCTTTTTGCATGCGAGGAATAATCACACCTCAACATGTGTATTCATCAAACCTCAATGCTAGCGTGCCTGCTGATGCTAGACTCACATTGTCTCAGCTTTTTAATGTCAAGTTATAATCATAATCTTTCAGTGAACGAATACGCTACATGTAGGACAATATGGTACAAAAATAGATGTTGTGTCGTCCTGTGTTCTGTGTACCGTAATAAAAGAGTATATATCATGCAATTTATTGCACAAACTGTTACACTATTGGTATAGAAATGACAATGAACCTTTCCCTTTTAACTATGCCCCGCCCATTTCAAGCTAAGCTCCACCCACTCCTCGCTCGTGTTGGAATCGATCGATCTCTAAGCTCCCTGACTATCAATTTCCAGAAATCTATACAAGTAAGCTATTGAATATTTTGGAACTAATTTGACTGGGCGCTGTTGCTGCCTATGGCAGCAACAGCGTACAGTCAAATTTGTTTCAAAATATTCAACAGCATATTTATTAAATAGTAGAGACACACAATTCGTACAACGTGTCAGACTATTAAGAGTTAAAGACGGGCCAATTAGAATCATTTATGACATAATGATTATGACGTCATCCTACACGCCGCTTAGCTGATTATGATGCTATATGACGTCAGGTCATAGATGGATACTCTGGAAAGGTGAATTGTTAAAATTGGGCTTATAAAATAGTTCAAATACTGAAATTATAAAATTCATCAACATTTACAATCTGCAATTAGGGTTGAGTATTATGCATCATTTAATTTTGTTTGTTTATTATTTATAGCCGATTAACAATTGTCTATATAAAAGTGCTGCTGTTTTTACTAAAACTAATTAAGTACAAAGTACAGGATACTGGCACAGAATATATACAAAAGAATAAAATATTGCTGATTAAAGTTGTCTGCAACCGCCCTCAGTCAAATTAGTTTCAAAATATACAACAGCCTCGCAGCATGCATATGGTGGTTGAGTTAAACTTGAGACAATGTAATTTCAGCATTGAAAGGGATAAACTCCTCCTAAGAGGCAAGAATTAATTGGTTGTGTGTAAAATAAAATTTAACTCCTGAAAACTTTATAGATGTTTCTAAAAATAACACAAAATCTAGGACGGGCCCTAAAATCATTGAACATTTAACTCCATTTGAACAGCGTCATCAGCAATCAAACTTTTATTGAGTAGGTTGTAAAATTTATATATCATCATTTTAGCAGTCAAAATCTTTTAAAATCTTAATTTTAAAATATTCAACAGAGTGTTTATTAAATTGTAAATTCATCAAATACCTACAATTCAGCTGCATACGCTCAGACTGCTGCCACAATCATGTTTGACATATGTCATTCAATTGTGACACCCGCTAACAATTGAGGTATTTGATTATGACATCAGATATTTGAGTGACAGATCAGAACAGTATATTAGATTATACGATAGAAATCACTTATCATATAGTTCAAATAAACAACAGCTTACAAAACGTAACAAGTTAACACTCAAAAGAGCATTTAACAATGCTGTCAAGATATTCTGCTTGGAAATAAAATGCAATGCCAATAACTAGATGGACTGCGTTCCACGTGACACGCCCTTTAGTTTTTCCACAGATCACACATCATGTGTGGCAGTGTGGCAATATAAGGATTTCCTAAAAAGTTTACCACCCTTGATAAATCAATTGAAATCTATTGAAAACAAGAGGCCCAAGGGGCCTGTATCACTCACCTGGACCATAGGCATCTCAACTAGAATGGTTATTAACAATAAGTAGAACTCTAATGAGTTGAGCAGACTTGTAACAAGAAAACAGAGGCCATGTTTCTTTATGTATAACTTCTCTTGAACAAACTTTGATGGCCCACAGTCATCAATATCATATTTCCCAAATTTCAGCCCAATCCGTTCAGTGGCTCTGGAGACGAAGTTGCTTTCATGAAAACCAGGCCTTCCAAGATGGCCGCCCAGCCATTTAGCAAATCAAGTTCCCTTGAATAAACTTGTTTCAGTTCGAGCCCTAAATGATATTTTATGAGTTTTGAATCAATCGCTCTAACAGTTTCGGCAAAGATTTTTAAAGACATTTCTAAAAATCGACCAAAGTCCATGATGGCCACCGGCCAAATTGGCCGATCGGCTTCGTTTGAACAAACTTGGATCCCTATGCCCTAAGGATTATAATTGAAATCGACCCAGTGGTAGTTGAGAAGAAGTCGTTTAAAGGAAAAGTTGATGGACAACGGACGGACGGACGGACAATGGACGGTCACCATGGCATAAGCTCACTTGGCCTTCCAGGCCAGGTGAGCTAATAATCTAACATTATTCTAATTCCAAACCATGTAAAAATATGAAAAATATTTAAAACCATTTCAATTCTGCTGCAACCTGAATACAATGATGATATAGAACAAATCTGTAAAGTTTTGTTCAGATCGGATGAGCCTTTGAAAAATTAAGATGTTTCAAAAACTTTAACATTCTTCTAATTCTGGGCATAATCGCAAAAAAAATAAGCTTAAAGTCTAAACACATTAAAACTAAGGAAATTATAAAATTATATTTATTATTATGTAGACTGAATGCACTCTGTACAGTTTTAATGGGATTGGATAAGTCCTTGATTGATTAAATGTCAACTGAAAAACATTTACCTAATTCTTGGCTTCAGCAGGCTATATTCCTTCAAAGATATTCAAAGTGCAAACCACGGAAAATTATGGAAAAAATCACAATCATCATGATGGCGACGGGATGCAATGATGCTGTGGAACAAATCTGTAGAGATTTTTTGATATCAGATAAGCCCGTTCTGAATTAAATGCTCATTGAAAAACTTCAAACATTTACTTAATACTTGGTGTAAAATAAGCTACGTTTAAACCCTGTAAACATACGGAAAAATCATTTCAGTTATGATGGACACTAGATGTGATCATGGACACTAGATGCGATGAGGAAATAGATCAAATCTGTAAAGTTTTATTGATATCGGAGAAGCCCTGGATGAATTAAATATCCATTGAAAAACCAACATTTACCTAATTAGTGTTGAGCGCCAGACAATGGATGCTGAACATCATTTGGATCACTATGTCGAGATCTTCCACTTCACTATAGGTCCCGCAACAAGAGGCCTGTGTCGCTCACCTGGAATTATTGGCGACTGGCACAACCGAACAAAATGAGATGACCACTGTAAAAATTTACAAATCTAATTTCTGTGAAGAAAGTTTAGCCAAGTTTTATTAAAATTGTCCCAGTGTTTAATAATTAATTTTTTTAAGTTTTTCTCAGAAATTTGCAGAAACTACAAGATGCCCGCCAAAAACGTTATATTTTGATTGATTCATGGTTTCTTTTGACATAACCACTTTCCATGGACAAATTTTAATGCTGTTTCGGCCGTAATTATATCAGCCAAATTTCAGCCTGTTATGGAGGTCGATTTCACGATAACTAGGTCAACCAAGATGGGCGCCGAACCATTTGACCAATCAAATTTCCTTGAACAAACTTGGTAGCCCTTGCCATAGATCATATTTCATGAGGCTTGCTTCAATTCCTCAAGTGGGTTCGGAGATTTTTAGGGACATTAAAAAAAATCGGCCAAAATCCAAGATGGCCACTAACCAAATTGGCCGATTGGCTTCGTTTGAAAAATTTGTATCCCTATGCCCTAAGGATGCTTCCTTCCAAATATAATTTAAATCGGCGCAGCGATTCTTGAGAAGATGTCGTTTAAAGGAAAAGTTGACGGATGGTCGCCGCGACATAAGCTCCCTCTGGTGAGCTAAAAATGATGTTTAATGTGATATGGATTATTAACGTAAACAAACTGACAAACTGCAGAGCGTTAAAATAGCTACAAAATACTCATTAACACATTTTCTAGTCGTACGTTATGTTAGCATGCCATCCAATAATTTGCAAATATTATACTTTTGTTAGTTTTAAAAACACCAAATAAAACAACGCTTTTAACCCTTTCATGACGAAGCCGGCCAACACCGGCCTCTGAGGAATTTCCATTTGCAGGCCAACAGAAGACTATTTTTGAAAATTTAACACTGGAATGATTGGCTCGATAACCGAGCCAGTCATTCCAGTGGTAAATCTTCAAAAGTAGTCTTCTCTTGGCCTGCAAAATGACATTCAATAAGTAAATATTTTAATTTTCTGAACAAATTTAGTCGTTAAAGGGTTAATATAATTTTAAATAGTTGTTTAAAATTAGTTTCTTAATAAAATTAAACATGTCATTGAAAACCTATTGAATATTCTGCAAGTAATAAAAATACGTGCTATCAGAAGATAACATAATATTATCTTCCCGGACAGAAACATTTTAGACAAACACACTTCAAGAGTTGCCATATCATTACCGCTACAGGGTCAAACTTAAAAAACCCCAAAAGAAGATAATATAGAACGAAATTAAAACAATCATACAGACAAACTGATGAATATTTTAAAAGTCACTTGATTGGAAGCCACTTGATTGGAAGCAGACTCCCAATTAAATTACTTTCAAACTATTCAACTAAATAATTATAAAAGTGTAAAATAATACATATACTATTTGGTCCTTCGCGATCACAAGATTAAAACGATGAACAAAATGCAATTTTATACTGTTGCAACCAGGAACTAACCCTTTACCACAAGAAATCCTAGTGTCTCAATTTCATGACAAATATACAGGACAGCTATTGAATATTTTGAAAGTAATTCAACTGGCAGCAATAGGTCCCAGTCAAATTACTTTCAAAATATTCAAGAATATTATTCTTAACATGATAAAGAATTTGTCACTTTTGGTCTGTAAGGATTAACACTCACATGATGAAGTCGGCCAAAACCTGCATCTACAACAGTCTTGAGGAATGTCAATTTGCAAGCCAACCATACCAAAAGATGATAATCAAGCCAGTCATTCTGGTGGTAAGTTTTCAAAAATAGTCTTTTCTTGGCCTGCAAATGCAGATTTACTTAGCAAATATTTCAACGTAGCTTTCCACTTTATCCATGCATCATATGATGTCATAATCAAGTATGTGACGTGTAGAATCACATCATGAATGACATAGATAAGTACGTCACGAACGTATACTTGAAGACGGACTATGCATTGTTGTATGAATTGTATGTCTTTTGCCATAGGCAGCAACAGCAAACAGCACCCAGTCAAATTAGTTACAAAATATTCAACAGCTTACCTGTATAGTTTTCAGGAAATTGAGAGTTAGGGGATTCAGGGATCGATCAGTCCCAACACGGCAACGTGTGGGTGGTGCTTAGATATATGGGCGGGGCACAGCTAAAACTAGAAAGCTCTATTGTCATGACCAAATTTAGCCATTAACTGTCTGCTGCTGAATTTCTGCAAACTACATTTCCCATGGGGTTTAACTTAGTGGATATACTGAATATTTTGAAAACAATTTGACTGAAAGTTGTTCGTGGCTAAACCACCAACAATCTTCAGTCAAATTGATTTCAAAATATTTGGCATGTCCAGAGTTTTCGCCCATTGGACTTATTATCCGGTGGCTTACAGCAGTCGGACAGTTAAAGGGTTAAAGCATGTAGAAGCAGGTGAATAGACCTCTGCATGGTGTAAGGCTAAGCAGTACTGATAAACAATTTCTTCTCTTAGATAACAATGGCCTAGCCACGATGAGCCTCAAACTGAACTACAATAGACCTTTCCAGTTTTAGCTATGCCCCGCCCATCTCTAGCTAATCTCCACCAACACCTTGCTAATGTTGGGCTCGATCAATCCCTGAAATCCCCGACTATCAATTTGCAAAAAACTATACAGGTAAGCTGTTGAATATTTTGAAATTAATTTGACTGGGTGCTGTTGATGCCATCAGCAAAAGCACCCAGTCAAATTAGTTTCAAAATATTCAACAGTATCTTTATTAAATAGTAAAGACATACAATTCGTACAACAATGTTTAGTCTGTCACTAATTATGCATTCGTGACGTACTTAAATATGTCATTGATGGCCTCATTGATTATGACGTCATCCTACATGTCATATAGTTGATTATGACATCATATGATGAATGGATAAATTAGAAAGGGCCACTGGTATGCAAAGGAAAATGGAATAATCTAAGAAGTAAGCTAACATTAAAAGAATATGGCTTATTAAAAATTAAATTAAACTAAAATTAAACTTTAAACAAATGCCAATCAGTTGTAAGTTTTAAAAAATGTTCTCAGTCTGTAAATGCATATTTTCGACAATAATGACTTATATGTAAGAACATGGGGTTTATTTTTATGGATTGTCTGTATATAGCACTACCAGTGTGCGTGCGCGCGTGCATGCGTGCGTGTGTGTGTGCGTGTCTGTGCATGCATGGTGCGAGAGGGCGTGCATGCATGTGAGTGTGTGCATAAAAAAAGCACCTGCTTTTGTCTCTACGAGAATTATTAATACACCAGACGTACTATTATGATAATGTCTATTATCTAGTCTAGCTAAAAAAACCCAATTAAAACTCCGCACTCTCCATGGTCCTGCCCATACTGTGTCTGGGAATTACCATAAGCCTCCAGGTACCGAGTCAATTCCCGAGAACAATCAGTCAAATTCGTCTTATATTTGTCTTGAAAACAGTGAAAAAAGCTCAGCTTCACCTCAGCGGGGTGGCTGAGGGTAGCCATAGTACATCTGGTAAGTATTAATAATTCTCGTAGAAACAAAAGCGTATGCTTTTTTGATTCTACATCGAAAAATATGTACCATATGTACTATTATGATAAACTCCAGATTTCGACAGCCAGCAATTCCGGTGGGCAGAGGTGAGGCTCGAAACAGCTCTCATCTACCAGCCAAAGAGAAGGTTGTGAAGAGACAGAGACCCAGCATACACTTTGGGTTCCGCCATCTGACTTGTAGAGTGCCAAAACTTCCATGGTCTAGACTGGACTGAATTGAAAATTGGACCACTGCAGCCAAATTTCTGATGAAGCTCCTTCCCTTGAGAAAACTTTAATGGCACTCAGTGCCTAATCATATCTCCCAAATTTCGGCCCAATTGGCTCAGCGGTTCTGGAGTTGTTTTGGCAAAAAATAGGCTATCCAAGACGCCGCCAAACCATTTGGCCAATCAAGTTCCCTTGAACAAACTTGGTGCAGCTCTTGCCCTAGATGATATTTCATTAGCGTTGTGCATAATGCTCTGGTTAGCCCCTCCAAATGACTGGATTGACACCCAGTGGGTTACACCCCTGCGCCACGTTGAGGCCGAGCATATAGACTTAAACCAGGCACTGCGTATCATCACTGGTGGAATGAGATCAACACCAATAGAAAAAATGGAGCAGACAGCAGGCATCCCCCCACTTAGCAAAGGAAGGGAATGCAAAGCACTGATCCAAGCTGCAAAGTTCAAATACCACCCGATGAAGATCAGGCAAGCACAGCTGTCATCAGGAAGACTTAAAAGATCAAGTTTTGTGAAAGAGACAAAAGCACTTCAAAGTAAACACCAAGAAATGTTGCCAGCACAAATAGAAGACCCAAACCACACCCTTGATCCTCCACCCAGGGCAAAACAAACTAGAGAGCATAGCTATTCGCACCACAGTACCTCATCTCACAACCAAAGATGAACACAGTGATGTGAGCAAGAAGGCCCTGACCCTAGCCATGCTGGAAGAAATGTACCCTCAGGAGACATGGATAAGGATCTACACAGATGGATCAGCCAAAGATGCAATTAGGAGCGGAGGTGCCGGACTGCACATACAGTATCCAAACGGACAACATGAGTCAGCTGCAATACCCACAGGCAAACACTGCACAAACTACAGAGCTGAAGTCGAAGCACTGGTTCATGCAGCTAATACCATCAGCAGAACAGCAGACCCTATTGCACAGATTGTCTTTTTATCTGATGCCCGCTCCGTCCTTGAGGCTATCACCAACGGAAAGCTGCCACAACTTGAAGAAGCACTACAAACCATCAAATGCTTTTGGATAGCACTGCAGTGGATCCCCTCACACTGTGGAGTCCAAGGAAATGAGGTAGCAGACAAGATGGCAAAGGTGGGTGCAGAAAAGAATCAGACAGAAAACATGGTTACCCATACAGAGATGAAGACTATCATCAAGTCACTCTATAGAACACCTCAATCAGAAGATGCCTACCATCATCTCTCGAGGCCAGAGCAAGTGACCATTTTTCGTCTCAGAACTGGACACAACAGACTAAACCAACACATATACAGGCGGTTCCACCTTACGACATCGCCCGCTTGTCCTTGTGGAGAAGCAGAACAGACCACAGAGCACATACTTCAATGTTGCAGTATGTATCAGCTGCTGAGAGAAGAGACCTGGCCTTTGTCAACCTCTTTTCTTGAAAAGCTGTATGGGCCTGTGGAAGAACTGCAGAAAACCACAGATTTCATCTTGAGAACAGCTCTCCAAGTGTGATACCAGCGATCGAAAAGAAGAAGAAGACGACGATATTTCATGCGTTTTGAATTGATCCCCCAAGCGGTTTTGGAGAAGATTTTTAAAGACATTTTAAAAAATCGACCAAAATCCAAGATGGCACGATAAGAGATTTAAAATTTCCCATTGCTTTAGTATGGGAGCTTTTGGAGGGAAAATGATACAAGATGGCTGCTAAACCGTTTATCCGACACTTTCAAAAATTGCAAATTTGAGATCAGAATACCCAAAAACATATATAAAACCAATTTTGGCCTCAAAATCCATCAAATAAAGAAATCCAATATGGCCGCCAAACATGCTATATTTTGATTGGCCCACCGTGGCCATGTTTTTTGACGAATCAACTTCTCTTAACAAACTTTAATGGCCCTTAGTATATCACAAATTTCGGCCTGATCGCTTCAGCGGTTCTGGGGAAGAAGTCATTATTGCGAAAACTAAGTCATCCAAGATGGTCGTTGAACCATTTAGTCAATCAAGTTCCCATGAACAAACTTGGTTCAACTCTTGCCCTAGATCATATGTTTCGTGAGTTCTGAATCGATCCCTCAAATGGTTTTGGAGAAGATTTTTAAAGACATTTCTAAAAATCTGCCGAAATCCAAGATGGCCACCGGCCAAATTTAATCTTTAATCTCTATGCCATAAGGATGCTTCCTGCCAAATATAATTGAAACCAGCCCAGTAGTTCTTGAGAAGACATTAAAAATTTCCCATTGCTTTAGTATGGGAGCTTTTGGCGGGAAAATGATCTAATATGGCCGCCAAACCGTTTATCCGACAGTTTCGAAAATTGGAAATTTGAGATCAGAATACAAAAAAACATATATAAAACTGATTTCAGTCTCAAAATCCATCAAATAAAAAAAATCCAATATGGCCGGTAAACATGCTATATTTTGATTGGCCCAAGGTGGCCATGTTTTTTGACGGATCAACTTCTCTTGAACAAACTTTAATGGCCCCTAGTCCCTAATCATATATGCCAAATTTCAGCCTGATCCCTTCAGCGGTTCTGGAGAAGTCATTTTTGCTAAAACTAGGTCAACCAAGATGGCCCCCGAACCAATTTGACCAATTAAGTTCCCTTGAACAAACTTGGTTGACCTCTTGCCCTAGATCATATTTCATGAGGTTTGCTTCAATCCCTCAAGCGGTTTCGGAGAAGATTTTTAGACGTTTATAAAAATCGGCCAAAATCCAAGATGGCCGCTGACCAAATTGGCCGATCGGCTTCGTTTGAACAAACTTGGATCCTTATGGCCTAAGGATGCTTCCTGCCAAATATAATTAAAATCGGCCCAGCGGTTCTTGAGAAGGAGTTGTTTAAAGGAAAAGTTGATGGACGGATGGACAGATGACGTACACACGTCAGACGGTCGCCACGACATAAGCTTACTTGGCCTTTTAGGCCAGGTGAGCTAACAATGTGCTAATTTAAGGAAATTTTAAACAGTTATTATGGCATGAATTTATAAATACTAGATTGAAACACCCTGCTCGTGTGACGATTTCCCTTTTCCCTCCATGAAGCCACAAATGTAACATCCGAAGGAACACTCAAAACACAACAAAATCCATAATTTTAAAGCTAAAAAACGTGACTGCTTTGTAAAGCAAAATAGATGCATCTGATTGGTCTCAGGAATTGACTCGGTATCTGAAGGCTTATTGTAATTCCCAGACACCGTATGGGCAGGACCATGGAGAGCGCAGAGTTTTAATTGTTTAATTTGAGCTAGACTAGATAATAAACATTATCATAATAGTACATCTGGTAAGCATTATTCGATGTAGAATGCATGTGCGCGTGTATCATAATGAAATGCATTTATACCATGGATATTCTAAATGAAAGTAGAGAGTTGTAGTGGAATGCATATTGTCCAAAATACCTGAGCATAACCACGTTGCAATGAAATATGCCATTTTATGGTATTATTTTTTGCCATGACTAATGCCCCATGTATACATAATATTGGGTTTGCCATGACTAATGCATTATCTGTATATAATACTGGCCATGTGATATTCTTTTATCCTAATCCTTTCATGGTGAAGACGGCGAAAACTGGTCTCAGCAGCGCTCTTGAGGAATGTCCATTTACAGTCCGAGAGAAAGGGATTTTTGGAAATTTACCACTGGAATGACTGGCTCGATAACCGAGCCAGTCATTCCAGTGGTAAACTTTCAGCAATAGTATTCTCCAGGCCTACAAGAGGCCATAGAATAAGGAAATATTTTGATATTCCTAAGCAAATCTATCCATTAAATGGTTAATATGTATATTCTATGTGCTAGTTGCAGTCTCTGCTGTAGTTTTGGCACGAAGAGCAGCACAGATTTAAGTCATACATTCAGTCAATTGTGAGATATCAACAGCTCCTCCATGCTAATCTGACCACGGTGACGAAAAATGCGATATCGGGCTAAATCTTTTCTTGTAACCATACCAACGACCTAGAAGAGAGCAGCAATATCTAAATACCGGTATTATAAAACCCTATAGGGAAATATAACAAGAAGCAGAAAACAGATATATGGTACACATTAAGCCGTTAATGATCAAATTTGATAAAAAAACCAAAACTATTTTTCAAAATTCAGCACTAGAATGACTGGCTTGATTAACGAACCAGTCATTCCACTGGTAAATTGTCAAAAATAGTGTGCTCTTGGCCTGTAAATTGACATTCCTCAAAACTACTGCAGAGGCCGGTTTTGCCCAGCTTCGGCATGCAAGGGTTAAAGCATTTTTAGGTATAATCTCACGCCAGGCAAAAGATGCACACATCACTCCGATTCTCCATAAGCTTCACTGGTTGCCAATTGCTCAACGTATCCAATTTAAAATCCTCTGTCTAGCTTACCAGTGTGTCTCAGGAACTGCACCTACATACCTTTCTGCATTAGTCGAGCCATACCAACCAACCCGGTCACTTAGATCCCTAAACAAGCATATGCTCAAAATCCCAAAATACAAAATGAATTCATACGGCTTTAGAACATTTTCTTTCTCGGCCGCCACTGAATGGAACAACCTCCCTATTCATCTAAAATTGTCAAAAAATCTTACAACATTCAAATCAAATCTTAAAACTCATCTCTTTAAACAAGCGTACCAGAATTTAAATTAATGTTTATATTATCATTTCATTGTCTTGCGCTACGAGCATGCTTGCGTGGAGTTTGGCGCGTTATAAATTCACTTATTATTATTATTATTATAATAAATACAAGTAATTTCAAAATCTTTACATAACAGTACTCCATATCTAAGAGCATCTCTTTAACCATTTAATGGTCAAGTAAATATTAGGCCAGGAGAAAAACCTATTTTGGAATACTTATCACCGGACTGACTGGCTTGGTTATCAAATATAGACCTCTCTGGGCCTACAAATGGGCATTTATAGGGAGAGGTAGGGAGGGAGGGGAGAGAGAGAGGGGGGGGGGGGGAGAGAAAGAGAGAGAGACAGACAGGGGGAGAATGAGAGAGAAAGGGAGGGAATAAATGAAATCTAGAACTTCTTTTTCATGAGAGAGTTGATACTTACCTCCCTAACACTCTTTGATATTTCCAAATATCGACTTTCACTCAATAAACACTCAGATTTAAAAAAGTTAGGTGCCCCTACTGGGCAGGTAGTCAGATGACAGTCCGGCGGATGCCAGCCCAAACCTCGTGCATGCGCAGACTAGCACTTCCTCTGACTAATTTATTGGCTGACACTATGCAACTTTAAGAAAGCCTGAAGACCGAGCCTCTGGGGCGGAGAGGCCTGGTCTGTGTTAAGGAGGTAAGTATCAACTCTCGTGAAAAAAGAAATCCATGAATTCGTTTATTTCACTTCAAGAGTATACTTACCTCCCTAACACACTTGGATATTGCCAGAATTCGTCAGAGACTTAAACTTCTGAAATTGTGTGACAACACAACCAGTGATAGATTTGAACATCAGATAACACAACCGATGGCTGAGAGAAGATCATATGTCATATATGCTCACCCGCCCACACACACCCCCCCCCACCCTTTTCTTTGGAGGAAGACAGAATGACCTCAATATCCCATACACTCTCTATGTACAAGTGCCATGTACTATAGGACATTAAACGAAAAGGCTTCATTTTCATATACTCTCAATAATGAACCACATAAAACACGTACCATCACCATATTAATAACGAAGGGTCACGTGACAACACAATTAACAATGAACAACACATAAACAAGACTGACCTTGTGAAATGTTAGCTGCTGTCATCATCTTCCCATTGGTGAAGGCTGATGCAGTCCAGGTAAGTGGTTGTTACCATTGATAAATTGTGAAATATGTAAAAAATGGGAACCTCATCAAAATATGTACGCCTAAAGGATTCGAGGTGTCACGGAGGTAATGGTCGGTGAAACTTGACTCGCCAGTCATTACAGTGGTAAATTTTCAAAAATAGTCTTCTCTTGGCCTGCAAATGGACATTGAATAAGTAAATATATTAATTTTTTTGAAGAAATTTAGTCATTAAAGGGTTAAACAGGGCAGTGGAAGCCACTACGCCGCGAACACTCTGAGCCTTTACGTTAACTAAGTCAACTTGTTTACCTGTGGCGGATTTATGACAAAACTGAATACATTCTACAATCCACCTGGAAATGGTGTCGTTGGACGCCCTACCACGGGGTTCAATATATGACAATCATACCATTGTTGGGTCCATCCGCCATTCCCAAGTACGCTGTTTGTACCGGTTTAATGCGCGGACTGGACACCATGATTTTGAATTAGGATCATATCTAGTCAAAGCAGGTAAAAATATGGGTTGACCTGGATATTTCAGACTGGTTTTTAGCCATGAAATTTATCCTAGGTAGAAGCTTAAGGCCTTCCCCTGTAATCACATACCGGTCTGCCTCAGCTGATAAGGCATGAATTTCGCTTCTCTGCCTTGCCGAGGCCGCAGCAATTAAAATTACAGTTTTCAGTGTCAACATTTTCATAGAAATGGAACTTAGTGGTTCAAATGGCTTATCAGCTAGTACCTGAAGCACTAGAGATAAACTCTATCCTCGCCTAGCGCAACGCAGTTATCCTCGCTCGGCTTAGGCCCCACACCGTACATGTAGCTCTGATACGCCTCAGGTACAATGCGACATCATTTCGCCACGTCACGAGGCGCCTTCGCGAGACGTCTATGCGCCATAATGCGCGAGATGGCATAACGGTAGCAGGCGGATTACCTGCCAGCCATGGGTGCTGGTCCTGTTGGCTGGCCGACTGATCCACAACAAGACCTGGCCTGATGCTTATTAGCCAATGACAAGCATCAGACCAGTCTTCCTCTGTAGCTACCTGCAAAAGCTCGACAAGGCACCGGCCTTCGTCATCCTCTTGAGCAATCGCAGGCATGTACGTGGCTGGAGGAACCGATACCCCTGGCAAGCCAGCGAAAGCATGCAGGCCCGAGAGAGCAGGCATGCTAAACTGACTGGCTTGACCTGGAGCAGGCGCCGTGGTATTGCGTGGGGAAAAATTCACCACACCACGGCCCTGGTCAGAACCAGCTACACCATCGGCAAGCTGAGGTATGCATTAGTGCTGACCATCGGATCCAGCCAGGCTACCTTCTGCGCCGTGAATGCTACTCCTGCATGAGTAGTCCCATGGGAAATGTCGCCCGTGCTCCATGCGAGGGGTGCACATACGTCAATCTCCATGGCCACGGCACTAGAAGGAGAACCCAACAGATAATGCTCGTCTTCCTGTCCAGAAAGGTTGGACTCTGGGTCGGCGAAGAATGCCAACCCGCACTGGCCAGGAAAGGTACCATAAGAGGTAGTGGTACCTGTAGGGTGCGGATAATCCTGGGAACCCAATAAGCGGGACCCAGCCTCCAGCGACACCTGTCCACGAACAAGCGGCGCAGCAAGCCTGCTGCCAGTGTCCTCATAGTGGACTGCACCTTCTAATGGGTCCACCTTTTTGGATTAAGTTCCTAAAGAGCACCGATTCAGAGGTGGGGATTATCTGCTCCGGAGCAGAAGACAACAATAAAGGATATGGTCCAGGAAGCATGCCACGGAGAAACTCTATTAACAAATCCTTTATTGTCCTCTTCATCTCTCCCATCATCTAACGATGGAAGGCCTCCATATTCATAATGGATGAGGCCTTCCTCTTACCAAGACCTTCTTTCCTCACTCGTCTCTCCTCCTCTAATGCCTTCTCCTTGGCTGCAATGATAGAAATTCAGACATTATCTCACCCACCCCCACTGTTTACAGATGTCGCAGTTTAGCAATGGACCACAAGGATTGCATTGAAAACATAGATTGGGGGGGGGGCAAATCTCTCTTTCAGAAATCTTCCACAAGAAGGACAACCAGGCTTCTGAAAAAAGGCCAGAAGATGAAGACAATGAGAATTTTAGTTAATGAATTAGTAACTCAAAACCAAAATAAGAAAGAGGACTGGTGGCCATAAAGACCACTAACTAACAGATAAACCAGCATTGGACAAAACTTTATAATTGTAAATAAAGGTGCAAGGCTGATTATGATGTCATAACTTCAAAAATAAGAAGTTACTCCGACTCGAAAACAACACCCAGGTATAAGGACGAATTGTATTCATATCCAGAACATACTAACTGGAAAGGATAGTAAAGGCAGACTATGCAAACATCAGATAAACGATGATAAATTGGCAGCAGATTTCAGGAATATTCTCAAATAAAGTGAAGTGCCTAATATCATAACTAGAATACCTGCGTCTCTTAGCACAGACAAACCATCCGATCTGATGAACTGGAAGCTCTACCAATCTCTATGACCTCTTAACTCTCTCCACCATAAAGGGGGTGAGGGGAGTGGACCAAGAGGTCAAAGTGAGAAGATCTTCTTATGAGACCTCCAATTCACTGGGCATAGATTTTGATTTTATTACCTAACATGTTAGTAGGAGATGGAACCTTGGTGGAGAGAAAAACAAACCCTCTGATGATGTGTTGTCCTTTTCAATTATAGATAGATACCGATTTCAACTACTAAGTTCAGGACTTGGCTCATGCATGGGATCGTATGGAGAGGGCACATGCAACAGCAATGGAGATGCACTGGTGGCATTCCTTAGTTTCAATGGCCTATTTGTCACAAATACGGCTTTCAAACACCGATGCCGTCACTGGACAACATGGACTGGACGCATTGCTGATCGCTAAGCCCCAAAAAGGTTCCAAGGCTACAAAATCAAAGACTACAAATCTTCAACCAAATAGATTTCATACTACGCAAGACAGCAGCAAAACCCCTACTTCGGGATGCTTGTTCCTATAGAGGCACAGACCTCAATTCTGACCATAAGCCAGTCATTACACGCCTCCATATGAACCAACTCTACTAATGTACAAACGCCATACCAGGCAAGAGGGTAGAGTCACCTACAACTTACCCATGCTCATCAGCGACACTGACACTAAAATGTCATACAAAAAGGCCCTCTGGGAGCAGATAGCTAACATCGACGTCAGCTCCGATCCAAACGAAGCCATAACCAAAATACTGATATCTATGGAATTATCAGCTACTAGCACCATAGGTGTTCTAAAAAACAACAGAACTAGGTATACTGATGACCATCTCGTAGTAAAACTGTCAGCAGAACAGAAAGCATTACATCTGCGCATCTATCAAAGTGGCCAAAGTGAAGATCGCACCAAACTACGCCAGGAACGCAATAACATTCTACGCCACATTAGCGAATGCTTAAAAGATCTTGCTATCCAACAAGCAGATGCCCTAGCAGATGAAATCACTGCCACGGATGACCGCCACAAAATGTTTCGGGCAACCCGAGCCCTGAGAGTTGCTGACTACACACCACCACTAACTGTACACAACTCTGAAGCACACTTTATCGGGACTGACCAGGGCAAAGCAGAGGCAATTCGAGAATGGTTCAAGGAACACTTCACTGACCACAATGATGAGCCCTTGCACCCATTTTCAGGAGACCCCAGGCCATTACTAACACCAATTAATACAGCAGAGATTGAGAAGGCACTTAAAGCCCTGAAGAATGGATGTGCATCTGGACGTGATGACATGAGCAATGAACTATTCAAATATGCAAGTTACATTACCTCAAAACTGATCACGCACCTAATCAATTCAGCTTTTATGCACCACCTTCCCATTGACGCTGTAGGCCAAGGCATCCTTATCGCGCTACCCAAGCCCATGAAGCCACCTGGCCACCCCCCAGCCAATCTGCGGCCCATTGTGCTCCTTAACAGCATACGGAAAATCCTATCCAAAGTTACTCTATGCCGCATCCGAGACAAGATCGACAACTTCACCAGATCATGTCAAAGTGGCTTCAAACGTGGACGTAGCTGTGCAGGCATTTTATGGGCTCAACGCATGCTTGTGTCAGTAGTCATGTCCAAACACTGGGATTTCCACAAAATTGGCATTGACATGTCATGAGCCTTCGACACTATTAAACGCTCAAGATCCTAGATGTACTACGCCCGGCCAGTTGCAATGAAGATGAGCTACGACTAGTGAGACTACTGCTTGCAGACACCAAGCTGAGAGTATGAGTCAAGTCAGTCAAGTCTGTAGAGTTTGAGACATCAATCGGCTACCCACAGGGAGATGGTCTATCCCCTGTGCTCTTCACCTGTTACCTGGTTGCTGCATTGAAATCCGTGTGGGAAAACTCTACAAGACAAAACCCCTCCAGTGTCAATACTGGGCATGCCGCTAGAGATGGAATATGCTGATGATGTGGACTTTATAGATGAGGAAAACGAAACCATTGATGAACTTCTCCCTATGGCTGCAAGCAAACTAAAAATTGAGAATCGCTTTATGAATGAATACAAAACAGAGTTCACCCACATATACCTATCTACAAAGCATGAAACTAAAGAAAATAATGATCCACTCAGTGGCGGCGAACCATGGAGGAAAAGTAAAATCCTGGGCTCACTGCTTTGCAGTACTGCTCACATTACTGCACGCTGCATCATGGGGAACATAGCTTTCCAGTCCTTCTGGAAGCCATGGATTCGTAGATCAAAGATGCCCTTGGTAAAAAGACTACGTTTATACAATGCAACCTGCGTATCCTTGATGATGTATAACTGTAACAGCTGGGTAGCTCTAGACAAACTTGACGCCTGCCACCGCAAACACATACATGCACTAAATGCTAATGCTATTGGACACAGAGAGCATAATTTCCAACGATGCACTATACAAGATGTGTAATATGCTGCCGCTGTCTGTAAAAGTTGCCCAGCAAAGATGGTCCATGTTTTGCCATGTGCTAAGGATGCCAGAAGACACACCAGCACAGAGAGCCTTGGAATTCGCCCTACTCGGAGCCAGCAAATACAGAGCCAGGAGAGGACGTCATTATATAAGTCTGAGGTGACCTCAAGAAAGCAGGATTAGTTACACTCAAGTCAAGAATGGACCTGAGGAAGCTAAGGATTTTGGCTGAGAACAAGACACAGTGGGCAAAAGCGAAGAAGGACTGATTGCAGCTGTAGGATGTTTCTACTACTACAGCCGCAGAATACAGTAATCATACATACATAGATAACTGTGGACACAAACACAGAGAGATTAGCATTTCATAGCGCCATATAGAAATAAACCAGTTTTTTAGGCGCTTATCACGTCTAATCGCGAGTCCTGGAAATACATTACATCGAGAGTAAAACGCTAAATTAGACAAATATGTAGTTGCAATCACATGATGACTTGGTCCTGGGCCCTCTTCTGACGACTTCACACGCTCGGACATAATCTCAGGTGATAATAATTTCAGAAAGTGTCGGCAACTACCAGAAAAACTTTAGGAAAAATTAATGCATGTATCTCTTTGCCAATAAATAGGAAAAGAGGAAGTGCTAGTCTGCGCATGCGCGAGGTTGGGGTTGGCATCCGCCGGACTGCCATCTGACTACCTGCCCAGCAGGGGCACCTAACTTTTTTTAATCTGAGGGTTTATTGAGTGAAAGTCAATATTTGGAAATATCAAAGAGTGTTAGGGAGGTAAGTATACTTTTGAAGTGAAAATAGAGAGATGAGAGAGGGCAGGAGGGAGGGAGGGAGGGAGGGAGGGGGGGAGAGAGAGAGAGAGAGAGAGGGAGAGAGAGAGAGAGAGTGAGGGAGAGAGAGAAAGGGGTGGGGGAGAGGGAACAAGAGCGGAAAAAAAGGATGCACTAAATGCTAATGCTATTCTTTTATGTTCCATTGAAGTATACATTACATAAGTAAAAATAATGTAATGGTTACATTACAATAAATTTAAGCTTTAATCGGCCAAGAAAATAAAAAAGAATAGCTTATTGAATGCTCATTTGCATGACAAGTGAAGAGAGCCTAATTAGCCACAAGTCTAAATTATTAGTTTATTGAGCCGGCATTTTAGTATTAAATTCTCAAAAAATCTTGGCCTGAATATTAACATTTTTTTTCCAGCTGGCTTGACCATTAAAGGGTTAAATAAGATGACTATGGGACTAAGGAATGTCAGAAATAAAATCCCTTTCACACTATTCAGACTACAGTCTCGCAAATGAGGACTGACACAGTGTAAGAGTACCTGGTGCTTATCGTTCACCACAACCACATGTCTCAAGCCAAGCGCACGGAATAAGCGGAAAATTCTCGGCAAAGATGCTCTCTGAAAATTAATAGAATTGTAATAGAAAATATGAAATCTCTTTCATTTAGGTCACCTCAATCTGAGAGCACAATACTGGCCCTTAGCCCTTGAACCCTCATATCAGCTTCTGCGTGGTCTTGAGAAATGTCCATTTGCACACCAAGACTATTTTTGACAATTTACCACTGGAATGACCCATTCCAGTGGTAAACTTTCAAAGATAGTCTTCTCTTGGTCTGCAAATGGACATTTTCTATCAGAAAATTGAAATTTTCTTGAACAAATTCGAGGGTTAAGAGGTTAAAATTAACATGGATAAGACCTGTTTATCATATACATGTAGTCGCGCCAAAATAAAAAATAGTTTCGTTTCCTGTATACCTCCCCGTTGAAATCTTTCTTTTTTTTCACTCGGCCGGGAATCACCACAATCTTCACACACATATTACTAATCAATAGAATAACAATATACACATTGTCGTTGACCATATATACTAATTAACATGCTGATGCTGAGTGTAAGTAATTAACTTCTTCAAATGCATCTTGAATATATATGTTCACTGTCTCGCTGGTACAAGCCACCAGATAATAATTTCAGTGAGTAAAACTCCTTGATTTGATGAATATTTTGAAAATAATTTGACTGAAAGTTGTTGCTTAGCCACCAACAACTTTCAGTCAATTGGTTTTCAAAATATTTAGCAGGTCCAGAGATACAAGCCTTGGAATATGTTGTCTGCAAAATCTCAGCAGCCAGACGGTTAAACGAAAGCTTCCTTACCACAGTTGTGACGTATGTGGCTTTGTAAACAAGTGTGACACACAATCTGCATCTTACGCAGCTTGGCCAGACACGTAAAAAATCTGACAGATTGCCTAATAAACAGATCGACCGACCGATAGACAGACAGACTTATACTAGTTGCGACTCTCAACTAAAAATGTAACAAATTTGACCGACTGGCCCCGAGTCATCGCTAAAACTTCAAAAAGCACATTGACATGAATCTGTCATGTATGACGAAACTGGGTAGTCAAGTGTCCATTCCACATCACACAGGTATGATCTTTCTCAGGCCATCTCAAACTAACTATTCAGGTGATAAATAACGGCACACATAATAAATAGACATTAGTTTAAACCCCTTAATGGTAAAATTTGGTCAAGAAAAGTTAAATATCTGCCTATTGAATGTCCCTTTACAGGCCAAGTGAACACCATTTTTGAAAATTTATCAATGGAATGACTGGCTCGGTTATCGAGCCAGTCATTTCTGTGGTAAATCTTCAAAAATTGTTTTCTCTTGGCCTGTAAATGGACATTCCACAAGACCATAACAGAGGCCGGTTTTGGCTGGCATGACCATTAAAGGGTTAAATCTAAACAGATGTATCACCAGAAAGAAATTCAATTTTTTAATGGGAAATTTCAAATGTACTCTCTAGTTAATGGAAGTCATTGCATGACATTTCAACCCATGCAGGAATCAAGTTTTAACTATGTCCCGCTCATCTCTAGTTAAGCTCCACACACGTTTGCCCCTGTGAGGATTAATCGATAAGTATCAATCTAACATGAACACTCTGAATCTCAAGTTCAGTGTATGAACACTCTGAATCTCAATTTCCAGAAAACTATTCAGGCAATCTGTTGAATATTTTGAAACTATTTTGACTGGGTCCTGTTGCTGCCATAATCCAGTCAAATTAGTTTCAAAACATTCAACAGAATGTTTATTAAATAATAAAGACATACAATTCGTACAACTTGACGGACTATTCAGCATTTATGATGGACTAAATCTTGTCATTCATGACGTAATTGACTATGATGTCACCACACATGTGATGTAGTTCATTATGACATCATATGATTGACTGAGAAACTGGATTCATCAATTGATATCAAGGCATCAGTCCTGCTCGGATTCTAAGAGTAGGCTAGTATATTATATTATAATACTAAATTGATTATCCATTTCACATTTCTTTAACCATTTAACACTCAAGCTGGCCAAAACGGCCTCTGCAGTGGTCTTGGAATATGTCCATTTACAAACAAAGAGAAGACTATTTTTGAAAAGTTATTACTAGAATGACTGGAGACAGTCGTTATTCCAGTGGTAAACTTTAAAAAATAGTCTTCTATTGGTTTGCAAATGGATATTTTCTATGAGAAAACGGAAATCTTCCTGAACAAATTTGCGGCTTAAAGGGTTATTTGTAATAATCCCATATGCCCCGTGACACCGTAAATGTTTCCTAGCAACGATGGTGATTATGTTAACAAGTCGGGATACTTCATATTGTTGATTTAATTTGTGTAATATATATATACAACCTAGTTAAGAAATACATAAAGTAAATTTGCATGAGACACAGAAATTCAAAAAATTGGAATAAAAGTAATTTCAAGTCCGAAATAATTTTGTTTTATTTGTCAATATTTTTTATGGTGCATTGGTCAGAACTCTTAGCAAGTGATGCTTCACAGCAATGAAAACGAACAGTGCAAAATGATGCATTCAAATGGATTTCAGGGGTCAATTTTATTGGAAAGGTTGTCAAAATATCAGTTCATATTATAAATAGAATACCAAACTCCATCCCATTTCATATCACTATTATCGACCACGTAAAAAATTATCACATTGCACTTGCTAAAGCTCGCGCAACGTGATAATTTTTGAATCCATAGATAATAGTGAAACCTGATTCTGATCCTCTATGTATACCATTCATATAGATAATTACTCACATCATTAACCATATAAGGTGCTGGTGACATGAATGGTCTAAGATCAATAGTACAATCACGTTCATCTCGGGAAATAGGAATGTCCTGTAACAAACACAAGCAACATATTACTACTTCTTATGCCTTTAACACTCATATCAGCCCAAAAAAATTTTGCAGTGGTCATGAGAAATACTCAGTTGCAGACCGAGAAGACTATTTTTGAAAATCGGTTATCGAGCCAGTCATTCCAGTGGTAAATTTTCAAAAATAGTCTTCTCTTGGTCTGCAAATGGACATTTTCTATGAGAAAATTTTAATTTTCTTGAACAAATTCGAGGTTTAAAGGGTTAACTGCCTTCCTGCTGAATCTCTGCAGTCTACTTTTTCCATGGGCTTAAACTCTGAATATGCTAGCTATATTGAAAACAATTTGACTGAAAGTTGCTGGTGGCTCAGCCTGATCCTGACCTCTGAGCGCTAGATTAAAACACCAATTCATCTCAAAGCTAACATGATGTGAGATAGCGAGCATGATAGTGAGCGTGATAGCGAGTGGGAAGCGAGCGTGATAGCGTGATAGTGCAAGTGATAGTGAGTGTGATAGCGAGTGCTCATACATGAGGAAATTATAAAAAAACTAATGGAGGGATTCAGTTTTAGCTATGCCCCTCCCATCTCTGGTTAAGTTCAACCCAGGCTTTGACCATGTTGGGATCAATCGATCCCTGCACTATCTGAATCATAATTTCCAGAAAACTACACAGGTAAGGAGTAGAATATTTTGAAACTAATTTGACTGTGTGCTGCTGCTGCCATAGTAGGCAACAACAGGGCCCAGTCAAATTAGTTTCAAAATATCCAACTGCATGTTTATTAAATAGTAAAGACATACAATTCATACAACACGCAGAGTCCGTCATCAATTAAGCGTTTGTGGTGAACATATCTATGTCATTCAGGACATCATTGATTATGACGTGTCACACGTCACATCATTGATTATTACATCATATAGTTGATGGATAAACTGTAGAGGTCCATTGTTGACCCTGCTCAACATAATTTCGACATTTGACCATAAGCGAAAAAATAAATTGATGATCTTCTTATCCATTCTCTTGGTAAACATGTGCCCAAGTTTAATTCCATAAACCTTAACTAGTCCGGAAAATGCAGATGAAATGCAGAGTTAAATACCAAAATTTACGATTGAATGAAATTAAGTTTCAAGGTCATTAATTCTGACCTCTGACTGCACAATCTCAATGTCATCAGATTTATTTCTAACTGCACGAACACAAATAACCAATCCTGAAGTATAAGACATGTTTTGCTAAATGCAAAATTTCTTTTTTTTAGTGGCATCCATGTCAGTATGCTTTTTTCTCTTGGCATAGGCAATCACGTGTCTAGCTTTGGTTCTAACGGAAAATTGTTGTCACCCCACATACAGTACAATTCAGGAAGAATGTAATTGGTTTCCAAAACAAAAGTGGAAACCTGCTAGGTAGTACAATTTTGAGCACTATGTGAGGAATGTTATTTTTAATATTGTGAAGATAATTGGACTGGAAGACATTGCTCTTCCAATCCACTTACGTTCAACATATTCAATAGCACAATTTATTTTGCTTTCTGAGCTGTACTGTAAACAAATTTTCAAATGGACCTTTCCCGTTTATCCATCAATCATATATGTATGACGTGATAATTAACTACGTGACATGTAGGATGATGTCATAATCCATGACATCATGAATGACATAGATAAGTTCATCATGAATACTTAATTGATGACAAACTACCGGTAAGTGTTGTTGTATGAATTGTATGTCTTTACTATTTAATAAACATTCTGTTGAATATTTTGAAACTAATTTGACAGGGTGCAGTTGCTGCCTATGGCAACAACAGCACCCAGTCAAATTAGTTTCAAAACATACAACAGCTTACTTGTATAGTTTTATGGAAATTGATAGTCAGGGAGTTCAGGGATCGATCGATCATTAAACAGACGAAGCGTGGGTGAAGCTTAACTAAAGATGGGCGGCGCAAAGCTAAAACTGAACTCCTCCATTGTCTTAGGATATCATGTAGCAAATATCCCTAACATGAAAACAATGAAAACAATGTTATATATTTTTATAGCGTATTAAAATTTGTACTGACCTCAACAGCTGGGAATCTTGGATAAACTTCCCTGAATTCTTTAGCGGTAAGGCTGTCAATTGATAATCTTTGTCTTTCACCACTTTCTCTAAATACCTGAAATATGCAGTAGATATAATATGAACCAGAACTGTGGTTGCAATGCAACCATGAAACTTGACTTTACGACTTTGCAATGAACTAAGATAAAGCCTACTGCCATATGATCATTCCAACCAAGTTTCGTTGAAATCGGGCCACTAAATAACGAGTAGCGTTTTAAATGGTTCTCGAAAATTAAAAAAAAATACAAATGCCCATCAAAAAAATCGAGCAACAAAAAATTCTGAATAGAAGTTCTCGAGCCTAACACTATAGAATCCTTCCAGCCAAATTTGGATAAAATCCACCAAGCGGTTATAAAGGAAATGCATTTTGACAATTTGCAGTAAATTTTTTTTATAAAATCTGATTTTAACCAAAATAAATCAACCTATTAAAATTCTGAATACATGTTCTGCAGTCTATGGGGATAGGGTCTGTCCAGCCAACTAGTATTGAAATCTGTCAAGCAGTTAATGATGAGTAGGGTTTTGACAATTTCCGGCAAATTTTTCATAAAATCTAAGGTTTTCAACAAAAAACGTGACCAATCAAAATTCTGTATGCAAGTTCTGAAGTTTAGGTTGAAATCCACCAAGCGGTTAATGAGCAACACTTTTAAACAAAAGTTGACGAACAGAAAAGTTGAGCCAAACGGAAAATGTTAAAGTTGGTTTTCACCAAGGTTACAATGTACTGCCCTTGACCTTTTGACCCCAAGGTCATTGTGTGATGTCGCATTATTATAAGAAAGCATGTGCCCAAGTTTGGGTCCCGTATGATTAACCAAACATGAGATATAAACAGAAGTTTTGCTAAATGCAAAATGGACATCAACGCCACCGGACGACGTGCAGGGTATTGCAATACCTTGTTTTACTTCGTAAAGTCGAGCTAAAAATTAATATAGCGTCAGACACTATCTTAAGGCTTTTAACAGTCTCTACTACAAAAAGGCCTCTCAAAATTGCAATGAAATCATGAGAAAATAAAAAAGGACCAATGAAATTGAGATTCTGAAAATAACTGACCAATGAAATTACTAGAAACCTTTCGTTTGAAGGATAAAAGAATGATGGGGCATTAGCACCATATTACCCCTTTCATAGTGAAACCGGCCAAAAAACGGCCTATGCAGTGATCTTGAGGAATGTCCATTTGCAGGCTAAGAGAAGACTATTTTTGAAAACTTACCACTAGAATGACTGGCTCGATAACAGAGCCGTAGTGGTAAATTAAAAAAAAAAATCTCTTGGTCTGCAAATGGACATTTAATAAACAAATATTCAGATTTTCTTGACCAAATTTTATCACTTCAGGCTTACGTACAGTACACATAAGTCAGGTTTATGGATACCAATAACCTAACTATCATATACTGGACAAAAAAAGTTAGGGATCACGAAGTTTTTTCAGTATTGTTAGAAACATTCGATATAACAGACATATACAGATTCGAAATGATAACTAACAGCCTCTGCTGAATCCATATTTAATGACAGTTTTGAAATTGATTTGTCAGCAATGCATCACATAGGTGTTAATGAAAGGCATCCATGAAACAATGAGAATTCATGATTGCAAGTCAACAAGCGTATAAACGTGTGTCACTCCAAATCAGTCCATATGCACTTTAGTAACGAGTGAGACCTCCACGTGCAGCCACGACTGCTTGACAACGCCGCTGCATGCTGTTGATGAGGCGCACGATGTTCTGTTCTGGAAGGTTGTCCCATTCCTGCCTGAGAGCAGTTTCCAGGTCATCCAGAGTCATTGGGGGCACCTGGCGTTGTGAAATTTGTTGTTGAAGCTGGTCCCACACATGCTCAATGGGGTTCAAGTCAGGTGATACTGCTGGCCACTCCATTCTCTCTATGGTCTCCCTCTCAAGGTACTGTGTGATAACTCGAGCACGGTGAGGCCGAGCATTGTCATCCATGAGAACAAAGTCAGGACCCACAGCTCCAGCAAACAATCTCACAACTGGATGAAGGATTTCATCCCTATACTGGATGGCGTTCAGAGCTCCATTCCTGATAGCAACCAGTTCAGTGCGACCAGTCAAAGAAATCCCACCCCAAACCATCACTGAGCCCCCTCCGAAACGGTCATGTTCAGCGACCATACACTGTGCATACCGTTGTCTGGGTTCTCTCCACACATGTCTGCGACCATCATGGAAATCTAAACAGAATCTGGATTCATCAGTGAACAAAACTGGCTGCCAGTGACGTTTTTGCCATCTAATGTGATTACGAGCCCATTCCAGGCGAGCTTGTCGATGACGTAGGAGTAGCCTTGGTCTCACAGCTGGCCTGCGAGCTCTAAGATTGGCTCCGTGAAGTCGGTTCCTCAAAGTCTGGGGTGTTATCTGAACATCTGTAGCAGCATTGAACTGTCTGTTGAGAGAATGTGCACTATCAAAACGATGTCTCCTGGCTAAAGTGACGATATACCAGTCTTGGCGGCGTGTTGTGGTACGTGGTCTTCCACTTCTATACCTCTCATTGACAGTTCCAGTTGCTTGAAACCGTGTCCACAACATGGATATCACACTTTGCGAAACACCAAGTGCAACAGCCACCTGTCTCTGTGTTTGGGCAGTTTGGATCATTCCAACTGCTTGATTTGCCTCACAAGCTCGTAAATGTCTTCTTTGCGGCATTTTGTAAAGGTGGTCCACCGTGGTCAATGTACACGTTAACCAAGGCCTCAATCAGACTCAATCAGAAGTCTTCATAAAAAAATCAGTCACACCTGTGATCTCTGAAAACACTCAATTTTAGCCACCCTTCACATGTGCTGCACGCTTGCAAGTGAAAAGTGAAATTGACAACACACGACACCGTGCATGTCTCAATGACCAATAAAAGAAGTAAACAAAAGCTGTTTTCACTTGATCTGAGCCGTTTACCAGAATATACTCAAAATATAATCCATGATCCCTAACTTTTTTTGACCAGTATATATGCACAGCATACATCCGTGTAAATCTCCCTATGACAATCAGTACCCAATAACCCCTCATAGTTACAGCTCAGCCTCTCCATACATACAATGGTAGGAATGTGAGGCAGCTTACAGCATCATGTATATAGTACAAGCAGCTACAGGTATTATGCTATCGATAACTTAGTTCCTATTCATGAATATGTATGCAGCCAGCCAGCAGCAAGCATCCTTATTAAGAGAGGAATGCCGATTGCCTAAATCTGGGTCTGTTTAGCAGTGAGTCACAGTCTGTCTATAGCTAGTGGCAAGTAGTCAAGCATACGGTGAATTGTTCAAAGTTTTAAGAATATATGTCCTATAGAGCACATTATTAGTCAACCATCAGAAAAAAAAAAATTGCAGAAATTTTTTTAATTTGAAGTGAATTGTTAAATTTCATCGGATGTGAAGTTGTTGGGATAAATTAAGTTACAAGTTATCATCTAATTGTGATAGCAGTAATACTAATAGTGTCATTGAGTTGGGGTTTTATTTTTTTCAGGTAATCAAAGTAATTGTGTAAGTTTGTTTGCTTGCAGTGCGTTGGTTTTAAAACAAAATAAAACTGAAATAATGAAAAAGTAAGAATAACTAATTAGATTAGTCACTGTTGTAAGCCTATCCGATCTCATACGGTTAACTTCTGTGTGAAGGTATGCTTAGTTATTCATTTAATGGTTAAATTGTAATAGCAGTAACAGTGTCATTGAGTTTCAAATAATCGAAAGTAAAAGAAAGATACAAGTCTGTTCGTTGATGGTTTGTCTTGAATAAGTCGTTGCAGTAGGCCTACCTGGTCTCATAGTGTAACCTTTTCTGTACAATACGGAATTTAAGCATAAAAGTCAGTTATTTTAGTAGTTAATTTGCCAGTAAAGTGTCAAAAAAATAGGAATTCGAGATAGTTGTGTATAAATTCAGTGTCACTACCAGGCTAGTAAAAGTAAAAAAATACATTGTAAGTCGGATATCGAGTGTGAATAGTGACAATTGCCATGGCAGACGACCACGCCCAAACCAAAGTTGAGAAATGCGGGTGTCGGGGGGTGCGGAATGCTCCATGGGACGTAGCGAATCCTATGAATTGGACTGTCAGTAAGTTGAGAGATGAACTGTTGAAGATCGGAATATATGTTCCAGCAAGTATGGCGAAGGGTACTATGAAAACATTGTATTTGGATAATACGGGACGGCGTCGAGAGACGGTTCATTTGGCCAGCGCTAACAATCGACCTGTGTCCAGAAATAACTTTGATGGCAACATAAATGCCGACGTGACTGCAGATATAATTAATTCAATCGGGAACGTTAGTGAACCGGAAGTACGTAGTACACATGAGCCTACTCAGCGAAGTAGTGAGAACAGTAGCGAAACGGATGTACGTAATACGCATGCGGATGTACGTAATACACCAGAACTTACTCAGCGAAGTAATAACGGACCGGAAATAGCTCCGCAGTTAACGCCCGAAACTACTCAGCGGAGTACTATAGAACAGGATGTACATAAAAACAATGCTGTACGTGACAGTAACCATGATCTGACTGCGGTTATGTCGTCGATGACCGTTATGCAGCAAACCATGATGGGATTACAGCAGGCCGTGATTGGTTTGCTGGATAAGATAAGAGCACGAACGCGCTTCCGGGAAAAGCCAGTCCCGGGAATATGCTACAGTCAGCGATGGACGAATTTAGGAAACAGAGTCGTGGTCCAGCAAATACACCCGTTGATGTTCTGACAGTATCATCGAACAGAGGTGGGTACCATTTACCATTGTCTCAATATGGTGTCCCATCCGAATGTATAAACCACATAGACATAGTGTCAGAGTCTTTGCAGAAAAAGATATGGGATGGGAAAGACATTGACCTAGCAACCCTATTGATCCTTAAATATGAGGTAGTTTCTGAAGAGCAGAGAAGATCTGAAAATGTAGCGGAGGATCCACGCCTCGGGAAGTACCTAACAATTAGCGAGTTCATAACAGCGTTTGGGAAGTTCAGGAGGGTAATGACAAAGAAGTTTCCGGAGAGAAGCCTTGAATTGGATCGATACGAGGCAAATTTGGTAGAGATATTCAACGTATATGGTCCAAAGTATTATGACTATCATTTGCAGTTTTCCGCGAGAGCGGCGTCTGCGCTCAGAGACAGTAACGTGAAAGTGGACTGGTCACTTAAGGACAATACCTTGTTGAGCATGGTGGTAGGGTATGCAAGGGTTAATTGTTGTCGGCTGTGCGATTCAACGATGCACAATACTCACTTCTGCCCACAACGTACTAAGAGGAACCTAAATTTTCAGCCATACTCCCGCACACCTGGCAATCTTGTGACAAGGAGGTACAACAACAAGGAAGTGGATAGATTGGGACGGACCCGCTTCAAGGTGAATGGAGCATGGGTATGCAACAATTTTAATTCTGGGAAGTGCTTTCGCACAGCATGCCCCTATACACATGCATGTGGCTCATGCGGGATTGCAGGTCACACATCTAGATCTTGCAAGGGTGGCACATCTCAGAAGCTTGGGGGAGCAAATAAGGCCTGACTGAGCGACGTTATCGAGAACTATCAGGTTGTTACACCGGTGAATGTTGATAGACTGGAGTATGAATTGCAGGAACATCCTGATGAACGTTTTGTGCAGTACTTGTGTGGATGGCTGAAGTACGGTTTTGAGACCAGAGTGGCCTGTAGCACATTACCAACTCGGGAGTGTAAGAACTTACAATCTGCAATGAAACAAAAACATATTGTGGATGACCTGAATAAGAGTGAGGCGACGAAAGGTTTCTTGAGCGGCCCTTTTGAAAATAAACACTTTTGATACTTATAGAGTTACAATGTCGGAGTGGCTACAGGAAAATATTCGAGAAAGCACCGCTTGATCGTGGACCTTTCCTCACCGCATGATGATGCGTATCACCCGAGTGTAAATGACTTGATAGACAAAGAGAGCTGCTCATTGTCATATGTGAGAATCTATGATGCTATTCGGGTTATCCAGCGTTTGGGTAGGTCCACCACCATGTGCAAGACAGACATTTCAGATGCTTTTAAGATTATACCGATCCTTCCCGCACAATGGAACTTATTTTGTATTCAATGGTGACGTCAATATTATTTTTATACTAGGCCGGCATTGGCTGTCGTTCAAGCCCTAAGATATTCGATACTTTGTCACAAGCCATTTGCTGGATTGCCAGAAACAGATATGGAATCGAACACATTTTGCATTTATTAGACGATTTCATAACATTTGAGGCCCCAGAGAATTGTGGAGAGCGTAACATGGCCCTGTTACATTTAATATTCAATAGACTTAATATTCCAAAGGCAGAAAATAAGACATGTGGACCAACGACAGTGATTGAATACCTGGGAATTGTTTTAGACTCAGATAGAATGGAGGCTAGGTTGGCCATGGATAAGCTTGAATGCATTGTGCAGTTTTTGACATCTTTTTCTAGTCGTAGGTCATGTTCGAAAAAGGAATTACTGCAGTTGCTGGGACATCTCAATTTTGCCAGTAGAGTTATTGTTCCTGGCCGGTCCTTCGTATCACATCTTATCGCCCTCTCTACGACTGTGAAAGATCTGCACCACTTTGTAAAAATTACCAGGGAGAGCCGGGAGGATATTAGAATGTGGCTTTACTTCCTGTCCAACTGGAATGGAATTTCTGTCTTCTACAATCCACTGGTTGTAGATCATACGGACATTGAGCTGTATACTGATGCCTCTGGTGCTATCAGTTTTGGAGGTTATTATAGGGGTCAATGGTTTTCCGAAGCATGGCCAAATTCCTTGACTGCATTAATTGGGGAAGAGGACAACTTGTCGATAGCATTCCGGGAACTGTATCCTATCATTGTGGCGGCTATGTTGTGGGGTCATTTATGGCGCAGACAGCGTATCGTATATAGGTGTGATAATTCGGCTACGGTTGACATTCTAAATAAAGGGAGGTCAAAATCGGCTCAAATCATGCCTTTAGTACGAAGGCTCATGATATGTTCGGTAATTAACAATTTCATTGTTTTGTCAAAACATATTCCAGGATCCGTTAATAACATAGCTGATGCTTTGTCTCGTTTGCAGATGGAACGTTTCCGGAAATTAGCACCTCATGCCAGGACATCGGCATGTGCCATACCGCCTTCGGCAGTGGTTTGGTGGCACTCAGATGTGTCGTAGATATGACTTGTGGAAAGCGGCGGTAGCACCCTCGACAAGGGGAGCATATGGGACAGGATGGAGTACCTACTTACGGTTCCTGCTCTTCACAGGTGCTGTACCAGTGTTGATGAGCATGGAGTCAGTACCCGTATCCGAGGATTTACTTATATATTTCGTGGCGCATTGCTACAATCGACTGAAGTTGGCCTATAGCACGATAAAATTATACATTTGTGGGGTTCGATTTTTGTGCTTGTAATATAATCGGTCATACCCTGAAGCAGGGAGTCTTCAGCGCTTGCAGGCCATCTTGAATGGGGTTAGACGGGTTCATGTTAAGCCAGTTATACTTAGATACCCAGTCACCTTTGACATACTGGAGAGGGTGTGCTTGATTCTACGAAGGTTTTTTTTAACCAAGTTCGAAGATTTGATGCTTGAGACGGCATGCACTGTTGCTTTCTTAATTTTTTTGAGATGTGGTGAGCTTGTAGTGCAGGGCGTGTTTGACCCATCATCAAATCTTTGTGTTGGTGACTTAGACATCATGCCAGAATGTGTATCGTTAGTTTTGCGTCGCTCAAAAACTTACCCTTTCCATGAAGGCATAGCCATCAAACTGTCTAAGACGGATCATACGATATGCCCATATGACATTTGCTGTAGGTACATGCATCTCAGAGGGAGAGGGGATCCTTTTCTTCCCTTGTTTATATCCGGGAATGGGGAAGCTTTATGTAGATCAGACTTCATAGGTATGTTTAGGCATGTGTTGGAGGATCTTGGTATAGACGCCAGTCGCTACAGTGGTCATTCTTTTCGTATTGGTGCGCCGACCATGGCAGCAGCAGCTCACATGGAGGACCATATGATTAGGGTGTTGGGCAGGTGGTCCACGGACACATATTGCAGATATATTAGGACACCCCCACCATACCTTGAGGGAGGCTCAGAGGTCGCTTGTAGGCGCTGGACATTCTTGATTAAGCTTATATATTTCCTTGTTATCTTTCCAAACACAGATATTATGTAGGTGGCTAAGCCTGTTGGCGATAAGGTTTCGGTAAGCTGTTGCTGGTGCCGGGCAGTAGCGGTTTGTGGAAATGTTATCTACATAGGGTGGACACTGGGCGCCAGAGCTATGGTGCGTGTATGTATTTAGGTTTACTTGTGTGTATATATATATATATATATATATATATATATATATATATATATCTTCAGTCGATGGTAGACTTGGCGCCATGTGTTACTCATCTTCGCCAAAGGTATCAGATTACGTGTGACATGTACAAGCTGGATTCTGGTTGGCGTACACCTTGGATTCGGTATATTCGGTGGATCTGATATGTTCGGTGTTGGTTTACGGCTTTGCATTCGATATGGATAAAAATACCTATTCGGGCAGCTCCGGGATCTGATATGCTCGGTCTGGTCTACGGCTATGCATTCGATATGGATAACGATACCTATTCGTGCAGCTCCGGTGTGTTGTGGCGTTCATTACGTGTTTCGCCGCATACATGTGTACATGATATTTATATGGCTGTGGCAGTTGTTGTGGTTCATGCAGGCAAATCTGTTGGAGGGGCCACACCATTTACCTAGTATACCTCATGTCAATATTTATTCCTAGCTCTCAATTTCGAGAGCAATCCATCCTGGTGTGGTCCATACTCTAGCTTTGACTGTTCGAACAAGTATATGCATCTGATAGATTTGGAGATTCGGTGCCACAGTGACCATTGGAGGTGACAAGTTCAGCAAGAAGGCTGGGCAGTACAACGTAAAGGTGATTCAAAATATATCGAGCGACATGTCGTCGGATGTATATATATATATATAGATATTTTTTTTCAGGTTCCTGCATGGGGTATAAGTGGCTCGGCAGGTGTGTCGGTTCAAGTTTCTGAGATTCCTTGCATATGGAGTGGGTCGCACATGTGCACATACGTACAGGTGCAGATCTGTATACATATTACTTGCGTAGGTGCTGTGTATGCCAGTGTATATGCGTACGTTAGGTGTCATGGTCCATTTGGACTACCGATTGGAGCCAGGGATGGACCTACTTAATCGACAATTGTTTTTTGGGTGTACTTCTCACGATGGTTACAAGGACCTGGATAGGCTAATTTACTGGCTAAGAAGTAAATGGGAGTAGCCTCATGTAATTATACAATTAAGCTGTTGAATGCAACTATTTTGACTAGGCTGTTCATTTGGGGGACTCAGCTATTCAAGAATGGGCTATTCAAGAATATCTGAGTTTTGGCGTTTCATCATTAAATTCTTGCAATTTAATAATTAATTTCCCAAATTTCACTAGACAGTAGGCTTTTCAGCATTAAATTCTTGGCTGTTTATGTAAGTCACTATTGTTAAGTTGTCTGACCGAATTAGAACACTCTTGCCATGAACTTTGAATGTTCCAGGCCCAGGACTACTGCTCGTAATTCCAGTAGATTTATATGTTCTTTTGACTGTTCCAGATTCCAAAGCCCTGATATCATGGATTCTTCCAGGCAAGCTCCCTACCCCTCCATCGATGCATCTGTATACATCGTTAACTGAGGGTGAGGAGGGGTAAGCATCACCCCAGCCAGGAGCTTCTCTGTCTTCAAGCACCATTGTAGGTGGTGAATTAGAGGCTCCCGCACTGACACGTTTGAGTCCAGTGAACCTGTACTCTGGGTCCATTGCATCATGAGAAATAACTGGATCGGCCACCTGAGGAATGACTGGTTCCAGAGAAACTATCAACCCCAGCATTCTCAGGCAAACCCGTACCAGGACATGACGACTGTTGCACACTGACTGTATTACTGAGATGAGTATTTGTACCCTCTCCTGAGTAGGATAAACATATCCTATCTCCAGATCGAAGAACATTCCCAGGTGGACAAACTTCTGGGATGGAGTCAGCTCTGATTTCTGAAAATTGATTATCCAGCCTAAGTCTGTGAGAGTTTTCAAAACTATCTCCAGATTTGCTGATAAACATTCCTGGTTGTGTGCCTTTAACAGCCAGTCGTCTATGTACGTGTGGACTGCTATGCTTCTTCTGCGGAGGTATGCTGTCATCGCAAGAACCACCCTGGTGAAGACCCAAGGAGCCGTAGAAATTCCGAAGGGTTACACCCTGAATTCCCACTGTCTGCCCTGGAATGCGAATCTCAGGAAGCGACGGAAACTCCTCACTATTGGAATGTGAAAATAAGCATCCTTCAAATCTATTGAAGCTGTCCACATTCCCTTCTCCAACCCTGCCAACACCGATTTCCCTGTTTCCATTTTGAAACTGGGTGTGTCTATGAATTTGTTCAATGGCTTGAGGTTGAGAATTGGTTTCCACCCTTCAGTGCTTTTCGTTACTAGGAACACAGTTGAATAGAAGCCTGGGCACTTCTGTGCCGGTTGAATTGCTCCTTTTTGTATGAGGGAATTTATTTCTTCCTCTATACACAACCTTTGATCTGGATCTCTTGGAATTTGAGTCCAGACTGGCACCAGAGATAGTCGCGATGGCTTTCAGACTAAACGGTCCTGAGTCAAACGTTCCCACTCTTGCTTGTGGTGGGCCAATCGGCCTCCCACTGGACCACCTAGGGAGACAGGTGGACATAAGGAGTGCAAGAGTGACACTGTCTCCTTGGCCAGAAGCACCGGAGTGGTTCTCACCATGATAACCGACCCATCAGGCACCATTACCACGACCAGATCCTCGTGTGCCACGACCAGCGCCACATGCACCTCAGTGCTCGGCTGGCTGCGCCCTCTCTCGCTGCTGGCCAAATCGCGTGTGGCCGAGGCCAACGCTGTGCTGGTGGCTGACATCTGACCTGGCCACCACCTCCTCAAGCCTGCAGGGGATGATACACAGGGGGAGCTGAGCGAACGCGCTCTCTGCGGAGCACTTCAAAATGCTCGCGCAGTGCCCTCTGGTTATTGACCAGGGTGACCGTCTCCTGGAGATGCTTGCATCCCTCACCTCCAAAGAGACCAGGACCTGCCATAGGCATACGCAGCAGCCTATTATACAGGTCCTGAGATGGGCACAGATTGTCTAAAGCAAACGTGCGCCGCGCCCGGACACAGACCGGGTTAAACAATCCAGAGCCAGGTTGATACCATCCTGGATGGTTCTCTGGATTGTTACCGGACTTGGCTGGCACGATGCAGATGCCGTTACTAACCCTTGTAACAGCTGGGAGACATGGGAAAGCGCCGCAATAGACACTCTCCCACTCTACTCCGCATCGCGCAAACCAGTGTTTGCTGAATGCAAAGCGTTCGAGCACAGCGCTCCCGTGTCAGACCATGAGCCTGACCACGTGTCCTCACCTAACGCCGCGCGGTCACCCACACGCTTAGGTACCACACCATATTTCTGATATTCATCAGACACGATGCGGCAATGCCTTGCCATCTCGCGAGAGGGCTTCGCGAGCCGTCCATGCGCCTTGATGGACGTCTCTGCCGCCGTGAACATATCTACAATATGTTCCGCCAGCGGCAGAGATGGCATAGCATTAACAGTCAGCTTACCTGCCATGACAAGCGTCCGACCAATCCTCCTCTGTGGCTACCTGCGAAAGCTCTACAAGACGAGGACCTTCGTCTTCCTACTGAGCGTTCGCAGGCGCATATGAGGCTGGCTGACCTGACACTCCTGGCAAGCCAGAGAAAGCATGCGGGCCCGAAAGAGCAGGCATACTAAACTGACTGGCTTGACCAGCAGGTGCCGTGGTATTGCGTGGGGAGAATTTCGCCACACCACGGCCTTGACCAGCACCTGCTACACTCTCGGCAAGATATGCGGTAGACCTGGCCATCAGAGCCAACCTGGGACACCTTCTGTGCTGTGAACCCAATGGGCTACACAGACGTCAATGTCCATGGTCACGGCATCAGAAGGAGAACACAACAGATAATCCTCTTCATCCTGGCCAGAAAGATTAGACTCCAGGTCAGCGAAGAATGCTAACCCGGACTGGCCAGTAAAGGTACCATGATAGGATGGTGTACGGATATTCCTGGGCTGATAAGCAGGCACCAGGCTCCAGCGACAACCGTCCACGGATCACCGGCGCGGCAAGCCTGCTGCCCGTGTCCTGGACCGCCCCCTCTAATGGGGCCACCTTTGAATCTTGCTCGAAAACTGGTATAGTCCTAAGGAAACCTGATTCAGAGGCGGGGATTATCTGATCCGAAGCAGATGAAGAGGACAACAAAAGATTTGGTCCAGGAAGCATGCCACGGAGTAACTCTGGAACCAAATCCTTGATTGTCCTCTTCATCTCTCCCAACATCTCAACTCGGAAGGCATCCATATCCACAGTGGACGAGACCTTCCTCTTACCCTTCTTACCCGACACCTCTCTCTTTGCTCTCCTCTCCTCCACACACACCTTCTCCTGAACCTGTAACGACAAGAATTCTGTCATTAGTTCGTCCCCCCCCCCTCCACTGTTTACATATTTCACATTTAAGCAGAGGCCAGAGGATGAAGACAATGAGTATTTTAGTTAAAGCATTAGTAACTCAGAACCAAAATAAAAAGGAGAGGGAAGGTGGTCATACAGACCACCTACAAAGATAATAAACCAGCGTTGGGCAAAACTTTAAATGTTAATAAAGTGCAAGGCTGATTATGACGTCATAACTTAAAAAATAAGAAGCTAAATCGATCCGAAACAAACATCCAGGAGTAAGGACGAATTGTATTCATATTCAGAGCATCTTAACTGGAAAGGATAGAATATACAGACTATACAAACATCAGATATACAATGATAAAATGGCAGCAGATTTTATAAATATTTTCAAATAAAATTGAAGTGCCTCATATCATAACTAGAATACCTGAGTCTTTAGCATAGACAAACCATCCGATCTGATGAACTGGAAGCTCCACCAACTCTATGACCTCTTAACTCTCTCCACCTATAAGGGGACGGAACTGGACCAAGAGGGCAAAGTGAGAAGACCTTCTTATGAGGCCTCCAACTCACTGGGCATAGATTTTTGGTTAGATAACCTAACAATGTTAGTAGGAAATGGAACCTTGGTGGAGAGAAAAACAAACCCTCTGACGATGTGCTGTCCTGTACAATCATAGATAGATACCTGTGGACATAAACACAGAGAGATTAGTATTTCATAGCGCCATAATAGAAATAAACCAGTTTTTTAGGCACTTAACACGTCAAACGTGAGTCCCGGAAACACATTACAATGGAACAAAACTCGCTGAAGTGTAGTTGAAATCACCTGATAATTCGGTCCTGCATCCTCCTCTGGAGATGCAGCATGCTCAGACATGATTTCAGGTAATTAGACACTTGAATTTTCTATTTTAAATTGAAAAGTCAGCAGAAAACTTTTAAAGCCAAAAGTCGCATGTAGACTATCTGCCAATAAATTAGCAAAGAGGAAGTACTAGTCTGCGCATGCGCGGTGGTTGGGGCTAGCATCCGCCAGACTGTCATCTGACTACCTGCCCAGTAGGGGCATCTATCTTTTTTAATCTGAGTTTTTATAGAGTGAAAGCCGATATTTAGCAATATCAAAGAGTATTAGGGATGTAAGTATACTCTTGAAGTGAAATTCTGTATACCAGTTCTGAAACCTCCCACTCTCGTATCCTTCCAGCCAAGTCTGGCTGGAATTGCCCAAGAAGTTAATAAGGAGTAACGTTTTAAACAATTCCCCACCAATTTCAGGAAAATTCAAGATGACTGCAAAAAAAATTGTCTAATCAAAATTCTGTATACAAGTTCTGAAGCATACTAGTCTAGGGTCCTTCCCACTGAGTTTGATTGAAATTGGCCCAGTGGTTAATGATAAGTAGGGTTTTAACTGATTTCCAGAAATTAAAAAAAAATCCAAGATGACCGGCGAAAAAAATTGACCAATCGAAATTCTGTAAACAAGTTCTGAAACCTATTAGCCTAGTATTCTTGCCACCAAATCTGGTTGAAATTGCCCAAGCAATTAATGAAGAGTAGCGCTTCAAACGATTATCAGCCATTTTTCGGAAAATTCAGGATGGCCACTGAGAAAATTGACCAATCAAAATTCTGTATATAGGTTCTGAAGCATACCAGGCTAGGGTCCTTTCAGCCAAGTTTGCTTGAAATCGGCCATGTAGTTAATGAGGAGTAGGCTTTTATCTTATTTTCCAAACAATTGGGCAATCAAAATTCTGTATACAAGTTCTGAAGCCCACCTCCTTAGGGTCCTTTCTGCCAAATTAGGATGAAATCTGCTTAATGAGGATTAGAGTTTTAAAGCAAAAGTTGACGGATAGACAGGTCAACATGGCATAAGCTCACTCGGCCATTCTGGCCAGGTGAGCTAGTAAACACAGAATTAGACTTAGTGTTTTGTTTGACCAACAGAACAAAACTTACTTTTGATTTGAGCAAGACTACAAGCTGAGATCTAAGTATTAATCCTTGGAATGTTCCAAATGTTTCAGGCTCAGTGTCATCCTATGATAAAACAAGCCTATATATTAGTGTATGTACATCATATTAATAACATATTTGTAAGAACATTTCGGTATGTATTCTATTTTACAGCTCAGAAATAACTTAACATGTTTCCAAAACAAAATAAACCTTACTGTTGAATATTTGGAATAAAGGCAGCAGAGCCGTTCAATCCAATGGACATTTCCAGTTTTAGCTATGCCCCGCCCATCTCTAGCTAAGCTCCACCCACACCTCGATCGTGTTTCGGTCGATCGATCCGCTAAACGGCATGACTATCGATTTCCAGAAAACTAAACACGTTAGCTGTTAAATATTTTGGGACTAATTTGACTGTGTTGCTGTAGACACCTACGGCAGCAACTAGGCAGCAACAGCGCCCAGACAAGTTACTTTCAAAATATTCAACAGAATGTTTATTAAATGGTAAAGACATACAATTCATACAATGTGTCAGACTACTAAGAGTTAAAGACGGACTATATCAAATCATTCATGACATCATGGTTATGACGTCATCCTACACGTCACATAGTTGATTATGACATCATATGACGGATGGATACACTTGGAAAGGTCCATTATGTTCAAAACTCATTTATGGTTAAGATTTGTCAGGAACATTGAAACCTTTGTTAAGTGAATGTACATTTGCATGCCAAAAGAAGACTATTTTTGAGAATTCACCACTGGAAATACTGGCTAAATTATCAAGACAGTGAATCAAGTGGTCAATTTTCAAAAATAGTTCTCTTGGCCTAGAGAAAGACAGTTCACAAGACCAGTTCAGTTTGTTGGTTGGCTTGACTATTAAAGGATTAAGAGAAAGGGTGAGTCTGGTTACTGATATGGACAGTGCTCAAGATAACTTTCTACATTTGGGAGTACTGTACTCCTTAATCTTTCAACTGACACGTACGACAAATTCAGGAGGCGTACAAGACTTGTTGTTACCGAATACAATTATCCTTCTCCCCTCCCCAACAAAACTATTAATGGTTATGGGGTTATGACGGCTACTGTAAAAGTTATGCCTGTAATCCTATTTCCAACTAAAATATGCCTTGAACAACGAAGTTCCGGTGATATTTTAGCTCATTTGGCAATATGTATGAAAATATTGTCCATTGAATTTTTGAACTCCTATAGGTACACATATGTAACGCAAAGGTCATGTAATAAATAAAAGAATACCCTCTTGTGGAGATGGAGATCATACCATTTAGTGATGGTAGTATAGTCACGGCTTTTATGAGTGCTTATATCCTTATATTGTTGGTATGTCATAGTTACACGTGATTAGTGCGTTGATTCCCCTTCTTGTAATTGAGTAGGCTATATTTGATAATGTCAACAGGCCAGTACAGGCAGTTTAATACACAGATGCGTACTTCATTTACATGAGGTGTACATCGTATGCATGAATATTTAAATGTTTGCGTACATGGATGATTTCTATGCGTACAGTACGCTGGTACGCTCCTTATCTGGAGTGCTGGATATGGAGCAACTGGGCAAATAGGAGTGCGAATATGCAACTAAGTATGTCATCATTCAAGTATATTTCAGTGATGTACCCATTCCACACCATTCACCAAAGAATTATGGTGTTAAACATATTGAATCATATGCGCTATACATCTCTGATTTAATTCAGCACACTGTTTAATACAATTGATAGAAACTAATTTTATCAACATAATTTCATTAACTCTGAAAGGGGACTAGTGTCTATTATTGAAAATGGTGTTGCCAAACATTTTGACAGCTGGTTTGACAATATAACTTAATGTTAGCATTAATGTCTGAATGAATATAAGTACAATAAACAATTAGCATAATAATGTACTGCGCACAATTGTAAGCACAGTCATGTATATGCAGCCTGATATCCATTAAGCATCTGCTGGTTAAAATCGGTCACTACACTATGAACTTTCTTAAAGAATACGCTTGAAAACTTACCACTGAAATGACTGGCTCCATTACCAAGTACTCCCAGTGTTAATTTTTCTATAATATTTTTTACTGTTGTCATGCAAGCGGAAACTTCTCAAGATTCTTGCAGATGCCAATTTTGACTAGGTTGATCAGCATCCTGATCACCATAATGAAATATAATTTCGATTGAGCCACTAAAAGAAAATGCTCGTGTACATTTTGGAAACAATGCTGCTGAAACTGCTGCTGCATTAGACACCAACAACTTACAGCAACATTGCTTTCAAAATAAACAACAAATAGGACATTATCCCTTTAATAATCTAGCTGGCCAAAACCGGTTTCTGCAGTGGACTTGAGAAATGCCCATTTGCAGACAAAGAGAAATCGATATTTTTTTTAATTTACCACTGGAATGATAACCGAACCAGTCATTCCAGTGATAACTATTCACAAAATCCCTTGGTCTGCAAATTGACATTTTCTATGGGAATATTTACATTTTGTAAAACAAACTTCAGGGTTAAAGGCAAATGAATTTAGAAATCTAATATTTCAGTTATCTACGGGTTAAAAGCCAGGTCAATCTCCTACCCCAGGTTGATAAGCTTCATAATTATCCACAATGGGAAAGCCTTGGTGTGTCTCTTTCCTAAGTATGTGCCTGATATGACCCACTCTTTCTATAGTGCGGAACACGGTCACTGGATAACTCATCACCTCACTGAAAATAATATCAAACCATGTGTAAACAAGAAATAGGTAAGATCTATGACATGTATGGAACAGGTCAGTGGAACTGTGCGTGAATGCTCTCCAATGATGAGAGGATCCAGTCTTTGGTGCTAGGATGTGAATCCTGTTCAATGGACAATGGAGGAATCAAGTTTTAGCTATGTCCACCCATCTCTAGCTAAGCTCCACACACGCTTCGCCTGTGTTGAGATCAATCGATACCTGCATGCTCTGAATCTCAATTTCCAGAAACTATACAGGTAAGCTCTTGAATATTTTAAAACTAAACAGCATGCTTATTAAATAGTAAAGCGATACAATTCGTACGTGATGGACTATTAAGCATTTAAGATGGAGTAAATCAAGTTATTCATGACATAATTAATTATGATAATATCCTCCACGTCACTTAATTGATTATGATGTCAAATGATTGACCTATAAACTGGATTCCACAATTAAAGGCTCAACCAAGATGGGTTCATCATCATCATCAAGATGAATAGATGACACATGATCTATTGTACATATAAATTTATATCGCTAATTTCCATGTTATGAAATCAAGAAAATGTATTAAATCACTTAGTCAATGACAATAACATGAAACTGTATGATAGCAATCACTCCATGTATTTATAATATGAGTGCTGAAACCAGTTGTTGTTGTTAGTTGTTGTTGTTGCTGATGATGATCTTATTCGTGTCATTGAGGTCAATGTTATTGGCTATGTAGGAGCAGAATATCCTTATGTACACAGAAAAAACAAGCAAGATTTTCATGCTAAAGCAAATATTCATTTTAATTTATTTTTTATTTGTTGACTTACGTAGCTAAAATATTTGAAGACATAACAGGTGGCTCCCAACCAAGCAGTGGAACGTTTTGCAGCTGTATATGAATATCATACAGGCCCTGAAGTAGATGATCATGGCAATGAAATTTAATAGAAAGTTTCTAAAAAGGCAGTATAGTACAATGAAATTAAACGAAATCTAGGATTTCTTTTTTCACGAGAGAGTTGATACTTACCTCCCTAATACTTTTGATATTGCTAAATATTGGCGTTCACTCAATAAAACACTCAGATTAAAAACAGTTAGGTGCCCCTACTGGGCAGGTAGACAGAGGTAGTCCGGCGGATGCCGGCCCCACCACCGCGCATGCGCCGACTACTACTTCCTCTGACTAATTTATTGGCTGACACACATGCAACTACTAAGAGCCTGAAGACCGAGCCTCTGTGGGGTGGAGAGGCCGGGTCCGTATCTAGGGAGGTAAGTATCAACTCTCTCGTGAAAAAAGAAATCCTAGATTTCGTTTATTTCACATCAAGAGTATACTTACCTCCCTAATACTTTTGATATTGCCAGAATTCGAAAGTGAATCTGGCGGGAGGGAGGCGAGGTCAAAAGACCAGCTCCTCCCTATACGCTTTCACGCGTTTACGGCACTTAAAAACGTCTGAAACTGTGTGAGAACACAGTCAGGATTTGACAAACCATCGGATAACACAACCGATGCATGAGAGATGACCGAATGTCATATGCGCTCCCCCCCCCCCCCCCCCTGTGAGGAAGACTAGATGACCTCAATGTCCTATACGCTCTCTACGTACTAGTGCCACATACTACAGGACAGAGACGAAAGTACTCCATTTTCGTATACTCTCTATGAACCACAACCCACACAAACCATCACCATATTAATAATAACGGGTAACGTGACAATACATTTAACAATGAACAACACATAAACAAGACTGACCTTGTTGAACTTGGAAGCTGTCATCACGTTCCCAGTAGAGAAGCCTGATGCAGTCCCGACAAGTGGTTGTTACCCTTACTTAAATGTCATGTATATAAGCAACGAGGAAACTCTCCTCATAAAACATACAGGCGATTATTGTTTCAAAATCGACAAGGCGAGAGGATTTGAGGTGTCACGGAGGTAATGGTCTGTAAAACTTGACTCACAGTGCCACTGAGCCACGGACATAATGTCATCCACAGGGACCCCACTAAATAGGGCAGTGGATGCCACGACACCGCGGACACTGTGAGCCTTGGCCACATCAACCTGTCTCCCGGTGGCGGATTTGTGACAAAACTGAATACATTCTACAATCCACCTGGAAATGGTGTCCTTAGACGCCCTGCCATGGGGTTCAATATATGACAACCATAACGCTGACTGGTCAGTACGCCACTCCGAAGTACGCTGTTTGTACCGGAGCAGCGCCCGTACGGGGCACCATACTTTAGAATTAGGATCATATCTAGCTAAAGATGGCAAAAAAATAGGTTGACCTGGATATTTCAAAGACTGATTCTTGCCAAGAAATTAATCCTAGGTAGAAGCTTAAGTCCTTCCCCTGTAACCACAAAACGGTCATCCTCGACTGATAAGGCGTGAATCTCACTCCTACGCCTTGCCGAGGCCGCAGCAATTAAAAACACAGTTTTAAGAGTCAACAATTTCATAGAAATGGAACTAAGTGGTTCAAAAGGCTTATCTCCTAGTACCTGAAGCACCAGAGATAAACTCCAGACTGGAATCAGTGGTGGATTCCTTGGTCTTAGATTGCCCATGCCTTTAATTAATACATTTAATGTACTTACTTCATCACTTCCCCTCTTAGCCAAGCAAGGAATAACAGTCATTAAAGCTGATTTATAACCAGCAATAGAGTTAGGCTTGAGGCTATAGGCATCATACAGGTGACAGAGGAAATCAGCTACTACCTGAATAGATGAATCCATTGGATCAATACATCTTTTTGAGCACCACTCTGCAAATCTGTTGATTTTATAATTATATGCTCTGGAGGTTGACCCCCTCCTGGCTTTGGCCATAAACATGGCCGCTTGCTCAGAAAAGCCCTCCTTAATTCTAGATTCCTTGACAACATCCACGCAGTCAATCGGAACATTGACGGATTGTCGTGAAGGGCTTTGCCCTGGAAGATAAGGTCGTCCATCAGAGGCAGAGGAACCGGACTGCAGACCAGAAGGTCCAGCAGATCCGTATACCACGATCGGCTTGGCCAATCTGGGGCAATCAGAAGCACTTGGCACTCCTGCTGCCTGATTTTCTGAAGCACCTTTGGAATCAGGATTGCTGGAGGGAATGCGTATGCATACATTCCCGCCCAGCTGATAGCTAACGCATCTGTTGCGAAAGCGCTTGGGTCTGGAATCGGAGAGACGTACGTCGTCATCTTCGCATTCTTCTTCGTTGCGAACAAATCGATGTTGGGCTTCCCCAAATGGTCGAACAGACGATCCGCCACACATTGATTTAGTTGCCATTCCGTGGGTAAAATACTCATCCTTCGGCTCAATGAGTCTGCTAGCAGATTTAGCCTTCCCGGAATATGAACTGCTCTCAAGGTAATCCTGTGATCCAGGCACCACCAAAGCAATTTCCAAGTCATCATACAGAGACTGGGCGACTTCGTCACGCCCTGGCGGTTTATGTAAGTCACTACTGTTGAGTTGTCTGAACGAATAAGAACAATCTTGCCCTGAACTTTCTGTAAGAAATGTTCCAGGCCCAGGACTACTGCTCTGAGCTCCAGTAGATTGATATGTTCCTTTGACTGATCCAGATCCCAAAGCCCTGATATTGTGGACTCTTCCAAACAAGCTCCCCACCCCTCCATCGATGCATCTGTATACACAGTCACCTGAGGGTGGGGAGGGGTTAGCAAAACCCCCAGCAAGAGATTCTCTATATTCAACCACCATTGCAGGTGGTGAATTAGAGGCGCCAACATTGACACGTTCGAGTCCAGCGAACCTGAACTCTGGGTCCACTGTGTCATGAGAAACAACTGGATCGGGCGCCTGCGTAAGGCCGCCTGCGGAATGACTGGTTCCAATGAAACCATCAAACCCAGCATTCTCAAGTAAACCCGTGCCAGGACATGACGACTGTCGCACACCGACTGTATTAAGGAGATGAGTCTCTGAACCCTCTCCTGAGTAGGATAAACATATCCCGTCTCCAGATCGAAGAACATGCCCAGGTAAACAAACTTCTGGGATGGAGTCAGCTCTGATTTTTGGAAATTGATTATCCAGCCCAAGTCCGTGAGAGTTTTCAAAACAATCTCCAGATTGGCCGATAACGTTTCCTGGGTGTGTGCTTTTAACAGCCAGTCGTCTATGTACGTGTGGACTGCTATGCTTCTCCTGCGGAGGTATGCCGTGATCGCGAGAACCACACGGGTGAAGACCCGAGGAGCCGTGGAAATTCCGAAGGGTAATACCCTGAATTCCCACTGTCTGCCCTGGAATGCAAATCTCAGGAAGCGACGGAAACTCCTCTCTATGGGAATGTGGAAATAAGCATCCTTCAAATCTATTGAAGCTGTCCACATTCCCTGCTCTAACCCCGCCAACACCGAGCGCACAGTCTCCATCTTGAAACTGGGGGTCTCTATGAACTTGTTCAATGGCTTGAGGTTGAGAATCGGCCTCCACCCTCCGGTGTTTTTTGTTACTAAGAACACGGTTGAATAGAAGCCCGGGCACCTCTGCGCCGGCTGAATAGCTCCTTTTTGTATGAGGGAAGTTATCTCCTCCTCGATACACAACCTTTGATCTGGATCTCTCGGAATCGGAGTCCAGATCGGCACGAGAGACAGTCGCGATGGCGGGCATGTCATCCAATCGGGATGATACCCGACAGAAAGCCATCGCAAGACTAAACGGTCCTGAGTCAACCGCTTCCACTCTGGCAAGCGGTCGGCCAATCGGCCGCCCACCGGTCCACCTAGGGAGAGAGGTGGACATAAGGAGTGCGAGAGTGGCACTGTCTTCTCGGCCAGAAACACCGGAGTGGTTCCCACCGTGGTAACCGGCCCATCAGGCCCGATTACCGCGACCAGATCCCCGCGCGCCACGCCCAGCACCGCGCGCCCCTCGGTGCGCGGGTGGCTGTCTGACTGACTGTGCCTGGGGAGCCTGCGGCCCCCCTCGCTGCAGGCCAAATCGCATGCGGCCTAGGCCGTTGCTGCGATGGTGGCTGGCCTCTGACCTGGCCACCTCCACCTCGAGCCTGCAGGGGACGATACGCAGGGGATGATGCGCGAACGCTCGCACGACGGATCACTTCAAATTGCTCGCGCAGCGCCCTCTGGTTGTTGACCAGAGTCACCGTCTCCTGGAGGTGCCTGCATCCCTCACCTCCAAAGAGACCAGGACCTGTCATAGGCGTACGCAGTAGCCTATTGTACAGGTCCTGGGACGGGCACAGATTGTCCAAGGCAAACGTGCGCCTCGCCCGGACACTCCTGGTCACCGCCCGCATCAAGCAGTCCAGAGCCAGGTTGATACCATCCTGGATGGCTCGCTGGACTGTGACCGGGCTTGGTTGGCGCGATGCGGATGCCGTTACCACCCCCTGTAACACCTGGGAGACGTGGGACAGAGCAGCAATCGACGCTCTCCCACTCTCCTCCGCATCACGCAGCGCGGCATTTGCAGAACGCAACGCGTTCGAGCACAGGACACCCGTGTCAGAACGGGAGCCTGGCCGCGCATCTTCGCCCAAAGCCGTGCGGTCATCGACGCTTGGCTTGGGCACCACACCGTACCGCTGGTAGTCCAGGGGCACGATGCGGCAACGCCTGGCCACCTCGCGAGGGGCCTTCGCGAGACGCCCATTCGCCTTAATGGACGTCTCCGCCGCCTCGAACATGTCCACGACATGCTCAGCCAGCGGCAGAGATGGTATAGCATTTACAGTCGGCTTACCAGCTAACCACGGCCTGTGATCTCGCTGGCTAGCCGACTGCTCCACGGGCAGATCTGGCCGAACACTCACCAGCCACTGGCAAGCGTCCGACCAATCCTCCTCCGTGGCTAGCTGCGAGCGCTCTACAAGACGGGGGCTTTCGTCTTCCTCCTGAGCGCACGCAGCAGAGCTTGACGGCGGGTATGCTGATACCGCTGGCAAGCCAGGGACAACATGCGGCCCCGAAAGACCAGGCATGTTAAGCTCACTGGCTTGACCAAGAGCAGGCGCCGTGGTAGAGCGCGGGGCAGACACCGCCCCACCACGGCCCAGACCAGCACCAGTGACACTCTCGGCAAGCCGAGGTATGCGGTAACGCTGGCCTTCAGCACCGCCCAGGGTCACCTTCTGGACCGTGAATTCTACTCCTGCGTGAGTAGAACCATGGACCACATCGCCTGCATTCCCCGCGAGGGGTGCACAGACGTCGTAGTCCATGGTCACGTCCCCAGACGGCGACCATAGCAGGAAATCCTCTTCCTCCTGGCCAGAAAGATTAGACTCCGGGTCAGCAAAGAGAGCTAACCCGGACTGGCCAGGGAAGGTGCCATAGGAGGCATTGGCACCCGCGGCGTGCGGATACCCAGGGTCTGATGAGCAGACCGCGGGTCCCAGCAACAACCGATTTCCACGGCCCCTCGGCGCGGCACCAAGCCTGCTGCCAGGGTCGTGGAACGCCCCCATCAACGGGGCCACCTCTGAATCGTTCTCAAACAACGGAAACGACCTAAGGAAAGTAGATTCAGAGGCGGGGATAACCTGCTCTGAAGCAGATGCTGAGGACAACAAAGGAGCTGGCCAAGGAAGCATGCTGGGAAGCATGCTGCGAAGCAACTCTGGGACCAAATCCTTTATTGTCCTCTGCATCTCTCCCAACATTTCGGACCGGAAGGCCTCCATGTCCACCGCGGACGAGGCCTTCCTCTTACCCTTCTTCGAAACACTCTCTCTCTTCGCCTACCTCTCCTCCTCTACGCCCTTCTCCTTTGCCTGCAATGACAAAAAGTCAGACATCAGTTCGCCCCCCCCCCCCCATTGCTTACATACGTCGCACTTAAGCAGCGGTCCACAGGGACTGCAGCTGAAGCACAAATGGGGAACAAACCGATCCTTCAGAAACCGGCCACAGGACGGACAACCAGGTCTCTGAAACAGGACAAAGGACGAGGACAATGAGTAAGTTAGTTAAGGTTAGAAACTCAAAACCAAACTAAAGAGAGGGACAAGATCATAAAGATCAGTAATCAAGAAAAAACCAGCGTTGGACAAAACTTTAAATGTTAATAAAGAGTAAGGCTGATTATGACGTCATCAATCCCTTGACAGAAATTAAATCGGTCCGCAACAAGCATCCAAGTGCAAGGACGAATTGTATTCGCAACTAGAATAACCTCACATGGATATTCAGACTACACACCATCAGATACCCAATGATAACAATGGTTTATAAAACAGTCATTATTTTTTCAAATAATTCATATCACCTCATATCATTAATTAGATACCTGACACCTGGTATAGACAAACCATCCAACGTGATGCACTGGAGCACTCCACCAAGACTACGCCTCTTAACTCTCTCCACCTCAGGGGAAGGAATTGGATCAAGAGGGCAAAGTGAGAAGACCTTTATATCAAGCCTCCAACTCACTGCGCATAGATTTTTTGGTTAGATAACCTAACAGTATTAGTAGGAAATGGAACCGTGGTGGAGAGAAACAAACCCTCCTGTGCTGAGATGTCCACTAATAATGCAAATCCATACCTGTGGACATAAACACAAAGAGAGATTAGACTTATATAGCACCGAGTTGAAAAGACAACTCAAAACCGGCGCTCATCACGGTAACCGCGAGTCCCGGAAACACATTACACCGGGAAAAAACTCGCTAGAATATAGTTGAAATCACCTGATAAAGAGATCCAGCACCCTCCTCCGGAGAAGTCGCCCTTTCTGACATCTTTCTCTTTCTTCCCAGGTATATTCAAACTATTTTACACAGGTAAACGAGTGAAAACTTTCTAACAAGCACAAACGCATGTGAACTCTCTGCCAATAAATTAGCAAAGAGGAAGTAGTAGTCGGCGCATGCGCGGTGGAGGGGCCGGCATCCGCCGGACTACCTCTGTCTACCTGCCCAGTAGGGGCACCTAACTGTTTTTAATCTGAGTGTTTTATTGAGTGAACGCCAATATTTAGCAATATCAAAAGTATTAGGGAGGTAAGTATACTCTTGATGTGAAAATTTTAGCCCGATATGGTCAAGCCAACCAAAATTGGCCTCTGCAGAGGAATGTCCGTTTGGAGTGCAAAAAAGCTATTTTGGAAAATTTACAACGGGAATGACTCACTCGATAACCAAGCTAGTAATAACAGTTGTAAATTTTAAAATGCAGATGGACATTCGCAAATTAAAATTTTCTTTATGAATCCTGATCATTAACACTTACCACTCTGTTGTCAAAACTTTCAATTTTCAAATCAAGTTAAAAGATGAACTGGTGTTCATTTTTCAACAAATTTTGTGGAAGATGTTGCTGTCATAGGCAGCAACATAATCCACCAAAATTGTTAAAAAAATGTACACCAGTTTCATTGCTATTGACACAGTAAAAGATAGCATATTGACATCAGAGTGGTAAGGGTTGAAAGGCTAACATTACTAAAATGTATTCTAGATATATATGATACGTGGCGATGTGTCAAAAATTATTCACAGTATCTGTGACCTACTAAGCAATGAACCCAGTGTATACTCACCATATCAGGTATAATGTGGCCATGTTAACTTGTAATTTGCTAAAGGTAACCAGCAACAAAAGCCACAAAAAACTAGTGATCATTACATGTCACTGTATGCTAATTCAAACTGAGATGCAGGCAATTGCTCTAAAGTTATCCAGTGGAAATCAGATCTTTGAAACAATTTCAAGTGTTTCACTTGAAATCACTCTGACAAACATAGAGGAATTTCACAAAAAAGCGAACTCAACAAGAGTTCCTGTCACATGTCATTTATGTACCAAGTTTGAAATGAATCCATGCAGACATTCAATAATTATGATCTGGAAACAAGTTCAGATTGCAGACCAATTGATTTGATTCTTGATGATAAAGAAATACAATATCTGATCTGCATTTTGCTGTGCAGGGTTAATTACTTTCAATAATTTCAAACTTAAACCCCTGGAATTAATTAAATCTGCTTGTGTCAACTTAACACTTTAATGGTCAAACTGACCAAAAAACAACTTTGCAGTGGTCTAAACGAAATCTAGGAATTCTTTTTTCACGAGAGAGTTGATACTTACCTCCCTAATACTTTTGATATTGCTAAATATTGGCTTTCACTCAATAAACACTCAGATTTAAAACAGTTAGGTGCCCCTACTGGGCAGGGAGTCAGAGCGTAGTCTGGCGGATGCCAGCCCCACCACCGCGCATGCGCAGACTAGCACTTCCTCTGACTAGATTATTGGCTGACACACATGCAACTATTAAGAGCCTGAAGACCGAGCCTCTGTGGGGTGGAGAGGCCGGGTCCGTATCTAGGGAGGTAAGTATCAACTCTCTCGTGAAAAAAGAAATCCTAGATTTCGTTTATTTCACTTCAAGAGTATACTTACCTCCCTAATACTTTTGATATTGCCAGAATTCGAAAGTGAATCTGGCGGGAGGGAGGCGAGGTCAAAAGACCAGCTCATCCCATACGCTTTTCTGCGTTTAAGGCACTTAAACTTCTGAAACTGTAAGAAAAAACAGTCAGGATTTGACTAACCATCGGATAACACCACCGATGTATGAGAGATGACCGAATGTCATATGCGCTCCCCCCCCCTCCTTCCTGGGAGGAAGAGTCGACTGACCTCAATGTCCTATACGCTCTCTACGTACAAGTGCCATGTACTACAGGACAGAGACGAAAAAGCTCCATTTTCGTAACTCTCAACAATGAACCACACAAATACACAAACCATCACCATATTAATAACGGGTAATCGTGACAATACAATCAACAACGGACAACACATGAACAAGACTGACCTTGTTGAAATGGCTGCTGACATCATCTTCCCATTGGTAAAGACTGATGCAGGCCCAAAAAAGTGGGTGTTTCCATAAATTAATTGTGAAATATATAAGTAATGAGGAAAAACCTCCTCAAAAAATATAAACCGAGTTATTTTTTCAAAATCGACAAGGCGAGAGGATTAGAGGTGTCACGGAGATAATGGTCTGTAAAACTTGACTCACAGTGCCACTGAGCCACCGACATAATATCATCCACAGGGACCCCATTAAATAGGGCCGTGGATGTCACTACGCCGCGGACACTGTGAGCCTTGGCCACGTCAACCTGCTTCCCGGTGGCGGATTTATGGCAAAACTGAATGCATTCCACAATCCACCTGGAAATGGTGTCCTTAGAAGCCCTGCCATGGGGTTCAATATATGACAACCATAACGCTGACTGGTCGGTGCGCCACTCCGCCGTACGTTGTTTGTACCGGCGCAGCGCCCGGACGGGACACCATGCTTTAGAATTAGGATCATATCTAGTTAAAGCAGGCAAAATAATAGGTTGACCTGGATATTTCAACGACTGATTTTTAGCCAAGAAATTAATCCTAGGTAGCAGCTTAAGGCCTTCCCCTGAAACCACAAAACGGTCATCCTCGGCTGATAAGGCATGAATTTCACTCCTACGCCTAGCCGAGGCCGCAGCAATTAAAAACACAGTCTTCAGTGTTAATAGTTTCATAGAAATGGAACTAAGTGGTTCAAAAGGCTTATCACCTAGTACTTGAAGCACTAGCGATAAACTCCAAGACGGAATCACAGGTGGATTCCTTGGTCTTAGATTGCCCATGCCTTTAATTAATACATTTAATGTATTTACTTCATCACTTCCCCTCTTAGCCAAGCAAGGAATAACAGACATTAATGCTGACTTATAACCAGCAATAGAGTTAGGCTTGAGGCTATAGGCATCATAGAGGTGACAGAGGAAATCAGCTACTACTTGAATAGATGAATCCATTGGATCAATACATCTATTTGAGCACCATTCAGCAAATCTGTTGATTTTATAATTATATGCTCTGGAGGTTGACCCCCTCCTGGCTTTGGCCATAAACATGGCTGCTTGCTCAGAAAAGCCCTCCTTAATTCTAGATTCCTTGACAACATCCACGCAGTCAATCTGAACATTGACGGATTGTTGTGAAGGGCCTTGCCCTGGAAGATAATATCGTCCATCAGAGGCAGAGGAACCGGATTGCAGACCAGAAGGTCCAGCAGATCCGTATACCATGATCGGCTTGGCCAATCCGGGGCGATCAGAAGCACTTGGCATTCCTCTTGTCTGATTTTCTGAAGAATTTTTGGAATCAGGATTGCTGGAGGGAATGCGTATGCATACATTCTCCCCCAGCTGATAGCTAACGCATCTGTTGCGAAAGCGCTTGGATCCGGAATCGGAGAGACGTACGTCGTCATCTTCGCATTCTTCTTCGTTGCGAACAAATCGATGTTGGGTTTCCCCCAATGGTCGAACAGACGATCCGCCACACATTGATTTAGTTGCCATTCCGTGGGTAAAACACTCATCCTTCGGCTCAATGAGTCTGCTAGCAGGTTTAACCTTCCCGGAATATGAACTGCTTTCAAGGTAATCTGGTGATCCAGACACCAACAAAGCAGTTTCCATGTCATCATACAGAGACTGGGCGACTTCGTTCCGCCCTGGCGGTTTATGTAAGTCACAACTGTTGAGTTGTCTGAACGAATAAGAACAATCTTGCCCTGAACTTTCTGTAAGAAATGTTCCAGGCCCAGGACTACTGCTCTTAGCTCCAGTAGATTTATATGTTCCTTTGACTGTTCCAGATTCCAAAGCCCTGATATCGTGTACTCTTCCAGGCAAGCTCCCCAGCCCTCCATCGATGCATCTGTATACACAGTCACCTGAGGGTGGGGAGGGGTTAGCAAAACCCCCGGCAAGAGATTCTCTGTATTCAACCACCATTGCAGGTGGTGAATGAGAGGCGCCAACACTGACACATTCGAGTCCAGCGAACCTGTACTCTGGGTCCATTGTGTCATGAGAAATAACTGGATCGGCCGCCTGCGTAAGGCGGCCTGAGGAATGACTGGTTCCAATGAAACCATCAACCCCAGCATTCTCAAGTAAACCCGTGCCAGGACATGACGACTGTCGCACACTGACTGAATTAACGAGATGAGTTTCTGAACTCTCTCCTGAGTAGGATAAACATATCCTGTCTCTAGATCGAATAACATCCCCAGGTAAACAAACTTCTGGGATGGAGTCAGCTCTGATTTTGGGAAATTGATCATCCAGCCTAAGTCTGTGAGAGTTTTCAAAACAATCTCCAGATTGGCCGACAAACTTTCCCGGGTGTGCGCTTTCAACAGCCAGTCGTCTATGTACGTGTGGACTGCTATGCTTCTCCTGCGGAGGTATGCTGTGATCGCAAGAACCACACGGGTGAAAACCCGAGGAGCCGTGGAAATTCCGAAGGGTAACACCCTGAATTCCCACTGTCTGCCCTGGAATGCAAATCTCAGGAAGCGACAGAAACTCCCGTGGATGGGGATGTGGAAATAAGCGTCCTTCAAATCTATCGACGCCGTCCACATCCCCCTCTCCAACCCCGCCAACACCGAGCGCACCGTTTCCATCTTGAAACTGGGTGTCTCGATGAACTTGTTCAATGGCTTGAGGTTGAGAATCGGTCTCCACCCTCCGGTGCGTTTTGTTACTAAGAACAGGGTTGAATAGAAGCCCGGACACCTTTGTGCCGGCTGAATAGCTCCTTTTTGTACGAGGGAATTTATCTCCTCCTCGATACACAACCTTTGCTCTGGCTCTCTCGGAATGGGAGTCCAGACTGGCACTAGAGACAGTCGCGACGGCGGGCCTGTCATCCACTCTGGATGATACCCGACGGAAAGCCATCGCAAGACTAAACGGTCCTGAGTTAACCGTTCCCACTCTTGCATGTGGTCGGCTAGCCGGCCTCCCACCGGTCCACCTAGGGACCGCGGTGGACACAAGGCATGCAAGAGCGGCACTGTCTCCGTTGCCATACACACCGAAGTGGTTCTTACCGCGGTAAGCGTCCTGTCAGGACCGATAACCACGCCCAGATCCTCGCGCGCCCCGCCCCGCCCCGCGCGCACCTCGGTGCGCGGGCGGCTGCCTGGCTGACGGCGCCTGAGGAACCTGCGCCCCCCTCGCTGCTGGCCGAATCGCACGCGGCCGAGGCCGACGCTGCGACGGTGGCTGGCCTCTGACTTGGCCAGCACCACCTCGAGCCTGCAGGGGACGATACGCAGGGGCCGCGGCGCGAACGTTAGCACGACGCAGCACTTCAAACTGCTCGCGCAGCACCCTCTGGTTATTCACCAGGGTGACCGTCTCCTGGAGGTGGCGACATCCCTCACCTCCAAAAAGACCAGGACCCGTCATAGGCGTACGGAGTAGCCTATTGTACAGGTCCTGAGACGGGCACAGATTGTCCAGGGCAAACGTGCGTCTTGCCCGGACACTCCTGGTCACCGCCCGAGTCATACAGTCCAGCGCCAGGTTAATACCATCCTGGATGGCTCGCTGGACCGTGACCGGGCTTGGCTGGCGCGATGCGGATGCCGTTACTAGCCCCTGTAACAGCTGGGAGACGTGGGACAGAGCGGCAATCGAAGCCCTCCCACTCTCCTACGCATCACGCAACGCGGTATTCGCCGAACGCAACGCGTTCGAGCACAAGACCCCCGTGTCAGAACGGGAGCCTGGCCGCGCATCCTCACCCAAAGCTGCGCGGTCATCCACGCTGGGCTTGGGTACCACACCGTACCGCTGGTAATCCAGGGGCACGATGCGACAACGCTTGGCCACCTCGCGAGGGGCCTTCGCGAGACGTCCACTCGAGTTAATGGACGTCTCCGCCGCCTTGAACATGTCAACGACATGCTCCGCCAGCAGCAGAGAAGGCATAGCGTTAGCAGTCGGTTTCCCAGCTAACCACGGCGTGTGAACACGCTGGCTAGCCGACTGCTCCACGGGCAGATCAGGCCTAACGCTCACCAACCACTGGCAAGCGTCATACCAATCCTCCTCCGTGGCTAACTGCGAGCGCTCTACAAGACGGGGTCCTTCGTCTTCCTCCTGAGCGCAAGCAGTAGAGCTTGACGGCGGGTACGCTGATACACCTGGCAAGCCAGGGAAAACATGCGGGCCTGACAGCACCGGCATGAGAATATCACTGGTTTGACCAGGAGCAGGCACCGTGGCAGAGCGCGGGGTATATATAGCCCCACCACGGGCCCGGCCAGCACCAGCAACACCCTCGGCAAGCCGAGGTATGCGGTACCGCTGGCCATCAGCAGCGCCCTGGGCCACCACCTGAGCCGCGGACTCTACTCCAGGGTGAGTAAAACCGTGGAATAAGCCGCCTGTATTCCCCGCGAGGGGTGCACAAACGTCTTCATCCATGTCCACGTCGTCAGACGGCGACCCTAGCAGGTAATCCTCATCACCCTGGTCAGAATAAACGAAATCTAGGATTTCTTTTTTCACGAGAGAGTTGATACTTACCTCCCTAATACTTTTGATATTGCTAAATATCGGCTTTCACTCAATAAAACACTCAGATTAAAAACAGTTAGGTGCCCCTACTGGGCAGGGAGTCAGAGGTAGTCCGGCGGATGCTCGCCCCACCACCGCGCATGCGCCGACTACTAATTCCTCTGGCTCATTTATTGGCTAACACATGCAACTACCAAGAGCCTGAAGACCGAGCCTCTGTGGGGCGGAGAGGCCGGGTCAGTATCTAGGGAGGTAAGTATCAACTCTCTCGTGAAAAAAGAAATCCTAGATTTCGTTTATTTCACATCAAGAGTATACTTACCTCCCTAATACTTTTGATATTGCCAGAATTCGAAAGTGAATCTGGCGGGAGGGAGGCGAGGTCAAAAGACCAGCTCTTCCCTATACGCTTTCAAGCGTTTAAGGCACTTATGACGTCTGAAACTGTGTGAAAACACAGTCAGGATTTGATAAACCATCGGATAACACAACCGATGCCTGAGAGATGACCGATTTGTCATATGCGCTCCCCCCCCCCTCCCTTGGGAGGAAGATTAAATGACCTCAATGTCCTACACGCTCTCTTCGTACTAGTGCTAAGTACTATAGGACAGAGACGAAAAGGCTCCATTTTCGTATACTCTCTCTAAAGAACCACAACCCACATAAACCATCACCATATTAATAACACTGGGTAACGTGACAATACAAAACAATGAACAACACATGAACAAGACTGACCTTGTTGTACTAGGAAGCTGTCATCATGAATCCAGTAGAGAAGGATGATACAGTCCCGACAAGTGGTTGTCACCGTCGCTGAATGGCGAAGTATATAAGCAATGCGGAGGCACTCTTCACAAACATAAAGCGGTTATTGTTTCAAAATCGACAAGGCGAGAGGGTTAGAGGTGTCACGGAGGTAATGGTCTGTAAAACTTGACTCACAGTGCCACTGAGCCACTGACATAATATCATCCACAGGAACCCCACTAAACAGGGCAGTGGATGCCACGACACCGCGGACACTGTGAGCCTTGGCCACGTCAACCTGTCGCCCGGTGGCGGATTTGTGACAAAATTGAATACATTCCACAATCCACCTAGAAATGGTGTCCTTAGACGCCCTACCATGGGGTTCAATATATGACAACCATAACGCTGACTGGTCGGTACGCCACTCCGAAGTACGCTGTTTGTACCGGAGCAGCGCCCGTACGGGGCACCATACTTTAGAATTAGGATCATATCTAGTTAAAGATGGCAAAAAAATAGGCTGACCTGGATATTTCAATGACTGATTCTTAGACAAGAAATTAATCCTAGGTAGAAGCTTAAGGCCTTCCCCTGTAACCACAAAACGGTCAACCTCGGCTGATAAGGCGTGAATTTCACTCCTACGCCTCGCCGAGGCCGCAGCAATTAAAAATACAGTTTTAAGAGTTAACATTTTCATAGAAATGGAACTAAGTGGTTCAAAAGGCTTATCACCTAGTACCTGGAGCACCAGTGATAAACTCCAAGACGGAATCAGTGGAGGATTCCTTGGTCTTAGATTGCCCATGCCTTTAATTAATACATTTAATGTACTTACTTCATCACTCCCCCTATTAGCCAAGCAAGGAATAACAGTCATTAAAGCTGACTTATAACCAGCAATAGAGTTAGGCTTGAGGCTATAGGCATCATATAGGTGACAGAGGAAATCAGCCACTACCTGAATAGATGATTCCATTGGATCAATACATCTTTTTGAGCACCATTCTGCAAATCTGTTGATTTTATAATTATATGCTCTGGAGGTTGACCCCCTCCTGGCTTTGGCCATAAACATGGCCGCTTGCTCAGAAAAGCCCTCCTTAATTCTAGATTCCTTGACAACATCCACGCAGTCAATCGGAACATTGACGGATTGTCGTGAAGGGCCTTGCCCTGGAAGATAAGGTTGTCCATCAGAGGCAGCGGAACCGGATTGCAGACCAGAAGGTCCAGCAGATCCGTATACCACGATCGGCTTGGCCAATCCGGGGCGATCAGAAGCACTTGGCACTCCTGCTGCCTGATTTTCTGAAGCACCTTTGGAATCAGGATTGCTGGGGGGAATGCGTATGCATACATTCCCTCCCAGCTGATAGCTAACGCATCTGTTGCGAAAGCGCTTGGGTCTGGAATCGGAGAGACGTACGTCGTCATCTTCGCATTCTTCTTCATTGCGAACAAATCTATGTTGGGTTTCCCCCAATGGTCGAACAGACGATCCGCCACACATTGATTTAGTTGCCATTCCGTGGGTAAAACACTCATCCTTCGGCTCAATGAGTCTGCTACCAGATTTAACCTCCCCGGAATATGAACTGCTTTCAAGGTGATCCCATGATCCAGGCACCAACAAAGCAGTTTCCATGTCATCATACAGAGACTGGGCGACTTCGTTCCGCCCTGGCGGTTTATGTAAGTCACTACTGTCGAGTTGTCTGAACGAATCAGAACAATCTTGCCCTGAACACTCTTTAAGAAATGTTCCAGGCCCAGGACTACTGCTCTTAGCTCTAGTAGATTGATATGTTCCTTGGACTGATCCAGATCCCAAAGCCCTGATACTGTGGACTCTTCCAGACAAGCTCCCCACCCCTCCATCGATGCATCTGTATACACAGTCACCTGAGGGTGGGGAGGGGTTAGCAAAACCCCCGGCAAGAGATTCTCTGTATTCAACCACCATTGCAGGTGGTGAATCAGAGGCGCCAACACTGACACGTTCGAGTCCAGCGAACCTGAACTCTGGGTCCACTGTGTCATGAGAAACAACTGGATCGGGCGCCTGCGCAAGGCGGCCTGCGGAATGACTGGTTCCAAAGAAACCATCAAGCCCAGCATTCTCAAGTAAACCCGTGCCAGGACATGACGACTGTCGCACACCGACTGTATTACCGAGATGAGTATTTGAACCCTCTCCTGAGTGGGGTACACATACCCCGTCTCCAGATCGAAGAACATGCCCAGGTAAACAAACTTCTGGGATGGAGTTAGCTCTGATTTCGGGAAATTGATCATCCAGCCCAAGTCCGAGAGAGTTTTCAAAACAATCTCCAGATTGGCTGACAATGATTCCCGGGTGTGTGCTTTCAACAGCCAGTTGTCTATGTACGTGTGGACTGCTATGCTTCTCCTGCGGAGGTATGCAGTGATCGCGAGAACCACACGGGTGAAGACCCGAGGAGCCGTGGAAATCCCGAAGGGTAACACCCTGAATTCCCACCGCCGGCCCTGAAATGCAAATCTCAGGAAGCGACGGAAACTCCTCTCTATGGGAATGTGGAAATAAGCATCCTTCAAATCTATTGACGCTGTCCACATTCCTCGCTCTAACCCCGCCAACACCGAGCGCACAGTCTCCATCTTGAAACTGGGCGTCTCTATGAACTTGTTCAATGGCTTGAGGTTGAGAATCGGCCTCCACCCTCCGGTGTTTTTTGTTACTAAGAACAGGGTTGAATAGAAGCCCGGGCACCTCTGTGCCGGCTGAATGGCTTCTTTTAGTATGAGGGAATTTATTTCCTCCTCTATACACAACCTCTGATCCGGATCCCGTGGAATAGGAGTCCAGATCGGCGCGAGAGACAGTCGCGATGGCGGGCCTGTCACCCAGTCGGGACGATACCCGACTGAAAGCCATCGCAAGACTAAACGGTCCTGAGTCAACCGCTTCCACTCTGGCAAGTGGGCGGCCAAACGGCCGCCCACCGGTCCACCTAGGGATAGAGGTGGACATAAGGAGGGCCAGAGTGGCACTGTTCTCTCGGCGTGAAACACCGGAGTGGTTCCCACCGCGGTAACCAGGCCATCAGGCCCGATTACCGCGACCAGATCCCCGCGCGCCCCGCCCAGCGCCGCGCGCACCACGGTGCGCGGGCGGCTGTCTGGCTGGGTGCGGCTGGGGAGCCTGCGCCCCCCTCGCTGCTGGCCGAATCGCTCGTGGCCTAGGCCTACGTTGCGACGGTGGCTGGCCTCTGACCTGGCCAGCACCACCTCGAGCCTGCAGAGGACGATACGCAGGGGGTGCCGCGCGAACACGCTCCCGCCGGAGCACCTCAAACTGTTCACGCAGCGCCCTCTGGTTGTTAACCAGAGTGACCGTCTCCTGGAGGTGCCTGCATCCCTCACCTCCAAAGAGACCAGGACCTGTCATAGGCGTCCGCAGCAGCCTATTATACAGGTCCTGGGACGGGCACAGATTGTCAAGCGCAAACGTGCGCCTCGCCCGGACACTTCTGGTCACCGCCCGCGTCAAACAGTCCAAAGCCAGGTTGATACCATCCTGGATGGCTCTCTGGACTGTTACCGGGCTTGGCTGGCGTGATGCGGAGGCCGCTACCACCCCCTGTAGCAGCTGGGAGACGTGGGACAGAGCGGCAATCGACGCCCTCCCACTCTCCTCCGCATCACGCAGCGCGGCATTCGCCGAACGCAACGCGTTCGAGCACAAGACTCCCGTGTCAGAACGGGAGCCCGGCCGCGCATCTTCGCCTAAAGCCGCGCGATCATCAACGCTTGGCTTCGGCACCACACCGTACCGCTGGTAATCCAGGGGCACGATGCGGCAATGCTTCGCCACCTCGCGAGGGGCCTTCGCGAGACGTCCATTAACCTTAATGGACGCCTCCGCCGCTTCGAACATGTCCACGACATGCTCAGCCAGCGGCAGAGATGGCATAGCGGTAGCCGCCGGCCTACCAGCTAACCACGGCCTATGGTCACGCTGGCTAGCCGGCAGCTCCACGGGTAGATCGGGCCGAACACTTACCAGCCACTGGCAAGCGTCCGACCAATCCTCCTCCGTGGCTAACTGCGAGCGCTCTACTAGACGAGGGCCTTCGTCTTCCTCCAGAGCACTCGCAGTTGACGTCGACGGCGGATAAGCTGATACCCCTGGCAAGCCTGGAAAAGCATGCGGGCCCGAGAGAGCAGGCATGCTAAACTCCGCGGCTTGACCAGGAGCAGGCGCCGTGGCAGAGCGTGGGGTAAACACCGCTCTACCACGGGTCCGACCAGCACCAGCAACACCATCGGCAAGCCGAGGTATGCGGTATCCGTGGTCAACAGCACCGCCCGGGGACACCCTCTGGACCGTGAAATCTACTCCTGCGTGAGTAGAACCATGGAACACGTCGCCTGCATTCCCCGCGAGGGGTGCACAGACGTCGTATTCCATGGCCACGTCCTCAGAAGGCGACCCTAGCAGGAGATCCTCTTCTTCCTGGCCAGAAAGATTAGACTCCGGGTCAGCAAAGAGAGCTAACCCGGACTGGCCAGGAAAGGTGCCATAGGAGGCTTTGACACCTTCGGCGCGCGGATACCCGGGGTCTGATGAGCAGACCGCGGGTCCCAGCAACAACCGTTGTCCACGGCCCCTCGGCGCGGCGCCATGCCTGCTGCCAGGGCCTTGGACTGCCCCCAACAAAGGGGCCACCTCTGAATCCACAAACGGACCGGACCTAAAGAGACCGGATTCAGAGGCGGGGATCACCTGCTCGCAAGCAGATGCCGAGGACAACAAAGGAGCTGGCCCAGGGAGCATGCCGCGAAGCAACTCTGGGACCAGATCCTTTATTGTCCTCTGCATCTCTTGCAACATTTCGGACCTGAAGGCCTCCATATCCACCGCGGATGAGGCCTTCTTCTTACCCTTCTTACAACCTTTCTCCTTCTTCTTCCTCTCTTCCTCCATCACCTTCTCCCTTGCCTGCAATGAGAGAAAATCAGACATTAGATCTCCCCCCCACTGCTTACATACGTCGCACTTCAGCAACGGTCCACAGGGACTGCAGCTGAAGCACAAGTGCGGAACGAAGCGGTTTTTCAGAAACCTCCCGCAGGACGGGCAACCAGGTCTCTGAAACAGGACAAAGGACAGGGACAATGAGCAAGATAGTTAAGGTTAGCGAACTCAAAACCAACTAAAAAGAGAGGGACAGGATCCTCAAGATCGCAAATCAAGAAGAACCAGCCTTGGACAAAACGTTAATTGTTAATAAAGGCCAAGGCCGATTATGACGTCATCACTCTCGTGACTAAAATAATCGATCCGCAACAAGCACCAAGTGCAAGAACGAATTGTATAAGAAAAACCGGAACATTCCCGTTGAATTGGCATTTCGAGTACACAACAATCAGATATACAGAGATAACTCCTTCCAATTCTAGCATTGGCAAAAAAGGAAATTATCTCCCCTTTTGTTTATCAATAATTAGATACCTGACACTTGTACAGACAAACCATCCAACGTGATGAACCGGAGAACTCCACCATAGTACGCCTCTACATTCTCTCCACCTAAGGGGAAGGAATTGGATCAAGAGGGCAAAGTGAGAAGACCTTTATAACAGGCCTCCAACTCACTGAACATAGATTTTTGGTTAGATAACCTAACAGTATTAGTAGGAAATGGAACCGTGGTGGAGAGAAAACATATCCTCTTGTGCCGAGAAGTCCATCAAAGCTTCTATGTGATACCTGTGGACAAAAACACAAAGAGAAATGAGACTTATGAAGCACCATGTTGTAAAAAACCAACATTAACAGGCGCTAATCACGGTAAGCGCGAGTCCCGGAAATACATTAAACCGGGACAAAACACGCTAGCATATCAAAGAAATCACCTGATAAAGAGATCCCGCTCCTTCCAAAGGCGAATCCTCCCTTTCCGACATGCTTCCAACGTACAAGAATCGTCAAATGTGAGTAAAAAACAAGGTAACGCGCAGAAAAGTATAGATAACACAAAACCGCATGTAACCCTTTGCCAATAAATGAGCAAAGAGGAAGTAGTAGTCGGCGCATGCGCGGTGGTGGGGCGAGCATCCGCCGGACTACCTCTGACTCCCTGCCCAGTAGGGGCACCTAACTGTTTTTAATCTGAGTGTTTTATTGAGTGAAAGCCGATATTTAGCAATATCAAAAGTATTAGGGAGGTAAGTATACTCTTGATGTGAAAAGATTAGACCCCGGGTCAGCAAAGAGAGCTAACCCGGGCTGACCAGGAACGGTGCCATAGGAGGTACTGGCCACCGCGGCGTGCGGATACCCCTGGACTGATAAGCAGCCCGCGGGTTCCAGCGACAACCGTCCACGGTCCCCTATCGGCGCGGCAATAAGCCTGCTGCCAGGGTCGTGGAACGCCCCCTCTAATGGGGCCACCTCTGAATCGTCGAACAACGGAAGCGGTCTAAGGAAAACCGATCCAGAGGCGGGGATTACCTGCTCCGAAGCCGATGATGAGGACAGTAAAGGATTTGGTCCAGGAAGCATGCCACGAAGCAACCCTGGAACCAAATCCTTTATTGTCCTCTTCATCTCTCCCAACATCTCGGTCCGGAAGGCCTCCATATCCACCGCGGACGAGACCTTCCCCTTACCCTTCCTACTTACAACCTCTCGTTTCCGCTTCTTCTTCTTCTCCTCCTCTACCACCTTGTCCGTCGCCTGTAAGCAGCACAAGAATTCGGACATTAACTCGCCCCCCCAGTGCTTACATATGTCACAATTAACCAAGGGACCACAAGGGCTACATTGATAGCACAGATGAGGCCAGAACTTTTCATGAAGAAAACGTCCACAGGACGCGCAACCCGGTCCCTGAAACAGGGCAAAGGACAAGGAGTATGAGCAACTAGTTAAGCTTAGAAACTCAATCCAACTCAAAGAGAAGGAAAACGATCATAAAGATCAATATACATCAGAAACCAGCATAGCGCTTGAATTGCTGATAAATACATAGCCAGGCTGATTATGACGTCATTAATCCCGTGACAGGAAAAATTCGATCCCAACAAAACATCCAAGTGCAAGGACGAATTGTATGCTGAATGGATAAGTCGACTACACAACCATCAGATACATATAGATAACTCTTTTCTGGCAAAAATGTTAATTATCTCCCTTTGTTTGTTTACAATAATTAACATCACCACATTATCAATAACTAGATACCTGACACTTTGTATAGACAAACCATCCAACGTGACGAACCGGAGAACTCCACCATCTGCACGCCTCTTAACTCTCTCCACCTCATGGGGAAGGAATTGGATCAAGAGGGCAAAGTGAGAAGACCTTTATACTAGGCCTCCAACTCACTGGACATAATTTTTCATTTTGTTAGATAACCTAACAGTGTTAGTAGGAAATGGAACCATGGTGGAGAGAAAACTAACTCTCTGCTGCTGTGATGTCACCACCTAGCGTCATACAGACCTGTGGACATAAACAGAAAGAGAAATTAGCCCTAGGTAGCACCGAGTTGACATAAACCAACTAACCAAGGCGCTTATCACGGTAAACGCGAGTCCCGGAAACACAATACACCGGGAAGAAAACTCGCTAATTTTACTAGAAGTCACCTGATTTAAAGGTCCTAAGTCCTCCTGTGGCGAAGTGTTCCTTCCTGCCATCCAAATCAGATACTATCACTCCAAAATAACACCAATTAAACAGTTTAAGAGTAAGAAAAGCTTATGTTTCAAAAAGACATGTGTGTTCTCTCTGCCAATAATCTAGCAAAGAGGAAGTGCTAGTCTGTGCATGCGCGGTGGTGGGGCTGGCATCCGCCAGACTACGCTCTGACTCCCTGCCCAGTAGGGGCACCTAACTGTTTTAAATCTGAGTGTTTATTGAGTGAAAGCCAATATTTAGCAATATCAAAAGTATTAGGGAGGTAAGTATACTCTTGAAGTGAAATTCAGACATGGCTATTTGAAAGGCCTAGAGAAGAGTATTTTTTAAATATTTACCACTAGAATGACTGGCTTGGTAATCGAGCCAGTCCTTCTAGTGGTAAATTTTCAAAAATACTCTTCTCTCCGCCTGCAGATAGACACTGGCTATGTTAAAACTTTAATTTTCTTTACTATTACCCTTTAATGGTCAAGGTAGTTAAAATAAATTCAGTGGTAAATCTACAAAAATAGTCTTCTAAAATTAAAATATCTTGAAAAATATTGACCATAAAAATGTTTAATTGATATATCAAGTAGTATTTTGAGCGCTTTGAGGCGCTGTAGATACAAGCGGTGTTAATCTGGATGAGGTATAAGTTAGAAGTAAATTACTTACGAAGTTAAAATAGCCGATTTGCAGATAACATCATGGTAGTACTTACTTATGCTGTAAACTTACCAGCATGTATTATTCAGTTACCATTCACATGAGCCCTGGTGTAATTTTGAAAACAATCTTGCTGTATGCTGTTGATGACATTTCTATCATCTACTAGTTCTTGCTAGTTAATAATGATTAATATATACTATGTCACCCATGGAAGATTTAGAATTGAAATTGCTATTATCCCGCACTTGTCACCCCAGAAATAGTACTACTAGAGCTGATATATTTCCATTAGCCGCATGCAAACAAGCTATCCTTAACTTCCCACTCTGAAACTGTTCTTATATCTCACCTCGTTAAAGAAATCACCGACCCATTTAGCGATCATGAGGACGATCATTATTGGCAGCCCAAATGTAATGTTAGCAGTGGCCTCAATCATGATGACGGTCAAACTGATGGTCATCCGCACAATGCCTCCTGAATAATGGACAAACAATATCAACCAGAATTAGTGGCAGGTAAATGTCACAATTTCTATCCATTTAATGCTCAAATAAGTCGAAATTTGCCTAATGAATGCCGATTTGCTGGGCAAGAAGAGTATTTTTGAAAAGTTACCACTTGAATGACTTGAATGCTCGATTATTGAGCAAGGCATTCCAGTGGGAAACCTTTGAAAGTTGTCTTCTCTTGCCCTGCAAATGGACATTCTTCAAGCCCTTTGCACAGGCTAATTTTTAACGGCATGACCCATAAAGGATTAACCCTGTGACCTAGACACACCAGATGCCTGGGATGAGAGTGACAACCACGGAAAACCACTGAAAAAATCCCAAATACTTAACCCCTTTAGAAACAGGTTAGTTTTAAAAAGTATTTAATCAAAAGCAATAGGCAAGATAACTGTGATTTTTGCATAGTCAATATCTATTTACCAGCTAAAAGAAAACTATATCTGAAAATTTACCCCTGGAATGGCTGGCTTGGATATATGCCAGTGGGAAATTTTCAAAAACAGTTTTCTCATGACTTCTAAATGGACATCCCTTAAAACTTGTGCAGACGTTTGTTTGGTGCTTCATTATTAAGGTTTAGCACGCTAATTCTTGTGGCATGGATGGGCTTGTAAGAAATGTTAAACTAACCAACTGACTAATAGCAGTTGTGAGTGACAGGGAGTCGGAATTAAAACCATATTTCATAGCTAGTAGACAGGACAGTTTACAAGATTTACACGCTAACCCTTTTATGCAGTTGTCTTAAAGAATGCCAATTTGCAGGCCAAGAGAAGACTATTTTTGAAAATTTACCACTCGAATGACTGGTTCGATAACCGAGCCAGTCATTCCAGTGGTAAATTTTCAAAGAGTCTTCTCTTGGCCTGCAAATGGAGATTCAATGAGCAAATATTTTGATTTTTTGAACAAATTTAGTCATTAAAGGGTTAAAGTTAGAAGCGTGATTGGTACACCATCAGTAGTAATACATTGTTTATGACGTATCACTATCACATGGAACTACTTGATTCATAACTAAGGGGGAGATAGTGTGATATTGCTTAACTCTTTAATGGTCAAGCCGGCCAAACCGGCTTGGTCTTGAAAAATGTCCATTTGCAGACTGAGAATACTATTTTTGAAAATTTATCACTGGAATGACTGGCTCAATTTTGCTCAATTTGACATTCTAGTGGTAAAGTTTTTTATTTCTAATTCAATACTATCTGTTATGATTTTCTAGATGTAGGCCTACCTGTATCCCCTCCCCACCCCACCCCCACCCCATAGGTCCAAGTTTGCAGATGTTTGCCTATACCATCGCAATCAATTGAATTGTTTCAATCTAAGACTAGTGATAGCTAGTCCTATTTAATAAGCTTCATAGGCCTATAAATTACTAAATTTCCTGAAGACCAAGCCCTAGCCATTTGTGACAATCTAATACATCAAGTTTAACAAGCATTCTGTAAGTATTGCTTTGCAATACATGTCCTCTACCTGGTGATATAAATCTTTACAGATTGACAGTCAAAAACTCCATTAAAAATTGACAGAAGCAGCTGAAACTCGAACTTGATTTGTAACTTCTCATAACAAAGCAATATACCAAGTTTCAGTTATATATGGTGAAGGAGAACGAAAAAGTCTGAAAGCTGATATGTTTGTATTTCATAAGTTGAAAGGGGACATAACTCCATCAAAAATTGATGCAAATGCCTGAAACTCGACCTTGCTTTGTAATTTCTCATAATAAAGCAGTGTACCAATTCTCAGTTGAATATCTAATATTTTTGGTATTTTATAAGCCGAAAGGGGGCATAAATCCATGGAAGATTGACGAAAATGTCTGAAACTCAAACCTGCTCTTTAACTCCCTACAATAAAGCAACCTACTAATTCTCATTTGAATCCCTTGAAGGAGTGCGAAAAAAAGTGTGGAAAATGGATATTTTTTGTATTTCATAAGTTGAAAGGAGATTGTAATCCCATCAAAATTGACACAAACTACTGAAACTCGAACTTGGTCTGTAATTTCTCATAACAAATCAATGCAGTTGAATATGTTGAAAGACTGCGAAAAATAGTGCTGAAAAACTATTTTTCATATTTTATAAGTCGAAAGGGGGCATAACTCCATGAAAAATTGACAACAATGTCTGAAACTCGAACTTGCTTTGTAACTCACTATAATAAAGCAATCTACCAATTCTTGCTTGAATACGTTGAAGGAGTGCAAAAAAAAAAAAGTACGGAAAGATGATATTTTTCGTATTTAAGTCGAAATGGGGCATAAATTCATAAAAATTGACGCATACGCCTGAAACTCAAACTTGGTCTGTACCTTCTCATAACAAAGCAATGTAGAAATTCTCAGGAGAATATCTTGTGACTGCGAAAAAAAGTGCAGGAACTAATATTTTCCGTATTTCATACATCGAAAGGGGACATAACTTTATGGAAAATTTACGAAAATATCTGAAACTCAAACTTATGCTGTACCTCCTTATACTAAAGCGATGTACAGATTTTTCCTTAAATATCTTGAAGGAGTGCCAAAAAAGTGTGGAAAACTGATATTTTTTGTAACTTCTCAGAACAAAGCAATGTACCAATTCTCAGGTGACTAGACTGAAGGACTGCGAAAAGTGTGGAAAACCAACTGCGATAGACGGACAGACAGACGGAGTGCCAACCAAAATGTTATTATTTTCTGGAGTTGAACAAAAATGCATGCATTCGACGATACAGCATATATAGCTTGTTCCACTATGAAATGTATGACATCACTGTTGATGTCAAGGGAGGTAAGTCATCAGGTAATTTCGTGTATCAGGTCATATGCTTAGTTTGCGGCCTAATATTAGCTACCTGGCGAATGTTAAACAGATAAGATTGTTGATGATTAATTACTATACAATATTCCCATAAATATTAGTCTTATAAAATTGTACATAAAATGGATTTTTCCATATATAATCTTTAACCCTTCAATGGCCAATGCAGTCAAAACGGACCTCTGCAGTGGCCTGGAGGTATGTCTGTTTGCAGACCAAGACAAGACTATTTTTTTAATTTTCCACTGGAATAACTGGTTGGATAAATGAACCAGTCGTTCCAGTCGGAAATTTTCTAAAATACTCTTCTTGGTATGTAAACGGAATGTATTTTCTAAGAGAACATTAACATTTTCTTTCAGGAAATTTGATCATTATAGGCTTAATAGGTCTATGTAATAAGTGTACGTGTTATGCAATGGCAAATCATTCAAGAGCATGTACAGCTATTCTATAACTTTCAAAGCCAAGTCTGGAAATTGAAAACCATTTCTTGGTTCCTTCCACTTTTAACACTGAAATCCCAGTATCACAAAAGTTAGTCTTTGTATATTTTGGCTCATCGTAAAGAATTCGGTGCATTTGGTCTGTATGATTGAAATTGCTAAATTATATATGATTAACTGTTTTCCTGCTGAATTTCTGTAGACTACATTATCCATGTATCCATCCATAATCCACATTAACTTAGATATGCTGAATATTTTGAAAACAATTTGACTGAAAGTTGCTGGTGGCTAAGTCACCAACACCTTTCAGTCAAATTGTTTTCAAAATATTCAGTATGTCCAGAGTTATTTCCCATTGCACTTATTGTCAGGTGGCTTGTAGCAGTTAGAGAGTTAAACATTCTCTATGTACAATGCCATTACAATTTAATTCTCACCTAGTTGAGCAACAGCACCAATGAGAGCGAATTTTCCTGGAGAAGTCCAAGACTGAAAATAGCAAGCTTTAAATCAAATCTTTTAAATTATACAGATAGATAGATAGACTTATCACACAATAGGCCATTGGCCCTTGAGTGAATACAATTTTAAATTATGCATTGCATGGCGGACAACCTATTTCCATTGTATACACACAGAGGTGGGGCTTAAAAAATAAGTTGATTAAAAAACCGTAACCAAAAGTGCTCAAATGATAGCCGCCGCCGTCGGCAACGACAAAATTAGTGATCCCTATGTCTTGCTTCCTGCTTAGCAGGCGAGAGAAAAAATATTTGTTTATTCAGTGTCTATCTGCAAGCCAAGAGGAGACTATTTCCGAAAATTTCCGATCAGAAAGGCTGGCTAGGTTATCGAACAATTCATTCTAAGTAGTAAATCCCTCAAACAGTCCTCACCCAGCATGCAAATTGGCATTCCTCAAGACTACCGCACTGGTTTTGTCAGTTTTCATCGGGTGACCATTACAACAAAGTTGCAAACATACAAAATAGAACTAATATAATATATATTGTTATTCTAAACCTTAAGATTACTGTGCTATATTAGCAAATAATCACCATTGGTAAACAAGAGGCCCAAGGGACCTGTGTCGCTCACCTGGAACACTATGCATTTTTGTCAAAATTGTTGGTGGGTGGTTTAGGAGAAGTCTTTTAAATGAGTTTGTGGACATTTTTGCAAGTCCAATATGGCCACCAAACATGCTACATTTTGATTGGTCCACTGTGGCCATGTTTCTGACATAGCTCCTTCACTTGAACAAACTTTAATAGCGCCTAATCATATCTCCCAAATTTCGGCCCAATCCGCTCAGTGGTTCTGGAGTTGTTTTGGCAAAAAATAGGTTGACCAAGATGGCCACCAAACCATTTGGCCAATCAAGTTCCCTTGAACAAACTTGGTGCAGCTCTTGCCCTAGATGATATTTCATGTGTTTTAAATTGATCCCCACAAGCGGTTTCGGAGATTTTTATAGACATTTCTAAAAATCAAGCCGCCAACCAAATTGGTCGATCAGTTTTGTTTGATCAAGCCGCCAACCAAATTGGTCGATCAGTTTTGTTTGAACAAACATGGACTTCTATGCCATAAGAATGCTTCCTGCCCAATATACTTGAAATCGCTCAAGTGGTTTTCGACATTTTAAATTTCCCATTGCTTTAGTATTGGAGCTTTTGATAGGAAAAAGATCCAAGATGGTTGCCAACCCGTTTATCCGACAGTTTCAAAAATGGCAAATATGAAATTAGAATACCCACTATAAAACCAATTTCAGCCACAAAATCCATCAAATAAAAAATCTAATATGGCCGCCAAACACGCTACATTTTGATTGGCCCACGGGAGCCATGTTTTTTTTTATGGATTACCTTCCCTTGAACAAACTTTAATGGCACTTAGTCTCTATTATCTCCCCAATTTCGGCCTGATCACTTCATTGGTTCTAGAGAAGTTGTTTTCGGGAAAAATAGGTCATCCAAGATGGCCGCCGAACCATTTGGTAAATCAAGTCCTCTTGAACAAATTGGTTTACCTCTTGCCCTAGATGATGTTTCGTGAGTTTTGAATCGATTCGCTCAGCAGTTTCGGAAAAGAAGATTTTTAAAGACGTTTCCTAAAATCGATTTTAGGAAAACTCTTTAAAAATCTTCTCCAAAACCGCTTGGGGAATCGATTCAAAACTCATGAAACATAATCTAAGGCAAGATGTAAGCCAAGTTTGTTCAAGAGGACTTGATTGACCAAATGGTTTGGCAGCCATCTTGGATAACAAGTTTTCCCGAAAACGACTTCTCCAGAACCACTAAAGGGATCAGGCCCAAATTTGGGAGATATGATTAGGGACTAAGGGGCATTAAAGTTCATTCAAGGGAAGTTTATTCGTCAAAAAACATGGCCACTGTTGGCCAATCAAAATGTAGCGTGTTTGGCGACTATACTGGATTTTTTTACTTGATTTGACCGTTTATCCAACAGTTTTCGAAAATGGCAAATTTGAGCTCAAAATTTTGGCCTCAAAACCCATCAAATAAAAAAATCCAATATGGCCGCCAAACACGTTACATTTCGATTGCCCCCATGGCAGCCACGTTTTTGGATGCATTGACTTCCCTTGAACAAACTTTAATGGTGCTTAGTCCCTAATCATATCTCCTAAATTTTGGCCTGATCTCTTCAGCGGTTCTGGAGAAGTAATTTTCGGGAAAACAAGATGGCCGCCGAACCATTTCGTCAATCAAGTCCTCTTGAACAAACTTGGCTTACCTCTTGCCCTAGATGATGTTTTATAAGATGATTTTTAGCCATTTCTTAAAATTGGCTGAAATCCAAGATGGCCACCGGTCATATTGGCCGATCGGCTTCATTTGAACAAACTTGGATCCCTATGCCCTAATGATGCTTCCTGCCAAATATAGTTGAAATCGTCCCAGTGGTTCTTGAGAAGTCAGTTAAAGGAACTTTCAGGCCAGGTGAGCTAATAATGCATATAATGATACTATGAGAACAATGGAGGAATCCAGTTTTAGCTATGCCCCTCCCATCTCTAGTTAAGTTCTCCCTTCACACCCCACCCCTTTGACCATATTGGATTAACTAATTTGACTGGTTGCTGTTGCTGCCTATTCAACAGAATGTTTATTAAATAGTAAAGACACTGGACAATTCATCCAACTTAAACTGGATTCATCAATTCAGTTGAGCTTTTACAGGCAATATTTCAATGTTATAGATACATGACAATAGATTGCAGAAGTTATTAACTTAAACAAATATGCAAATGTGCATAGTTAATTTAGGCCGTACACCTAGAAAAATGTCTTGCCGTGTTGGTGTGGTGGAAGCGTTTGTGGGCTATGATGCAAGGCACTATCGCTGGTTGTAGTCTTGTGGGTTCAAATCACTGTCAGTACATGGAAAAATAGATTTCTTATCTTGATTCTCTACGGTGCAAAGGTTTATTTATCATATGAGACTTAGATTATTTCTCTTACCGCATCAGGGAATAGGTATTCCATAAGTATGCCGACCATTCTTCCCCATGCTGCACCCACTAGCAGTGACGGTATGAACAGCCCACTTGGTACTGATAAACCATATGTCCAGCAGGCAAGAATGAAATAGCCACTCCAGTACACGCCTAATGTTAGGGCATGATAGGATCCTGAAACACAGAAATTGTTATCGTATTTAAAACTCAGGATATTTTAAGTTATTTTTTCGGCTCTAAAATGGCTCTTAACCCTTTAACACTCGAATGTTTTCAAGAAAATTGTAAATTTCTCATAGAAAATGTCCATTTGCAGACCAAGAGAAGACTATAACCGAGCCAGTCATTCCAGTGGTAAATTTTCAAAAATAGTCTTCTCTTGGTCTGCAAATGACCATTTCCCAAGACCCATGCAGAAGCCATTTTTTGCTGATATGAGTGTTAAAGGGTTAATTATAGCAGCAGTAGCTGAAACAAGCGTGTACACCCGCACAATCGATAAATCCACCGTTGTTATTATTATTAGACCATATTTCTATAGCATTCTATTCCAACATCAAATCGGTTCTAAAACGCTTTACAATTTTAAAACTACAAACAAATACAAAATTTAGACAATAATAAAAATATAAGCTTTAGCTATAGCCCGTGCATTTCTAGCTAAGCTATACAAGTAAGCTGTTGAATATTTTGAAACTAATTTCACTGGGTGCTGTGGCATCAAAGTGATGTAGATTTCATCACAGCACAACAATACCATCACAAGACAACAATAATGATCTGTAAACAATATGTCACCTTTCAGTGTGAAAGAACTTGTGTTGACAATCAATACCTTGATGTGAAATGGATTCACCTTACATGGGCCACCTTGACTACTTGTATATACATGGAGTATAAATGTTTGCCTAATTCACCTTTCCAGAGTATCCATCCATCATCTGACCTCCTAGCCCAGTCAAATTAGTTTCAAAATATTCAACAGCTTACCTGTGTAGTTTTTTGGAAATTGATAGTCAGGGTGTTCAGAGATCGATCGATCCTAACACGAGTGAGGTGTGGGTGGAGCTTAGCTAGGGATGGGCGGGGAATAGCTAAAACTGGAAAGGTCCATTGAAATACGCTATGAAGTTGACATATACACATGTATATATTGAATATGGGCAATGTTACATTGAATACTTTATCAGTGATTTAATCCTTGAATGTTCAAATTTCGTCAAGAAAATCAAAATATTTGCTCATTGAATGTCCATTTGCAATACAAAAGACAACTATTCTTGACAATTTACTGCTGAAATGACTGGCTCGTTTTATCGAGCCCGTCGTTTCAGTGGTAAATTAAAAAAAATAGTCTTTTTTTGGCCTGCAAATGAGCATTCATCAAGTCTGCCGCAAAGGTCTATTTTGGCCGTCCTGACCATTAACTGGTTAATCATCAAAGCAATGTTGCTGCAATGGCATTTAATTGACAAGTTGTGTGTTATTGTAATAATACTGATCACCATGGCCAAAATATACAGTAGAGCTCAGAAATAACTGACCATGTTTCCTAAACAAAATGAAACACTGTTGAGTATTTTTGACTTAATTTGATTGCCAAAGACAGCAATGGCTTCCAATCGAATTAAGTCAAAAATATTCAACGGACGATTTCTTACATCATGTTCAAAATTGTACTAACTAACATCTTTCAGTTTTTGCTTTTGAAAAATGTTAATTTAATTATGAGCATCGTGTATCTTTGCATGGGGCATATCGCCTGGTTTTTCCGTGGGATGCTAAAATTGGTAAATTGTGCAGTCAATAACAACACATGAGGTCAATACTGAACCATTCATACATCTAAACCAATCATCATTAGGTTATGTGACTTCTACTAGGCCCAATAATAAAAGGATCTACTTTTAGCTATACCCCGCCTATTTCTAGCTAAGCTCCGCCCAATTTTTCATGTGTGTTGGAATAAATTGATATACTTTGAACCCTGAATTCCCCGAATCCTGATTTCAAGTTAACTATATATGTAAGCTGTTGAATATATTGAAACTAATTTGAATGTCATCGAAGCGTCTACATATGGCAGCTACAGCATTCAGTTTATTCAGTTTCAAAACATCCAATAGTATGTTTATTAAAGAATATATCCATCGATTCGTACACTTGACAGACTTTGCAATTTTCATGACCGAGCTAGATACATCACTATGTATTGTACCGTAATTGATTATGATGTCATACTTGAGTGACAGATTGGATCCCTCCATTGTGTATATATGCAAATTCTAGGTATTTAGCTCACCTGGCTGGTCATGAAATAGCTCTTTAACACTTGCCTCTGGAGTTTGAAAAAATATTTTTCCAGTTGAACTATACTGGCCATCTTCACAGAAAAACTGAAATTAAAGCAACCATATAAAGAAATTTCAGTTTCACGAAAGCTACATACAGTAGTTTACAGTACATAACTATTGCATTAACTAATAAACAGGCGTGGTAAGCTTTGTTGATATTATAAAAGTCACCGCTGAATGAAAAGGTCATTAAAACACATTTAACCTAGAGCTGAAGTCATAGTCCATAACATGTACATTTTATTTTTAGTGGTAAATTCTATTTCCTTATAATGCAGACTCTATAAGCAGTGTCTGGAACAAAGCTTTGGAGCTGTGGATGACTGCAAACATCAATTAAACAACAAATTTCTGCGAGCTAAAAATAAAAACTTAATCAATAATGACAAAATCCATAACGATTAAAAGCCATAGTACTGGAATTGAATCAAAATACAAATGTACTTCAAATAAGAATTTAAGTTCTTTTAATGTTAAACATTTTTATTAGACGCTACTTTGTACCTGAACATTAAAACTTTGTTGTTCATCCTTTGTATTTTGACAGTCATTAATATAAAAAATTGTGAGGTATCCAACAGTTGCTGTAACGGTGGCCACGATCATTGCCTCGATCACCTGTGTCCATCTTCTGTACACATACCTGACAAGAATTAATAAAGGTCAAAGTTCATCGTGAGTCATTAATCTTAACCACCACGTTAATTCTACTAGCAATGATAATGAGATGCATACAGTAGACTAGCACACCATACAAATGAAGATAGCTTGCGAATGTTCTAACTTTATTATCACTGAAACTATGTATTGTTAATTTTCTCTTCCTTTCATATCATAATTTGTGTTTATTTTGAAAGCAATGTTGCTGCAAGCTGTTGTTGTCTAACACAGCAACAGCTTACACCAACATTGTTTCCAAATGTACTCCAGCCTTTCTTCAATTGACTATGTGACAATTAAGATTGCAACAACAGTCTGATATGCACCAGTGTCATAATTCATGAATACACTTCCTCACTCAATCATATGGCATCATAATCAACTATGCGACGTGTATGCTGACATCATAATCAACTATGCGACGTATATGCTGACATCATAATCAACTACGCGACGTGTATGCTGACATCATAATCAACTACGCGACGTGTATGCTGACATCATAATCATGACATTATGGTTTTACTATTTAATAAACATTCTGTTGAATATTTTGAAAGTACTTTGACTGGGTGCTGTTGCTGCCATAGGCAACAACAGCACTCAGTCAAATTAGTTTCAAAATATTTAACAGCTTACCTGATGAGTGTATAGTTTTCTAGAAACTGATAGTCAGGGAGTTCAGAGATCGATCGATCCCAATGCGGACGTGTTGTGGGTGGAACTTAGATAGAGATGGGCGGGCATAGCTAAAACTGCAAAGGTCCATTCAGTAGAACACAAACATTTCATATACGGTTGTCACCATGAAGAATGCTGTTATTTCTACCAAGAATTCACAGAAGCCCTGTGCCCAGTGAGCAACACCATCCCTTACATTCATTTACCTATGTCATGTTTACATCTAGACTAGTACTAGTTAGTGAAATTTCACACGTCTAACTATACACGAAATTTGTTGAATATTTTGAAACTAAGTAGAGTGGAAACTGTAGCTGCCATAGCCAATTGTATTAATTTGTCAATTGAGGTCTGTAACATTTAAAGGGCTAATGAACTTCTATGAGTAATAATAATAAATGCTTTAAGCTCATCATTTAGAATGTGTTTCAATGATGGCCAGCTCAGGCTGCAAAAATAATAGTTATGCTTCCGGGTGCCAACCGACCTGCAACGAAATGGCACGTCGACCTGTGCCTCAAATTTTGCGACCTCAATTTACATCCAGAAGTCGCCACCTCCCCAAAGAATGCTTAAAAACCTGTGACCTCAATATTTTAGTAGACCCATTCCTAAAATTTTAATACTATGGTGGTGGTGGTGGTTAAACCGTTAACCCTTTAGATTCCAGTATCTCAATTTGAAATTCGGTCCATTGACTGCGCGCCACTCCTAGATTGAGCTTAGGCTCTCAGTTGAGTAGTTACTCGAGGCGCCTAAACGGCTAGAGTTCGTATTCAAGTAGATACTCTTGTCAACACATGCCAATAGGAGGGTAGCTATTATTAGAACATCATACACATGTTTTCTAGTCAATACAACTCGATATTTCCATAATCATTTCATGGCTTGAATTGACAAGTTTTTAAAGATACGATAGATAATAAGTTAGAACTGAGAAAATCATATTGCTACACGAACTCCAATTCAGAGACCGGCCCGTGATAGTTTGTTTTAAATAAACTGTCACTGTGCATAGCAGCTACACAGCATATAAGCCTGTGTACCCTGGTACCCTAATGTAGCGTGTACCACCAGTACCGACTGCAGTAACTTCCTGATTATTACACTAAAAAACTATGCGCATGTGTGTCGAGATACGATCGTCACTTGTGAAATAATAATGTAATATGCAAATTCTTCTTATATGCCTAAAAATTATTAGTCATGGCATGTATTATCTAAGATGTACAAAGCATTAATCCTGTCTTTCACTCACAAATTTATAGAGAAAATCATATTTATGGTGACTATGAAAATCATATTGATATGTGTGATTTTCTGATTACTGGAACTACCCAAAAATTACATATGGTACCTGGTTCCCTGTACAATATTATTACCGTGGTCCGTGGACAGGTAATATAAATTTGTGTTAAAAATGAAGACACACCAATGTTTTAAATAACAACCTATAAAACCCTGCACAGGTAATATTACACACACTGTACAAAATAGATCCTCAGACCAACATGGAAACAAAGAAACTTGCTAGAATGGATGACTAACGTTAAATATCATGTGATATGTGAGCAGACAGAAAAGGCTTCCAGTTAAATTAATTTCAAAATATTTAACATAATCTGAGTAAAATATTCTTACAAAATCTTTTTTTACTATATACCTACCTGACTTGTTCAGTTATCATGTCATGGCAGTAAAGCAACCATAAAAATTCTTTAAAAAAAGGAAATTCCCTACCTACTTGTACATACCGGAAATTCTGAGGAATGTAACAGGCAAACAACAAAGTACTTTTTTTTTGGCCTTACAGTGTACATAATACTCACTTTTTTCTATAAATGGTGAGTTTAAAATTGATGTAGTTATATAATGCCCCAAGTAATCCACCTGCAATAGAAAGAATAGAATGGGTACGGGTAGATCATCTCATGTTATTATGAATTTTGTCTATAACGTATTTTGAGAATCTAACTAGATTGATGTAATATTGGTAATTCTTCATGTGATGCTAAAACTATGTCCACATTACACACATAATGTCAAACCTTTGACCAGGATGGCTCGTTTTAGAAGTTGTGAGGTTACTTATGCAACCTCTACTTATTATAATTATTAGTTTTGCCACGATGTGTATCAAGATTATTGTAATAGCCACATGTATATGCATGCATGCGTGAGTGAGTGAGTGAGTGAGTGAGTGAGTGAGTGAGTGAGTGAGTGAGTGAGTGAGTGAGTGAGTGAGTGAGTGAGTGAGTGAGTGAGTGAGTGAGTGAGTGAGTGAGTGCGCATGCATGCGTGCATGTGTTCAGCGTGACAACTCAAGTCCAACAGGATGGATCTTCACAAAACGTGGTCGGGAGGTTGTCCATTGGGTTCTGAGAAAGCTTTTTAACCCTTTATTAATCAAATTTGGTCAAGAGAAATTAGAATATTTTCTTATTGAATGTCCATTTACAGGCCGAGAGAACACAATTTTTGAAAATTTATCACTGGAATGACTGGCTCGGTTATCGAGCCAGTCATTCGTGGTAAATTTTCAAAAATTGTATTCTCTCGGCCTGTAAATGGACATTCCACAAGCCCATAGCAGAGGCCAGTTTTGGCTGGTATGACCGTTAAAGGGTTAATGTTGTCCTGGGATAAATGTCAAAGGTCAAGGTTATCGAAAATGGGGGTAAGTGAGAATTCTTTGTAATTATTATTATTATTATTATTATTATTATTATTATTATTATTCAATGTTCTTACCAATAATGCCCATTGCCATAAAAATAGGAATTTCAACTCCTGAGTATGTAGTAGTCTGAAACAAGCATAGAGGCAGCATATTATGGCACACATTTAGAAGGGCTGAATTATCATCAGGTACTATTCATTGGGAGACATTACGTGGTAATTTGAATAAGATAGTGGTATAACTTTGCACTGCCTAAAACAGAGAATCAGCATACATTTGCACAATTTTCAAAATTTACTCTCATCTCACAATTATATTAATAATATATTGATAATTTTGGCAACGGGTTAGATAACTCAAGAGCTATATTAAGTATTTGACCCTTGAATGTTCAAGAGAATTTCAATTTTCTCATAGAAAATGTCCATTTGCAGACCAAGACAAGACTATTTTTGAAAATTTACCTCTGGAATGACTGGCTCGGTTATCGAGCCAGTCATTCCAGTGGTAAATTTTCAAAAATAGTCTTCTCTTGGTCTGCAAATGGACATTTCTCAAGACCACTGCAGAAGCCGTTTTGGGCTGATATAAGTGTTAAAGGGTTAAATTACTTGACGGAATTTAGCTACAGTGTTTTATCAAATACTGCAGGTATCGTCTATAAATTTCATGGAAGCATTGAATTGCCCGAAATGAAAGATAAACTAGATGGCTATATGTGCTGATTTGACATATGACCACAGAAGGCAGGATATAGAATCATAACACTATCATTCATGTTGATAACTAACCAGCTATAAATCACATAATAATGTATTGCATATTTACTCTATAGATAATTAACCTGTACATGATCAATTTTATAGACCAATCCTATAAGAAAATTTGTAAATTAGAAGATCAAATGTCTGCAGAAATATCAAATTACACAACACACAACAGCAACAAGAGTTTGTGCAAAAGCGTAGATATGTTTATATGTCATCAGTCTTTAATAATTAGAGTTTACAAAATACAGAAAAACTATGTGTATTCCAAAGAATAAAGTAATATGTGGTTAAAGATAAATGGAGAATTCCAGTTTATCAGCCAATCATATGGCGTCATAAAGAACTATGCTACGTGTATGATGACATCATAATCAATTATGTCACAAATGACGCAGCTAACGTCATCACAAACGCATAATTGATGATGGACTAAGCATTGTTGTACGAATTGTTTGTCTTTACAATTTAATAAACAGGCTGTTGAATATTTTGAAAATAATTTGACTGGGCGGAGTTGCTGCCACAGGCAGCAACGCCACACAGTCGAATTAGTTTCAAAATATTCAACAATTTATCTCTATAGATTGCTAGAAACTGAGATTCAGGGAGTGCAGCGATCGATCAATCACAATATGGGTGAAGTGAGGGTGTAGCTTAACTAGGGATTGGTGGGGTGGGGCATACATGTAACTAAACCGGGATTCCTCCATTACAATGACTGATGAAACAAATGAAATGGAACGAGGTCATGACATTATACATAATGGATGGATCAATATTTAGCTACTATGCCACGCCCATTTCTAGATAAACTCAATTAAATTTTAACTTCCGTTGGAATCAATTTCCCAAAATCTAAAGGTAATTATAGGGGTAACCTATAGAATATGTTGAAACTAATTTGATGGAGCGGGAGCGTAGGAAGCAACAGCTCCCAGTCCAATTAGTTTCAAAATATTCAGCAGAATGTTCATCAGATTGTAAATCCATCAAAGACATACAATTCATGAGAGCTATAATAAGCCATTTATGATTGTGACGTCAGCTACCTAGTGATGTAATGAACCTTTCCAGTTTATCCATCAATCATATGACGTCAAACAACTATGTGAGGTGTAGGATGGCGTCATAATAAATGATGCCATAAATGACCTAGATAGGTTCGGCACAAATGTTTAATTGATGACGAACTAAGCGTCATTGTACAAATTGTATGTCTTTGCCATTTAATAAATATTCTGTTAAATATATAGAAACTAATTTGACTGGGCACTGTTGGTGCCATAGCATCAGCATCCTGCTAATTTAGGTTCAAAATATTCAACAGCTTACATGTATCTGTAGTTTTCTGAAAACTGATGGTCAGGGAGTGCAGGGATTGATCGATCCCAACACAGGCTAAGTGTAGGTGGATCTTAGCAAGAGATGGACAGGGCATAGCTAAAACTGGATTCCTCCATTGATTATGACATCAGCTACTTGAGTCCCAGATAAGATCTGATCTACCCATTGTGTGAATGGCTTGCCTGCTCACATGTACATTTATGCATGTGTGAGCATATATATATATGGCTGTACATGCATACATCTAATTATACATAATAACAATCAATTGAGAGGTTTATATAAACTCACATCAAATCTGCCAAAGTTGATGAGACCAGGAGATGACAGATCCCAAGGATGGCCTTTCACATAACTTTGCACTACACTCAGTGTAAAACTTGACACCATGGAAGCAAAAAACTGATGAAAGAATAACAGAAATATTGCCTTATATATTTGTATACAAAACTATCTCGGGTATAACAGACATGTATTAGACAAGTTTAGATAAAATAGCCAAGTGACTCCACGCCTCCAATGCCGCTATATTTACAGTACAACTCAGAAATAATGTAGAATATTTCCAAAACAAAATAAAACATGCTGTTGAATTTTTCAAACATAATTGGACTTCGAAACATGCGGGACAGAAACGCAAAAGTGCTAGGAACAAATAAATATTTCGTCTGTAAGGTCACATAAAACATGTTTTCTGGCAGTACAAAAATTTAAGAAACCTTTAATGGCCAAGATTCGTCAAGAAAATTGTAATTATTGCCTAGTGAATGTACATTACATTCAAAGATCAAGAAAAGGTAACTATTTTTGAAAATCTGTGGCTGGAATGAAGTTCACTTGGCCTGCACATGGACATCTCACAAGTACATTACAGAATGGACTTTTTAGCTTTAGCTATGCTCCGCCCATGTCTAGCTAAGCTCCACCCACACCTCGCTCATGTTAGGATCCATCGATCGCCAAATGCCATGACTATCAATTTCCAGAAAACTACAGTTAAACTGGTGAATATTTTGAAACTAATTTGACTGGGTGCAGTTGCAGCCGGTGGCAACAACAGCATCCCGTCAAATAAGTTTCAAAATATTCAACAGATTGTTTATTAAATAGTAGCCATACAATTCGTACATGTTGGACTATTAAGCGCTTAAGATGGACTAAATCGAGTCATTCATGACATAATGATTATGATGTCATCCTACACATCACATACTTGATTATAACGTCATATGGTGGATGGATAAACTGGAAAGGTCCATTGGTTTTGGACCAAATTAACCAGTATAGTATTAAAAAAACAAAAACTTTTAGTACCCAAAATATATACACAATGGCTAAATTATGAATACAAATTTGCTATATAAAGTATTGCAGATCACGTACAATTCTCCAAACCAATGCTTGGTTCCAGAAACTAGCGCCTTCCTCTAAACTGAACAGCACACCCCCTACAGGTGCTCCAAATGCAGCAGCTACCCCTGCAGCAGCACCCCCAGCAACAAAGTCTCGCTTCTCAGTGTCAGACCGAAAATATTCAAATATCTGAAAAAAGATACATTCGGAATTAATAAGTACATATACATGTACATTCATATTATAAAGTGAATAATTCTTAACCTCTATTATTACTGTTGTAGTATGCTTTACATTTGACTACAATAACCCTCATTAAAAGTGATGATAATGCATCCACCTTACGCCTTAGCCTCCAAATTGTTTCAATATAATCGGTTATGCGGGTGAAATCACAAATTTCCCCCCTAATCCGTCAATGTCAGACAACATTTAGTCAGCATCGTTGTGCATTACTAATATCACTGTCAATATAATGGCAAGCTGTAGAGAGACTATGAAAGTTTATTATTTGTCACACCTTCTGTTCTGTGAACAACTATCACTAGTACCGGTATGTCAGGCTACATAGATTAATTAGAATTTTTGACATTTTTGACAAAGCTGCCTACCTATAAGTTACAACTTAGCATGTTACACTAGTTCTGTCCTCATTTAGCATAACATCTATATATCGCAATCCAAATAAATTGACATTTCCAGTTTATCCATCCATCATACGACGTCATAATCAACTACATGACATGTAGGATGATGTCGTAGATAAGTGTGTCACGAATGCCTAATTGGTGACGGACTAAGCATTGTTGTACAAATTGTATATTTTTACTATTTAATAAACATGTTGAATATTTTGAAACTAATTTGACTGGCATGACTGGGTGCTTGTTGCTGCCATAGGCAGTAACAGCAGCCAGTAAAATTAGTTTCAAAATATTCAACAGCTTACCTGTATAGTTTTCTGTAATTGATAGTCAGAGAGTTTAGGGATTGATCGATCCCAATACGAGTGATGTGTCAGTGGAGGGAGTGGGATAATAACTACGTCATGGGCACGTATCTGGAACTTGTGCTTTTTTGCTCCAGCTCATAGCGTGCATCCATCGAATGCACTCCTAACCCGCATTGTTGATGCCTTGTGGATCCATGCAGTGTGTCTAGCGGATCCAGTGGCGTTCTTTTAGTCGTCTCCATTTAGTGGATTCTGGATCCTACTGGAGGTGTCCCTGTCCCCGCTGTGGGTGTTGAAACTATGGCTTCAGCACGTGTGGTTGTGCGGTGCCCGTCCGGTAGGATCTCTGAATCCACTGATCTTAAAGACAGCTTAGAAAGAGGCTGTGTGGCGGATGCTTCTCTGTCTGGATGCCGATCCGACATGGCTACATGTATGCAGAGTGGCTTCGTTGAAGACGTGTGATAAAGACGTGTTATCTATTGGAATATTTCCTTGTGACCTTACGCCGAGTTTGTGTGTATTCAAAGTCTGAATGGATGGGAGCTCATTTGCTCCCTCCATTTATACGCTCCGAACCGGGCACCACTGGCATTAGCGGTGCCCCCTGGGGGTGGTTTCCGGGCACCGCTGGGGGCACAGCACATTTTGAGCAGTGCCTGGGGGCACCGTTCAAGCATTTGTGTTGTACCCTTTGAGAGGGCACTGCATGTGTGTGCGGTGGCCGCTTAGCATGGTTGTGATGGCAACCTGCATGTGCGCGGTACGTGCCTGCAGGAACCGCGGTGCCCATTTTGTATGATAGGGGGTGCCGCATAAGTTTTTGCGGTGCCTCCAGTGTTTTACAGAGCCCGCTTTATGAGCGGGCACCGCACACACATGTGGTGTCCTCTAATTTTTAAAAGGGTACTGCACACATGCATGAATGGTGCTCCCAGGCACCACCCAAGGGGTACCGCTAATGCCAGCGGTGCCCGGGCTGGAGAGTATAAAAGGAGGGAGCAAATGAGCTCCCAACCATTCAGACTTTGAGTACAAACTCAGCGTAAGGTCACAAGGAAATATTCCAAGAGATAATACGTCTTTATCACACCCCGAGGTGTCCGTGGAGGTTAGCTAGAGGTGGGCGGGGCATAGCTAAAACTGGAAAGGTCCATTAGCCACACCTCATATTCTGAGATTTTTCCTTGTACGGTTGAGCCATCCAATTACAAAAATCAGAAATCAGGAAGATGAAGAGAGTTCTAAATTCTTAGTTAGTCATAAACTTATCTGCATTTAAAAAATATTTCTGTAAGTGCAGTATGAAGGAATTAAACCACTGCAGCTCTCCTTATATATTTAACCCTTTAATGGTAAAATTTGGCTAAGAAGATTTCAATTTCCTCACAAAAAATGTCCATTCGTGGGCCAAGAGAAGACTATTTTTGAAAATTTACCACTGGAATGACTGGCTATATTTTGTTGATGATATATGTACTACAAAGTATCATTCTAAAACTCGCTGCTGATTATTTCAATCCAAAGGCAGTACATTTTAAGTTAACCCTTTAATGGTGAACTCAAGACAGCATGAATTCCATGGAATTAGCATCAGACATCAGTGACCGTGACTTTTGACCTTGTGACTTCAATGTCATGGCACTGATTCCTAACTGGATAGCCAACATTAGTTCCAATCAGATTAGCTAATCCTGAAATATAAACCAAACGAAGTTTTACTAAACACAAAAGTGTAAGATTAAAAAAAGATTTTTAATAAGGTCACATTAACATTGATCTTTGATCTTCTGACCTCAATATTATCATGTTGATTCTAAAGAGTATAGACAACTGATTTTAGTTCCGATAGCCTTAAGTAAGCCTTAAATATATGTATGTATATGATTACTGTATCTGCGACTGTAGTAGTAGAAACATCCTACAGCTGCAATCAGTCCTTCTTCATTTTTGCCCACTGTGTCTTGTACTCAGCCATAATTCTTAGCTTCCTCAGGTCCATTCTTGACTTGAGTGTACCGAGTCCTTCTTTCTTGAGGTCACCTCATAACACGCTTAGCGATTTATGCAATGACATCCTCTCCTGGCTTTGTAATATGCTGGCTCCGGGTAGGGCGAATTCCAAGGCTCTCTGTGCTGGTGTCTCTTCTGGCATCCTTAGCACATGGTCAAACATGGACCATCTTTGCTTAAATATAAGCCAAACTAACTGAGCTAGTCATACGAGCGGTATAATTGAAAAAAATACCCTTCTCTTGCCCGGCAAATGAAAATCTAAGAAGCCAACAGGTGTTTTTTTCAATGCATCATGACTATTAACCCTTTCACAACGAAGTCGGCCAAAACCAGCCTCTGTACGGGTCTTGAGGAATGTCCATTTGCAGGCAAAGAGAAGGCTATTTCTGAAAATTGACCACTGGAATGACTGGCTCGATAACCGACCCAGTCATTCCAGTGGTCAATTTTCAAAAATGGTCATCTCTTGGCCTGCAAATGGACTTTCAATAAGTAAATATTGTAATTTTTTTAACAAATTTAGTTATTAAATGGTTATAGGATTAAGGTCCTTATAATTCATTACAAATAGTAACATTTTAGCAGATCTACTGAAGGGAAAGTCTTGAGTTATACAAAGGTACCATTCTTCACAAAACATTATTCTATGATGCTAGGAAGGCTATACAAGTTGACAACCTATCTAGTAATAGGCAATCCACAAACAGGTCTATGACATTCTCCTTCCAAACCTTGCTTCATATGCTCATCCAGCCAATTTTCAGTTAAATTATTTTCAAAATACTTTGCAAGTTATTCTTGAGTTTACATAGCATCAAGACATTCATGGGAATTGTGAGAGAAGAGTTAGATGTTTGATATACATGTATATATACATTACCTTACAATCCCAGCCAAGTGTAGCTGAGCAACCTTGTGACACGCCCGCAGCTATCACCGCTCCTGAGTGAATCATAGGCCCTTCCTGTGAAGAGAATGAATGGATGCATTTGATCTGTCACTCAAGTATCTGATGTCATAATCAAAGAGGTCACATAGACACTTATTGAGCCTGCTTTAAATGGTTATCATGCATGAAGGCTTGACTGTATAGGAAGGGAACTAGAAAATGTTGTTTGACTCCTGAAGGCCCCTAAATCACTGAAAATACCTTTTTCTATGTAGTAAATAGCAATTTTATTCAAAGCCTTCATAATATTTTTAAAAAAAATAAATAAAAAAAATAATTAAAGCAAAAGCTGAAGAATTAAGGTGTCTCAATGCTCAGATGAAAATGAACATACCCAAAATTATAAATGTGAATCCTTCAAAAGGCACATCTGCGTATCATAGCCGAGATATATATCAAGTTTCATTAAATTACGTTAAGTGATTCTGAATGATATGGTGCTTACCAGAAAATTAACAAAAATCGCGAGTTTTTGCATCAAAAAGCCCATTTTCACCCAAAATCTTGGACCGATAAAGGTGAATCTTTCAAAAGGAACATCTGCGTATCATAACTGAGACATATATCGAGTTTCATTAAATTATTTTAAGCGATTCTGAATGATATGGTTTTTACGAGAAAATTAACAAAAATCGTGAGTTTTTGCATTAAAAAGGCCATTTTCACCCAAAATCTTGGACCGATAAAGGTGAATCCTTCAAAAGGCACATCTGCGTATCATAACTGAGGCATATACCAAGTTTCATTAAATTATTTTAAGCGATTCTGTATGATATGCTGTTTACGACATTTTGTGGACAGACGGACAGACAGATGCAGTGATTACTATAGGGCTTCCCCACCTTCCAGTGCGGGACCCTTCTGGTGTGGGGCCCTAATAATGGTATGCATTTTGAAAATGATGTTGCTGCATTAGCCTGTAACATTAACTGTCAGCCTGTTCAATTTCTGTAGCCTACATTTTCCATGTAATGAAAATTATAAATTTTCCATGTTTCATGGTTTAAAAAACTCTAGATATGGTGAATATTTAGAAAACAATTTGATTGAAAGTTGTTGGTGGTTAAGCCACCAACAACTTTCAGTCAAATTGTTTTCTAAATATTCAGCATATCCAGTGGTATTGGCCACTGAAATTATTGTCTGGTGGCTTGTAGCGGTTAGTCAGTTAATAACATTACCTTTATCTTTACAGAAATTCAACATACATATAATTTACTGTTCATGATTATACTCCTGTTACTTACCATTCAATTAAAATCTCTTAAAAGATTTTATTAAAGCTTTGCAGCATTCCATATAATGACTGCATCAGAGTGAGGATGTATATTTTTCCTTATCAGATGTAGAGTTTCTAGGATTTAACGCTAGGTTTAAACCTGTTTTCAGTGGCCATTTAATTCAATAATATCTTAGACATGTTAGATAATGTTTCACACAATGTATAGATGCAGCCTTCATCACTACCATATGTATTTTTCAACAAATTGCATCCACATTCTGGAACTATCTCTTTGATACAGAATGAGATAGAGTGAATCGTGGGATTTGATTCTAGCTATTACCCGCCCATATCTAGCTAAGCTCCACCCACTTTTTGACATGTGTTGGAAGATTTGGAATCTGAATTTCCCAGAATTAAAATTTCAGGCAAGTTGCTGAATGTTTTGAAATGAATTTGATTGCGAGCTGTTGCTGCCTATCACTGCAACAACTCCCTGTTAAACAAAGCATTGTAAGCAATACAAATCCCCTCAATTCCCACTTTTGTTGAAATGACATGTAAGGAATATGCGCAATTCACTTGCTAGCTCCCTATAACTCATATATGTGCTTACATTACAGTGTTTGTTGTAAGAGGATGACATCAAATTAAAGAAGTATATATTTTTCAAGGATAATAGCTCTGGCAATTATTGATAGGAACTAACAAAACAGGAACTTGACCACAGTCTTAAAAGTATTAATCTAAATTCATGAACTTGACATCCGCCTCGGTTGCATTAAGCTATATCCGAGTTTGGTTCGAATCAGTTTAGCATAACATGAGTTATTACCTAGAAACTGCCAAATTAATGTTTATATTTTTTCAAGGGGGGGACAACTCCGGGTAGATTTGACGTAAATTGATGGGAATTCAAACTTGGCCTCTGTATTCATATTACTACATGTAAGTAGTATGCCGAAGCTGGTTCAAATCAGTGTCAACAAACACCAGTTATTGTCTGGAAACAGATAATTATTCGAATTTCATATTTCAAGGGCAACGAACTACGGGTAAATTCGACATAAATTGACGTAATTTGAACATGGTCTCCGTATTCGCATTACTAAGCGGTATGCCAAAGCTGGTTCATAAAGGTGAGGCCAAACACAAGTCATTGTCCATAAACTAATCAATACAAATGTATGTACGAATGAACATACAAACAAACGTAAAAACTTCGAGGGGATAATTCTCAAAATATTTAACAAAATGTTTATTAAATTGTAAACTAGACTGCGCAGTCGATGGCATACCCTTCCAAATCTCCAGGCTTTTGCCAACTTTAACATTCTGCCCCCACCCCAACTATACATGTACCACACCCGTATCACGGGGGCGGATACTAATATAAACATTGTCTCGCAATCCACAGTCATATAGCTAACTATCATACTAAATTTGGTTGAATTCCAGCAACCGTGACTTTCTGCCCCTACCTCCAACCCCCACACCTCTGAGGGCGGAGCCTAATGTAGTCGTCGTGCAGTCTGCAGTCTTATGGCTAACTTACATAACTAATTTGATTGAATTCCATCAAATTGTACCAGAGGAGATGATAGCCAGATGGACATGATTATATATTCCCTTCGGCTTTTCAAAATGTGTGGGGATAATTAACCAGACATACAATTGAGACACCTTCCTGACAGATTTTTGACACATTCCTGACAGACTTTTGACACTTTCATGACAGATCTACTCCATTTTATTGTGACATCAGATAACAAGTGCTGTATTTTGATTATGACATTAGACACTTGAGTAACAAATCAGATCTTTCCTACAGTCTTAAACAATATTTTAATCCTTTCTTGTCTGTATATATTTATAAAATGTTGTGTGGACTATTATTTTTCAGAATTTTCAGTAAATTTTTCTCAAAATCATAAAAAATTTTTGTTGAACAAAATTACGTCACTGCAAACGGTAATGGCCCAGGCCGCCCCATACTTTACCATTAGCAGATCTGACCGTTCTTACCGTGATTATAAATTAAATCTCAATATGCTCTGTGACAAGTTTTTTTGTGACATTACTGCATCTGGCAGATGAACAAGTTGCCAATCTTCTTACAATAACTTCAACGCACATACTGGTACCGTATTTCACCCCACAAATACGCTTGCATAATGCAGATGGCTAGAAGATAAAGGGAGAGCACTCTTCCAGAAACAATTTAGTTATCATTGCCATTACAGGCAGCAAAGGGTTAATGGCCATATAATCTGTATGCATTGTACCTTTCCTACACAGAGTCCACCAGCAACTGCAGCAATCACTCCTGTAACCTTACATATTAGTGTCTTCAGACGAACTACACGTGGAATTTTAACACCATTCAGAAAACATTTGATCTGAGGAATGCCACTGCCAGCTGCCACAGGCTGTGAAATGAGCATAGTGAAATATCTGCATGATAAATGGTGCGTGCGTGTGTGCGCGCGCACATGCATATGCATATGAGTGAGTGTGCATGTCTGTATGTGCGTGTGCGCGAATGTGCAGGCCATTGTGTGTGTGTGTGTGTGTGTGTGTGTGTGTGTGTGTGCATGCGTGCGTGCGTGTGTGTGCATGCCTGTGTGTGAATGCTGATGTGGTGCATACATGTGTCTACACACAAAATGACTATAAACCTGTGATATATTATGATAAATAACATGCTAATGTATTGCACATTCAGTACAACAAGTACATTTACAATTCAAGGTATAGACAGTGTTTCTGAAAGCTGTTGCTCTAATCGACAGCAACTCTGTAATAACAAGTATAGTGTTCATATTGAAAATGAGTGCAGAATGCTGTTGTTGTCATAGACAGAAATAGCTTAGAGCGCTCCCGTTTTGAAAATGAATAAGAAATATTATGTTAGTGTGGGGATAGTAAAACTAATAGATGCTCATGAACATTTTTATAGGCAGTATAATGTTTCCTCTAGTTAATTCCATCCACGATGTTGCCGGATGCTTTCAGATTAAATTTGTGTTTTAATAGCATTTTTTCTATTACGGTACTTAAATTTATTATACAAAATTAAAATTGGCACCAAGTCTTTAATTACTAATTATATCATATGTTGTAGATACTATACATTAGTATCTGTAGAAAAAGTTCAATGCTCAGACCCTTTGAACGAGTGGCGCGCAGCATACATGTATACTAAATTGACCTTCGCATTTATCTATCTATCAGTCAGATCAGAAATCAGAGAAATATACCTTATTAAAATGCTAGAGGCATTTTTCGGGAAAAATCGGCGGACAACTTTTCTAATAGGATTTGAAGCTGCTGAATGCATCTTTGCTGTCTGCCAACCTGTCCCGAATCTCTATAGTGGCCAAAATGGCTAAAAACAAAATGGCCACCTCTGATTGACTTTTCAAAGTAACATTCTGCGTTCCTCTTGCACTAAGCCCATCTTCGATATTTTATATTTTGACAAATGTGCTTAACTACATCTGGAAGCATCTAATACTAGATATGCTGAGCTTTGTCTTATAAACAGTAGATATGGCATCCACCTAAGATTTCAAGATGGCCACCATGATAAAGACTAGTTCACAAATTTCAGTTCTATGAGCTACACCTAACACAGTTTAGATAGGGGTTTCAAATCCCTCCACACATTAACAACTCTCCAAGTTTCTGAAGTGATGGAAGATCTATTTCCAGCTGGAGTCATAAAATGGATTACAGAACCAACATTAACTAAAGACATGTTGAAAGATTGATATAATGAACCAATTGTACATTGAGCTGAGGCAATTGATATGGCATTTTTCATTCCATGACAAAATGACAAAAAAAACCTCACACAGGGTGGACAAACTTTAAGCGTCAAAACAGTGCAGTAGATTCTGAAACATAGTTAACAACTGTGGGATATACATGTATACCAGTTACATTACACACTGTGGTAGATAGAATTAGTGTTGGGAATTGGTACTATTTATGTGATCGATGATTGGCTTTACATACTAATCGATGATCAATTAATGATCGACACTAACAATTTCTCATTTTTACCCATTCTGAAAGCAAAATTTATTGCATGTTCATGGATATTTAACCTCAATAATCTGTTGAATATTTTGAAACTAATTTGATTGGAAGCTGTTGTTGCCTAAGGCAGCAACAGCTCCCAGTCAAATACGTTTCAAAATATTCAACAGGTTATTGGTATGGTGGTTTTGACGTTAGCATACTATTTCAGTGTTGTGAAGGTTAATGTCTTAGACTATGGACTCGTATGGAGTAATAGTATATTATATAGTTGTACAAATTAAATTAAAATGGTATTGCCAAAAAGTAATCATCTTCTGCATTTTTAATAAAATAAATTTATAAGCAGTCAAAATCGATTTCTGAAATCATGATCGATCTGTTGGTTGGACATGCAAACCTATCAATCATCGATCAAATCGATTAATTGGAACAACACTAGGTAGAACCATGTAGGCATGTGGCAGGTAGACTTAGTCAACAGTATGAGGTCCTAACAGTAGATGAAGTGCTCTTTTGTAAACGGTTAGAATTAAAATGAGCAAAGAAATACCAGGAATTCCTAATCATCAGGCTTGCTGGACTCAATACTTCACTGAAATTTTTCACGGTTATAGGAAAGCGCATTCAGTCAACTGGATTACTGGATGCACGGGTTGAATGTAACCTGCTCGGACCTAGAGCTGATGAACAAGTCCTGGTTTGCAAGTCCTATGTTAGAGGAATGAGAATACATAAAATAACAATCCAAGCTATGTGGAGAATTATTATGCCATGGTTACTGGGTAGAATTGGTCAAGAAATCCTATAACTCAGAAATAGATATAGAATTAATGGTGGGGATATGGAGACACTCATCTCTCCTCTTGAAATGGATAAGTTCAGAGACCTAATGGAATCATTTATAGTCACTGGACAATATCAGCTTCAGATTCTGGTGGAGTTACATGAAGATTGTTCATATTGTACTTCTCTTGACCAGAGCATTTCGCAATAGAAATTGGAAACTAGTTGTTTGCATTTCAGCCAATGTTCCCCATATTCATGAAATATGATTATTTAAACCATGCTAGATCCTGAACAGATGGGCTTTGAGATCAGAGACAGTCCTTGTAGTTGTTGAAAAGTCGTCTATAACAGGAGGCTCTCCAATCTGAATCCCCACTTATGCAGAAAGCAAAACCATCATCAAACAATAAACAACTGGCTAAGAAGTGGAAAGATATACATACTCTCATAGACAGAGGAGCTAGTTTCTACTCACTATCCAGACTAGAGCAGGTTGCCATAGCCCATATCAGGACTGGCCATTGTAGACTCTGCGTACATGTACATCATTTCAATAACTAAAGATGGGACAGTCTGCGATGTGCCCCTATGGTAACGATCAAGAAACAGTAGGTCATATTGTAACCGGTATTTGCAATGTCTGACACAGGGGCCAATGAATACTCTCATACAAGAGAAGCTGTATGGTAGCTAAAACGACCTGCTAAATATGGCGTCCTACATCACAGACCATTTGTAGCCAAGAAATGTGAACGAACAAAGAAGAAAATTATGCTAGATGGCATATGATCTATGTTAATGAGATGCATCAACTCCCAGTAGCAGAGCTACAAGAATTTGTTGTGGAGAAATTTAACCAAGTGGATCCAACAAAAGCTGAGAATGGTTGAACAGAACTGGCAAGAAGAGAGGAGGCATTGTTGGCATTGCCAAGACAACCTTGAATGGGTGGGCGCTGTCCTACAACCTAAGATCACATATATCCTGTGATACCAGGGACTGATAAAAGCATATGATGCTGGTTGACTGGTCAACCTAGATCAACTCCTTTACCCTAAGCTCTTGCCAGTTCCAATTGTTCTGGCAGAAATGAATGAAGATCTTCAAATGGGATCTAACGCAATTCTATCCGAAGTTGTAAACACAGATGATACATGCCCACCAACATGGCCTCCAGGAGAGCTTGTCGACAATGTAACCATTATCATTGTTGAGCAAGCTTTGATAATACATGTAGATATTGGAAAACTGTAAGGAATTGCTTGATTTGGTAATCCAAAGGCTTCAGGGAGGCAGCCAATTTGCCCCGATTGACAGTGCATTTGATAGCTACTACCAAGTATCAATAAAGATATGAACAAGAATGAGACACGTAAAGTGGACTAGACAAATTCGAAAGGTTCTTGAAAATTGTGATGTAACATTACCACCTGACTCAATTAATTATTTGGCACTGGCAGAAAATAAAACAGATATGTCACGACTCCTCATGGAACAGATGGTAGCAGAAAGACATCCTGACAAGACAATAGGTGTAGCAGGCATGTTCAAGCATGAAGGGATGGTGGGATCGTCCAATCCAGACGTTGAAACAGTCAAACTCCATGCACGTCGAGAAGATGTTGATACCAGGATAATTGGGCATTGTGTTGAGAAACAATCTAACATGATATAGGTTTATCTCAGAGATACATATAATGATGTCATGGTTCTCCGAATTAATGTGCACAAAACTGTGTCTCAAAGCTAGCGCTGCCAAAAAGATTAAAAAAAATTATCGCGTAGATGCCATATAATTCAATTGTAATGGAAACGATTCCACCCTTTCATACATTGTCTACATATATCAAACATCATTCCAGTCACATCACATGGTGAGTCTTCAAGCGGCACCGCGAGTAAATACAAAACCTAGGAATTGGTAGTTTGACAGAGGAAACAGCAAAGAAAGCAAAACTCTTTATCTGTTAACTTTACACTGATGTACAGAATGTGGATACAACTGATAAGGCTCGATAAGGATTCTGCCGAATTATATGTCTGGCCTTCTCCTGTTTGTCACAGTGTCCTTGACCTTTGACCTTGTGATCTCAAGGTCATCATGCTGCTTCTTAACGTTATAGGTAACCATGTATCCAAGCTTAGGTCCAATAGGATTAACAAGCAGAGGTGAAATAGCAATGTCAGAATGACCATGACCTTTGATCTAGGGACCTCACTATTAGCTTGCTTATGATATAGGGAAGCATGTGTCCAAGTTTAGATTTGGTAATATGCAGCAAGTATGAAATATAAATGTAAATGATTTTCTAAAGGCAAAACTTAAGGTTGAAAAAGCAGCGGTCAAATAGCAATGGCAGTATGAACTTGACCTTTGACCTAGTGACCTTAGTATCAGCACACATTTTCTTTATGGCATAGGGAAGCATGTGTCTAAGCTTAGTCCTGTTAGTCTGAAGCAATTCTGAAATATAAATGTAAATGATTTGCTAAATGCAACAACTTAATGTTAAAAAAGCAGCGGCTAAATAGCAATGTTAGAATTACCTTGACCTTTGAGCTAGTCACCTTACTATCAGCACACATTTCCCTTGTCGCATAGGGAAGGATGTGTCCAAGTTTAATTCTCATAATAATAAGCAATTCTGAAATATAAATGTAAATGATTTGCTAAACGCAAAAACTTAATGTTGACGCAGCCGCCATCATCACTGCCAATGTCGTCGGAAAACTGATACCTACATGTACATGTTGTATGTCTCGCATCCTGCTGCGCAGGTGAGACCAAACTGGCTACTCCATTAGTTTTATCAGACATATAGCATATTATACTGTCATCATTAGAATTACCACGCAATTGAAATTTACTGTTTATTAATATTTGGGTCTATCTATTAAAACCCATATTCGATGTTTACTGGAAGTTATAACGTGTCGTGCAACCAGAGGCCATCTTGAAATTCAAGGAGCAATATTTGCGGATCATCAGATATGAATGCCAGATGAGTTAACACACATTTTACCATAGATTTAACTGTCACCTTTGGCTATAGGCTAAGTGGTACTCAATATGTATATTCAAATGCATTCAATGCTGGCCATTTTGATTTTGCCAATTTTGACAGAGTTAGAGACTCAGGATAGTTTGGCAGACAGCAGAAAAATGGAGTCATCACCAACAAATCATTAAGAAAAAGTTGTTTGTTAACTTTTCCCTAAAAATGTCTCTAGAAGTCAAATTTTTCCAAAGTCCGACGAGTCTAATATGGCGTCATAATCAATTAAGTCACATGTATGCTGATGTCATAATCATGACATCATGAATGATTCAAAATAGTGCGTCTTTAAGGCTTAATAGTCTGACATGTTGTACGAATTGTATGTCTTTGCTATTTAATAAACGTGCTATTGAATATATTGAAACTAATTTGACTGGATCCATAGGCAGCAATAGCACCAAGTCAAATTAGTTTCAAAATATTCAACAGCTTACCTGCACATTTTTCTGGAAATTGACGGTCAGGGGGTTCAGAGATCGATCGATCCAACACGAGCATGGTGTAGGTAGCGCTTAGATAGAGATGACTGGGGCGTAGCTAAAACTGGAAAGGTCCATTAGAATCTTGCTGTAACAAAATAGTTATAATGCTCAAATTTGTTCAAGAACACTTACATTTTCTCATAAAAATGTTCATTTGCTGACTAAGAGAAGATTATGTTTGAAGATCTATCACTGAAATGAGTGGCTCGGGTTATCGTGCCAGTCATTAGTGGTAAATTTTCAAAAATATTCTTCGCTTCGTCAGCAAATGGACATTTCTCAAGACCACTGCACAGGCCGTTTTTGGCTGATATGAGTGTTAAAGGGTTAAAGACGTAAGGATATGTACAACTCTAGCATGTCTAGCCACGAGATTACCTGCGCAGACCACACTGAACACAATCTCATTTAACCAAGTAGTTGTAATGTACATGTATATTATACAATTATATCTTATATAGGTAGATAAATGCACAGTACGGCTACAAGCTTAACACCAAGTGTTAAGCCTCTTTCATCTCAAGATCTAACAGGGTACATGTACATGTATTTGGACAAGAGAATCTTCTGCTGTCTTTTACTAATCAAAACATTCTATACTGAGTTATCTCTGACACTGATAACATGGAATCATGGATTATAAGGGTTAACATACATTGTTGTAAAATTGCTATATATGGACGAAAGTGACTTTTATGAGGGCAATACAAGACTTCAAATTGAATAAAAAACACTTTCCAGAAGTTAAAAAATATCCCCAAATGAAGGCGTGTCACGTGAAATGACATTGTGCACAGACAAATACAGCACAAGATGAACAAAAGTTATGAATCAAAACAGACTTACCTCACCATATGTGGTGATTACTGCAGCAACCATGACCAGCCCTGCATTGGAGGCGACCCAGATGAGCAATGGTTTATACAGGCAGTCACTGTCAACACAGCTATCTACATCTAGATACTCGGTCAAGGAGAGCAAGATAGCTATAGCATGATCAGATAGGTGGATAAATTGATGGATAAGTGAGTTTCACATTTTAAGCTGTCTTGAAATCCAAAGTGGCTATCATCTGGTGATTATACATGCACATGTAATGTTGATGAACATGGATTACATGGCCCAGAAAATGTATGTTTAGACACTAACATAGTGTGTCTATGTCATCTAGGAACTGATAAATTAGTGAAAATAGCTTTTCATAGCGGTGATATTGAAGTTCGAGATACAATACAGGGAATAATTTATCTGGTATCGCATCTCAATTTTCTACACATATTTTGGCAGTTGCTATACATTCTGCAACATGCATAGTTATATCAGCTTTTCAAAATTTGTACGCGATTGCAATTTATCATTGATTTTCTTCTTAAGTTCAATCATTAACCCGTTCAACGACAAATCTCTGAAAAAGTAAATTCTTTACAAGGTAAAGCATATTCTGTTGAATATTTTGAAACTAATATGACTGGAAGCCATTGCTGCCTAAGGCAGCAATGTTTTTCAGTCATATTAATTTCAAAGCATTCAACAGTTTTCCTCTTTGTTTGCTCGAAGATTGAGACACAGGGAATTTATCAGAGAAACATTTAATTGCAATAGATACATTTTTGCAGACAACTATGCAATATATAATTTGCATAGCAATTCATGCCCTGCTATATGGGTACCTCGTCTTAAATGAATCTCAATATATCCTAGTGACAGATTTCACACTCTAATATGTTGCCCATAGCCGCTGTACACTATAAGTACATGTAAATATTTATAATATTATAAAGACTTGCCAAGGATACACTGCCTTACCCATGAGAACTTTAACTCTGTCATCCATTCAACCATCACGTCAATAAGACACGCAACAAGGCCTGTCAGTGAACCGATAAGAAACATCACGAACCAACGGGCAAGCTCCTTCTTGATGACCCGCTAAAAGCAACAAACATTGCATATCCTGTTTTTTGTTAAATGACAGAAAGAACTAATTACAGAGATAATGTTTAAGTTTTTTGACAAATCAAGAGCATTAACCCATTAACCATCAAATTTGTTCATGAAAATTTCAGTTTTCTCATTGAAGGTGTTTTTTTGCAGACCAAGAAAATTATTTTTGAAAATTTCCCACTGGAATGACTGACTCGGTTATTGAGCCAGTGATTCGAGTTGTAAATTTTTCAAAGTAGCCTTCGCTTGGTCTGCAAATGGACATTTTTCAAGACCACTAACGGAGGCATTTTTTTTTAACAACTTGCATGTTAAAGGGCTGAAGTCAGGCTAAATCTGCCTCAGCAGTGGTCTTGAGGAATGACCATTTACACTGCAAGAGAAGCCTATTTTGAGTCCTTCCAGTCTTCTTTTAGCATGTAAATGGACATTCAATAAGCAAAAATTTAAATTTTCTTTTCAATCCTGACTAGTAATACGTGTTAAAAATAAACCTAGCGAGTTCACCTTTGTGTCAGTCATTCTCTCTTCTTTCTGGTAGAGCGCATTATCACATACATCATAGTCCAAACTCTGAAACAAAGATACACAAGTATTCTGTAAGTATCTACTTGGTGTTATAAATTTTCAGAGGTTGACAACAAAACGCTGAAGAGTCTTATGCCCCTTCCTCAGGTTATACAGGTAGTGGATGAATAAAGTTGAACACGTTGAATGCTAACAAAAAAGTCTTTTAAATCATGAAATATGAAAAATATTAGCTTTCCAGACTTTCTATTGAACTCCATCAAAAATGTACACAAACATCTGAAACGCGAACTCACTCGTTACATGTACCACGTTAATTAATAATGTAATGTACCAATTTTTAGTAGAATATCCTGAAAGGGTGCTAAGAAAGTGCTGAACACCAACTGTGAGAGACAGACAGATGAACAGATAGATGGAGAGGAAACATATAGTCACCCGCTTTTACCGGTAAGGAACTAATAAATCAATGTATAAATTTTCAGCGGAAAACTGATATTTTTCGTATTCCATAAGTCCAAAAGGGGTGTAACACCATAAAGAATTGACAAAAATATCTGAAACTTGAACATGCTCTGTATCTCATTATAATAAAGCAATATACATGTACTAATTTTCACTTGAATATCTTGAAGGAGTGCGAAAAAAAGTAGGGCAAAAAATCATGATACTTTACGCATTTCAAAAGTCTAAAGACAGCCCCTTTAACAAAATTGACGAACTCGAGCTTGCTTTGTAACTCCTTATATTAAAGCCATGTAAATTTTTTTTAGCTAAATGTGATGTCCAAGCCTTCCATAGTTCCAATGTTTTACGGAAAGACCCGCGCATATACAAGCATCATCAGTTGAGGCTCCGCAAGCAACCTGTGTGGACATACACATATTGTGTCTAATCAATCTAGAATTAATGTTAAACCAGTTTGTAGCATAATTAGTAGTTAATAAATATGGCGAAATACAAACCAAGGTGTTGAGTAGTAAGCAAGAACATAGACACAACATTAAATATCTTGAACTTAAGGAGTGCAAAAAATAGAAAATTGATATCTTTTGCATTTCATATGTCAAAAGGGCGCATAATTCCATCAAAACTTTGTTTGAAACTCGAACTTGCTCTGTAACTCGTTATATTGTAATAAAATATATACCAATTTCAGTTGAAGATCTTGAAGGAGTACAAAAAAGGTGCAGAAAACCAGCTGTAACAGACAGTTGGACAGGCTGGATGATGGACAGATGTATACTTCCCCTGGTTTTACCGGCAGGGGACTAATAACTAGACATGTACCAGTAGCAAAGATGAAAGCAACATACATGTACATGTAGAGCTCATCACAGCAGTGTAATAATGCCAGTTATTTCTGTGAAAAAGATGAACTGGGATTGCAAATCAATCTCATAAATTAGTAGGATAAGTAGGAATTATATGGTTATCACGCTATTGATTCAAACGAAATTTTAATTTTATTATTTCGGTCGAATAAATCATCTGTGATTTTGTTTCCAGCTAGCTAGTTTCACATTCAGAGGTTTACCAGCATGCAGAGAATGTCATGTAACACATACATGTACCATAAGTCACCTTTCCCCAAAATGTATCCACAGTATCTGTGTGATAATAATCCATGAGAAATACAATGTAAGGAATCCACAAAATGTTTTAAAACAGGATAGATTTATTCAACTTTTTCCTAAATTTTGGTTTATAATCTTAATTTTTTATTGAAGAATCTTGTTGTTAAAGTCTACAAGTCCTTTCAATACATACACCACGGTTCAGTCAGAGCAGCTGAAATTGGTTCAAGCAAACTAGATTTCAACTAGGCAACCATCTGAACTGGTTAAGCTGCATCACTGCTCATCCACTCATGTTTATGGCGAGGGTGGGGGTGAGGGTATGAATTTTGATGGTGGATATCGGGTCCCTGTCTAGCATGTTCCATTCACGCCACTCACTACTGTTTACCCACCATGCCCACTTATCAACTGTTACATACATAAGGGAGTTAACTCATGAGCCAAGAAGACCATAATTGGTTTTATCTCCCTTGGTCTGTATGTTTAACCATGATCAGTTCAATCTTAAATCACAATATCTCAGGTACAAAGCAACAATATACAGAGAAGTTGATGAATATTTGGACTTAAAGCACTTTACCATACCATCCAGCAATAGCGTCCAATGCATTTGTGCGGAGGAAAATGAGTGGGGAAGAAAATGGGACTTCTTTGATTGCTACCGGGAATAGGGTTGGGCGATATTGCTCAAGGTATGACGATATCGGTATCTCATTAAAATACCGCGGTATCACGATATATCGTCATTTGGGTGAGGTATAGAGTTAGGGTGTAAACATAGAATAACATGTATTTCAAATTGGTGGTGTCTGCAAGTTATTTTCATTAAATTTGTTGCATTGAAACCGTAAATTAAGATCGCCATGATTACCATTTCCGCATATTTAATACACGAAATTCCACACCGACACCCTTCAATATACAGTTTAAACCAACGAATGTAATGCAACTAACCCATCACAAATAAGAAAAATAAAGGATTTTCTTCTGTTCTTGTGTTGTATTTTATGTTATCTTTACCTCACGACAACTGTCAAAAGATTGAGCAAGGAATACGCATTAACTTCATCGCACGGAAAGGAATTCTGCAGAACGAAATCTGATTGGCCGCCGTATCATACTTGAGCCAATCAGAATTCACGCTGCAGAATTCTGACAGCTGTTATCACGGCTGCCGCTAGCATAGATGATGCAAATTAATCAAATAACACTGCATGATTTTGAACGAGAACCAGCGTGAAGACTGGAAACAATTATATCAGATTTTATTTGATCTGTAATATTACATACTAATTTGTCCCATTGTAGACCTATTCAAATTCGCTCACTACTTAGCGGGTTTATCCATTGATCTCAAGGCGTAACCGGGATGTGTGAAATTAACCCAGTTAACTCTGCAGCCAAGACTGCCACAACTGATAGAAAACTGGAAATAATTAGGCCTAAATTCTTTATTTTAAGGACGTTTCTCACTTAGAATAAATCTGTAATGTTATATGTGGAATGAATTTTGAGCTGATTCGTTTAAAAATGCTAAATATATTGTATAAAGTAACATAAAAACGTATAACGGTAAAGCAAGAGATTAAGGGGGCACCTCACCCACCGTTCCAAGCTGCGGTATTGATAAGGGATTAAGTGTGTGTGGTTTCCTATCGACCTAAAAAGTTTTAAAGTTTAAATCTTTCACGGTCAGAAGAATGTTTAATCATGCAGATCAATGACTAATGGATAAATAGCTTGACCTGTAGTAATGACGTCATCAGAATGAAATGTGGGTAGTGCAAATGGTATTCCCCACTGACTAATACTCAGAATGAGGCAAGGAAAAACATGGCGTCGTCTATTTATGCAATTATGAAAAGTGAACAACAAAGGATTATTTTGTACTTTAAATCATTTTATTAGCGCAAACAAACCATGAATTAAATGAACACAGATTATTTTGGAGTTTATTAAGTTTTTATTACCTTAGACAAAGACTAGACTATTACTGGACCGAATAGAGGTAAGAGTATGACATTTCTAACTTAGTTATTTATATTATGCTCACAGTTAAAAGTGCAATATCGTCCTGTCGGTATTGACGATATTTACGATTTTTCGTAATTATGACGATTTCGGTATCGGTATATCGCGATATTGACGATAATATCAAAAAATCGCCCAACCCTAACCAGGAAATAGTGCTCAACAAGACCACTGGTTTTCACTATTCAATGGTCAAGAGAAAGATTGCAGCACTAACGGTATACTCTTTGAGAAATGTTTATCTGCAGGTTAATAGAATGTTTTTGAAAACTGACATTGAAATAGCTACACATGTAGATCGTGGTAAGTTTGCAAACATATTGGCCTGCAACTCGATATTTTTGACAAGTACATGTACATGTAGCTCAACAGATATGCAATTTTTTAGCTTACTTTAGCGTTAATCCTCAAGTTGGCCAAAAAGGCTTCTGCAGTGGCCTTGAGAAATCCCCATTTGCAGACTAAGAGACAACTATTAAAAAATATATACCACCGGAATGACTGGCTTGTTAAGCGAGCCAGTAAGTCATTCCAGGGATAAATTTTCTAAAATAATTCTCTCTTATTCTACAATTGGACACTGTCTATGAGAAAGTAGAAATTTTGTTTAACAAATTTGAGGATTAAAGGGTTAATTGACAGAAAGCCAGAGAGCTGCACATGTAGAGGCACCTCCAGCATACTAATCCTTTAACCATTTAATGCTCAAAATTGGTCAAGAAAATTTAAATATCTGTCTTGAATATACATTTACAGGCCAAGAGAACACAATTTTTGAAAGTTTATCACTGGAATGACTGGCTCGGTTATCGATCCAGTCATTCCAGTGGTACATTTTTAAAAATGTTATTCTCTTGGCCTGTAAAGCGACATTCCACAAGACCATAACAGAGGGTGGCTTTGGGAGGTGTGACCAGTAAAGGGTTGACCTGTACAGACTAAAAATGACAAATTCCTTTTGATGTAAGGAGCATCATATTGAATATTTTGAAACTAATTGTGACTGGGACCTCTTGCTGCCTGTGGCCGCAACAACTCCCAGTCGAATTAGTTTCAAAATATTCAATTCAATTATTTAATTTTTAATCATATAAATTCATGATTTAAAAAATTGTTGTGATTTTCAATTTCATCACGTAATCCTAGGCCTATGTTTAACCCTTAAATATATTCAAGACAATTTCGATTTTCTCAGAGCAAATGGCAATTTGCAATTTTGCACAGATTATTTTTTAAAAATATATACCATTGTAATGCCTGGTTATCGAACCAGTCATTCTAGTGGTAAATTTTGACAAATATTCTGCTCTCAATCTGTAAATGGGCATTTCTCAAAACCACTGCAGGTGTTTTGGGCCAACTTGAGTATTAAAGGGTTGTTAGTGATTACGTGTAGCAAGCATTTTACCTCATATACTGCTGAGAGCAGTTTGATGTCCTGGTATTCTGTGGGGCGCTGATGTCTTGTCGTAGATGAGCTCTGCGGTACCGTATCTGTGCTGCCATAAACCGTACTTGTGCTGGCCGCATTCTCAATGTCATCATAACTTCCATTGCGCTAAATGGAAAGCAAATATATTATACCTTTAATGGCTAAGCCAGAGAACACTGGGTTTTGCAATGGTCCTAGGAAAAGTCCATTTGCAGGCTGAGGTTCTTTTTTTTAAATTTACCATTGGAATGAAAAGTTTGATAAACTTTAATTCAGACTCATTCCAGCTAAAAGTCTTCTTTTGGCCCAAAAATGAACATTAACCCGTTAATGGTCAAATTTGGTCAAGAAAATCCAAATATTTGCTTGTTGAATGTCCATTTGCAGACCAAGAGGATTACTTTTGAAAATGTACCCCACCACCCCACCCCACAACAAGAATTCCCAGAATCTCAATTTGTGATGTAAGTAAGCATACATATTTTGAACCTACTTTGGCCATAAGCAACACCTTCCAGTCAAAGTATTTAGCTTCAAAATATTCAATATAATATTTCTATTCATGTGCCAGGCTGCCCGCAGACATCCAGAACTCTATAACACCCGCTTCTAAAGTTAAGGTAGACAGCATTATCACTAATTTTCTGACTTGGCATGCGTAAGAACAAAAATTGAATTATGAATCATTGTAGAAACACAGCTGGAGGGCCATTTCACATTACAGGTTGAGCATAGGAGATATGATTTCAATGCCTCTCAGTAACATCTCAAACAGGCTAGATTTACATGTATGTTAGGCTGTGTCAGCTTCAGATTTGGGTACTGAGGGACCTACATTAGAAAATTGAGGTCAAACTGGCTTTAACTTTTGTTTTTGTGATGACCAAGGTCTGCAAATTAATAATTGTTTCCGTTTCACTTTTAAATGACATGATATTTGCACATCTGCTGCTGCACAGTCGGGGTGGTCAGGATGAAAGAACATCAATGTGAATGATGCTGCGAGTACATAGGAGTTGCATGCAAAATATGAAAGCAATCCGTTCACTGGTTACGGATATATGCACCTTCCAGTAAACTGGGGATGTTTCTGTTCAAAAAAATAATTGAATATCCTCTCCAGAACTAGTTACCCCATTAAATTATGGTAATAGATTTACAGTACAAAAAATGCAAATTTTCAAACCAGTGGAACACTATTCCAGATAGCCATTGGTTTAATTGCCGCGCATGCCTCCGTTACTCTATCATCTTGCCTGAAAATACTCTTAACAGCTTTCTGTCAAAAACCCGTTCTCTCCAGAACCCGTTCTCACCACACTCATTCTTCAATAGCTCTAAATCTCGGTATATATTGGCCATAGCTTAGTGTTCAAATAACACAGTGTATCATGATTCATATTTACCTGTGGTTTTTATGACATGGGAAAATGAAAATTCTCAATATGTCCTCTCCAGAACTTTTTTTTGACATCCCTGTAAATGTGCTATAGAACAAGTATAAATAAGCTGTAGCTAGTCTGATGTTATAGATTGTCTATAAAGACATATAAGTAACAAGTTCAAGCCATTTAACTAGATGTTTACACTATCTAGGGCCTTACATAGAAAGGCTACCATTCACAAGTAATGCGCTTTGTGGTAATCAGTTCATGTGGAGTATACACAAATTAGGATGTTAGCACACTTAAAATACCCCTCCAATACCCTATGAGACATCTTGGTATTGCCTTACATTCATTCTAGACACTAGATATCAGACAATGGATATTAGATATGTATTGGTCAAAGTTCTGGAGAAGACATTTTTGACAAGTACACTTACTGTCCTGTATATGTGCTTTAACTGGATGTGGCCTGCTACTTTTGCCTTTATTACAGATGTAGACCTCTGTTCATCAACCCACCTACCCGTACATCCTTGCCTATACATTCCTGCTCTCTGCACTCTACCTAGGAAACTGTATACATCTGGATGGTTATGGACTCAGGGCTGCGAAACTAAACTTTGACTTGGATAAACCATAGACACACTCCCCAATCTCACTTAGAAATCCCTAAAGCTGATTATCAGCTGAATGGATCGATATAATGATTATGGAAAACTGCACTGTAATTTTGTGCAATAAGTTGTTGCTCGAAACCTACAGTGCAGATTTCCATGTCAGAGATAAAGATTCATTCAGGTGATAATGGTATGTTTTTCAGGTGATCGGTGCTTTCGTCTACTGATAAAATGGCTTCGATAATGACAATCAAGTATCGATTTCCCCACAGGTTTAGAAGTCAGAACACTAATTAGGATCCTAGCTCTAGTAATAGCAAAACTGCAGCTTTTATGCATAAACTGAAGAGGGAATATCCAGAACGATATCTTGGTTATCAGCAAGCAGAATGAGAAGTGAAAGAAGTTGGCGGAAGTAAAAAGAAGTCAAAGAATAGATAATAAGAGAGAGAGAGAGAGAGTGTGTAAACAGCAACAGGAGCAGTAAGAAGAATCAGTGTCATGTCCACCAAGGAAGAAAATTAGAGATGTCTACAGATGAGAAAAGGGCATACATGAAGCAGAAACAACAAGTATGCCATACTAAGCAAGCAAAACAGAAAAAGAATGTTATACGTAGTAAGGCTCGAAAAGCTAAACAGATTGCAACAGCTGTCAAGGATTCAGTTCCTGAACAACAAGAGGCAAACATTGGTCCACTAAGTCCAAGTCCTATAGTTAGTCAGCCTACTTTGCTTGGCAGCAAATCTTCTCTGTACAGATCAACTAGATAAGTGCCCAGTCTAATGCCAAAGTCTCCAAGGGCATTTGCTCATATGGTAAAAGACATGCAACAAAGCTTCACCTACAAAGCAAAAGGAACTGAAGAACAAAGGGATTAAGAGGAAACTTGATCTGGACAACATAATCAGCCACAACCTGCAAAATGTGTTACAAAATCTGAAGAAAAATTCAAATGCCAATCGCATGCGGTACCACAATCTTGCAAAATCATGTGCATCTGGTAAAAAGTATTGACAGATAGGCAGACATTTGGGAATTAGTAAACATATGATGATATTCTTTCTTAGCAAGTTCACAGTACCCATTGTGGCTGCTAAAATCATGGAAGAACCAGACGTGGACAGCTATTATCCTGTTTACTACACCGACCCCAGACCTGCATACTTCACTGGGCGTGTGTTAGTTGGCAGAATGCACATGTGAAACCATTATAGGGACTGCAGCACATGTTCAGATGATGTTCCTGGAGCGTCAACTCCATGAGAAGTTTTGATGGGCCAGACACCGAGACATATGGTGTGTTCACAACCGATACTTTTTCATGGAATCACTGACTCTTACGGGAACAATTCTCTTCACTCTCTGTGAGCTAGACGCGATTAAAAGAAAGTTTTCCCTGATCAAATTTTGGACTGGTTTACATGTAGTCATGTATTAACATATATCCTTCACATGTTGTCTTGTCAGAAGTATGTTCTCACCATACTATTTAAAGCACTTTTCAACAGCTCTCAATCTTGGTATATAAGCTGACCATGGCTTTGTGGGAAAAAACCTCAATGTATCATTATGCATACTTACCCATGGATGCTTTTTATGAGACAGAGAAATGTTAATTCTCATTATGTCCCATTCAGATCTTTGTTTTGTATACATCTGTGTAAATGCGATATAGAACAAGATTGTATAAATAAACTTTGGCCAGTCTGGTATTACAGATGGTCTACAAATATCTATATGTATAGTTAACAAGTTAAAGTCATTTAGCTATATGTTTACACTATCTAGAGCGTTAGATGGCATGTGTCAAAAAAACTTCCTCTCCAGAACACAAAACGGCGAAAAGATTGCTGTTTATATAAATCTTAATAACTTTTGAATCGCTCGGTCAATTTGGTTAAAATTTTCAGGGATTATAAAATAAGAATTCAATCTTCAGATATATCTTTTCCTATTTGAGTTCACTTCTAATATCCAATATTTACAGACAAGTAATACTGGTGAACAAATTTTCATACTATGCAATATTCATGTAAAAAAGACTTAAAAATCTGAAAAATGTTTAACAGCAACTGAATATAAATTCATTCTAAACTATTTTCGATCTGACATAACATAATGGATTTAAAGTCCTATTAATGTGTATACCTGTGTGTTAAGCGATAAGACTGTTTGCCATGTAAATGATTAAAAGTTGAATGTCTTCTTATAAAATACCTAATATTTCCACTTGCAAATGGGCCCTAGCTTTTATTTTACATTTTTTGTGTGAAATAGGTTATAAGTTCTCATTTCATGATGAAAGAAAATATCTATAGAATACTTTATTTTTTAACTTGTGTGACATAATTCACTCAACCTTTAATGTGAAACAGCCCTGCATCCTCTATACATGTACATATAACTGTATAACAGTAAATACTCTCTGCCTCAAACATGGCAGTTGTCATTTCTATTATAAATCATATCATTTTCGTCAATTTCAAAAATTCATTTGTATGTACATATATCTGGTATTTTGAAATAAGTTACCGGTAAATCCACTTTACACTCTCAGTGCACAATGAATGTCCCATGATTAAAGGAAAATAACCTTAAAGATGCATTACCTCCGAGATATAGATAAATTTGAAAATTTTCAGTATTTTTGCTGTAATATAGTAGTCTCGGTGTAGATGTATTATTAGTACATACTAATTATTGTACATAAATTTGTTGTTTTTATGTAAACTTGTGTACATGTATGAGTTTTCTATTTAAGGAAGTGTTATATTTACGAAACAATCCAATTGGAAAGAACTCAGAAAATCTTAAATAGGTCTAGACAGTTCGCACGATTGGAAACAAAATTGCATAACAATGTTTTTTGTTTAAACAAGACCAGTGATGATGGCGAGCCACCGCTATGTAACGAATACTTTGGTTTCTCCATGAAATGGAGATGCAGGCGACCATCAGATTTGTGTTTACATTTTTTATATTTGTGAAATTCATAATTTGTATCTTCTTGGATATTGAGTAGTCGTGTATATAAGAAATGATGTTAAAATGAGAGTATTGACCCACTGGGAGCGTTTTATGGACATGGTTCCATATATTAAATTTATAGCTCTATCAGGTACATGTATAGCCCCCTTAACCATTTAATGACTAAATTTTGTAAAGAAAATCCAGATATTTGTTTATTGAATGCCCGTTTGCAGGTCAATTGAAAACTATCTCTGACAATTTACCACTGGAATGGCAGGCTCGGTTACCGAGCCAGTCATTCCAGTGGTAGATTTTCAAGAAATAGTACACTTTGCCAGCAAATGGACATTCCTCTCAAGATCACTGCAGAGGCCAGTTTCGGCCAGCTTTGTCATTTAAGGGTAAAAGAAAAACCCAAGAGACACACTAGACTTGCGACCACGTCCCATGGCTGCCAGTCCAGAGGGACTTGTCGTTGCCAAGTTCACTACACAGAATTCCCTGTAGTAATACTCTTAATTTACAAAAGAGGGCGCTTTCGAATGACAACCCTCGCATCAAACAAATCAGATTGAATGGCTCACATTGAATAACTGAAGCCTCGCTTTAACCCTTCAACAATCAAATCAGCCAAAAACTGCCTCTGCAGTTGTCTTGAGAAATGTCCATTTGCAGACCAAGAGAAGACTATTTTCGAAAATGTCTCATTGGAATGACTGGCTCGATAACCGAGCCAGTCATTCGAGTGAACATTAAAAAAATAGTCTTCTCTTGGTCTGCAAATGGACATATTCTATGAGAAAATTAGAATTTTCTTGAAAGAATTATAGGGTTACATAGCTCTGTAAATATATATTTAGGGTCGGATATCATGTCATTCTTAACAAGATGGATTCTACATTCATGTATTTACTCGCAGATATGTATTAATTCACATCTTTTGCTGCAAATGTCTGGATAAGCGTGATTTTAAGATCCTAGCGAATGATGCAGTACAGGTAAAAAATAATATAGATAATAATTATAATGCAACTCCTCCAAAACTGCTTGATGGAATTCAACCAAATTTGGAATGTAAGTTACCCATATCAATGTGGAGTGCATGAGCACATTTAGATTTGACCCCACCCCCAGCAGTGGGGGGGGGGGGTGTGGTTCAAGTGTCAAGAAAATGATTGTAATGCAACTCCTCCGAAAAACAGTGGACGGAATTCAAACAAATATAGTACATGTATGCGAGTTACCTATATCAATGTGGTGGAATGGATGAACACATTTACATTTGGCTCCGCCAAAGGGTCAAATGTTCATGAAATTCATTGCAATGCAACTCCTCTGACACTGTTACACGAAATTCAACCAAATTTGATATGTGAGTTACCCATATGACTGTGGATTGTAAAAGGACACTTAAATTTTGCTCCGCCCCTGGGGGTGGGCTGTGGGGTGGGTAAAAAGTTCAAAGGGTTGAACGTGGGGATTTGCGATGACGCTTCATCGACCGATCAATCTAGTTAGAATTGCCAATATGGTTCGTTGATAAAATTTAAACTACGCATACGGCGGTGCTCCTTCATAAGGTGCTTACTCCTAAAAGAAAAAGAAAATGATGTCATTATCCGGGAAAGCCCTTTTCAGTCTGACCAATCAGCTGGCAGGTGTCTGTGAATGTCATAAGTCGCTTGCACCTCCGGCAACAGAGAGGGACGTGCCTGTGAGTCTGTAGACAGACTGGCATCAGGTGTACTTACAAACACAGGAACCAATTCTGTTTACATTACGTAATGGCGTGGGCAGAACAATGCAGACTTATAGTAGTGTGGACTTTTGGTACTGTAAACGATTTCTGGGGTTTGAACTTTAATAGTTTAAATTAGTACATGCTACAACATTAACAAAGACTTGCAACAATTGTGAATCTCTCCTTGAGAAAGTTTATCTACAAATTGCATACAAATTGCCATAAATTTAAAGGTTCATAAGAGTTGTCGAAAAATATAGTGCTACCATGACATAAGCAATAAATGCAGAATTACATTACATAATATACGCTGAAGTCAACTGATCGATCTGTGAATAAAACAATGATGGCTCATTGCCATCACTTTAACCCTTGAAATGCCAGTGTCCCAGAGGTAGTCGAACCAACATATGAAGTTTCATAGCGATCCGATAAACAATAACGGAGTTATCATCTGGAAACCAATTTTCAAGATGGCCACCAGCTTTCTTCCTCAGACCTAGTCCAACCACTCTATGAAATTTCAGTGATCCGATAAATGGTAACGGAGTTATCATCCGGAAATCAATTTTCAAGATGGCCTCCTGTGGCTGGCGGCCATCTTGGATTTCAGATCATCATCGATTTCGATAGGTTTCTTCCCCAGACCTGCTTCAGCTATTAACAGTACTACAAAAATGGTTGGACGCATTGGGTAATGGAGGGATGGTCGATGTCATCTACTTTGACTTTATGAAAGCATTTGATAAAGTCCCACACAAACATCTTCTTAACAAACTAACCGCATATGGCTTTGACGGAAAACTATTAAAGTGGATCCAATCATTTCTAATCGGGAGGAAGCAACAAGTCATCATTAATGGAACATACTCCAAATTACTAAATGTGACCAGCGGCATAGCGCAAGGCTCAGTCCTTGGCCCACTTCTCTTTATATTGTATAAAAATGATTTGCCTGATGCAATTAAATGTGGGTCAGAAATATTCCTGTTTGCTGACGATACAAAACTATTCAAATCAATTCTTAATCAACCAGATTGCGATACGCTGCAGCAAGATATAGACTCTATGTGCATGTGGACTGAAAACTCACTCCTAAAACTCCATCCAGACAAATGTAAAAGTATGAGAATTTCTTCAAGAACCACAGTTCCCCATGTCTACACAATGGACTCTAACCACCATACTCTAGAGTATTCCCCCACCGAAAAAGACATTGGGGTCGTAATAGATGAAAAATTAAGTTTCAACCAACACATAAATGAAAACATAAACAAAGCCAATCAAATCATGGGACTAATTAGACGTACGTTTAACTACATAGACAACTTCAAGCACCTCTTTAAATCCCTTGTCAGGCCTCATATTGAATATGCAAACGTAGTCTGGGCGCCTTTCTTCAAAAAACATATAAATGCGATTGAAAATGTTCAAAGGCATGCCACAAAACTTATCCCAGGAATGCGTAACCTACCATACAACGAGACTAAAAGAACTCAACTTACCAACTCTCACATTCAGAAGACTGCGAGGTGATATGATTGAGATATATAAAATACTTCACAACAAATATGATCAACCTCCATCAAACCTCATCAATCTTTTTGACAATAACCAGTGGTGTAGTGCTGCTGGAACGCCGTCCCCCCTGCTCTTACATTTCAAAACTAGCGTTTTTAATTGAAACGTATTTGGCAAGGGTCGAATTGGGCCGAAAGAAACGAACGACAACTCTCAACTCCCGTTATGTCATTTACGCGATGTTTGTTTCAGTTAGTAGTGGCGATAGTACACATGTTCTAGGCTAGTAACCCTGTATTGTTCTCAGTTCTGTGTGAAACATAGCTAATGAGTAATAGTTGTTGCTTATTTTGAGTCGGCATTCTATAGTCTTAAAATTTTTTGGTTCTCGCTACTTATAGTCAGTGTGTAAAACGTATTGACATTGTCACAATTGAACTGTTGCTCTAGAGCTACGCTTGGTCTAATTGGAGCATAATTGCACAATGGCTACTACAAAACAAAAGAGCATAACCTCCTTTTTGCGTAGAGAAAATGACGATAGTAGCATTAGTAGGGAAACAACTGAAGTATCAAATGCTGTCAAATTGAGTGACCAAACAGATAATGTAGTGGTGAACTCCAGTACTCTAGCTACCACGGAATCCCAATTAACAACACAGTCTGATTGTGCAGGTACTGCAGAGCTCAATACAGTGACGTGCTATCCATGTGCAGATGTATGGACTGAGGACATGTGGAAAAGTAAACAGCAGATATATCCGTGGATAGATGGCAATGGTGGAAAACTTGGATGTAAAGTGTGTGCAGATATTGGTAATTCGCCACTTTTCCCATCCAAAGGATTAAAACTATCAAATGAATGGCATACATATCAAGTATCATACAGTGGAGCAAACCGGGCAGCACGTTTAACATCTCTTAGAAAGAAAATTCTAGAACACAAGCAGTCAAAATCTCATATTGCTGCACAACAGGTCACTGAAAAAGCAGGTGAAATGACTCTGGAAAAAATGTGTGATAATCTGAATGCCGGTCATCTAAAAACAATGTGTGCAATATTCCGTTCTGCATACTATTTGGCACAAAATGACAGGCCTTACTCCGATCATTTTGGCTTGCTGGAACTTCAAAAAATGAAAATGGTATTGACACTGGAATTGGGTTGCATTCTCGCTACAGTGCTACAAACATTATTGATCACATAGCTAGTGAGATGAGGACAAAAATTTGCCAGCACATCAAAGCCATAGGTGGAAAAATGTCAATACTTATTGACGAATCTACAAGCTTAAGTAGCAAAACAGCTCTAGTAGTATACCTAAAATGTGAAAGTGATAAAAACAATGATCCACATTTCATGTTTTTAGATCTAATTGAACTTCCAGATCAAATGGCTCACACAATAGTTAAGTATCTTCTTGAATGTCTCACAAAGCATGGATTTAATAACTCATACCTCAAAGAACATCTTGTAGCATTTGCTAGTGACGGGGCCAGTGTTATGATGGGCACCAAATCGGGTGTAGCTATTAGACTTTTAGAGGAGTACCCAGATATTATAATTTGGCATTGCCTAGCACATAGATTAGAACTACATCAATGTAGCAGTGGGTGATTCGGTGGCAGAGGTTAGTGGTGTGAATCATTTCCGATCATTCATGGACAAACTGCACTCACTGTATAGCAGATCACCACTTAATCAGAGGCAGCTGAGAGAATGCGCTGCTGAATTAGAGGAACAAGTTTCCAAAATTGGTCGCATTTTAAGCATGAGATGGGTAGCAAGTTCATTTCGAACGGTGTCCGTGGTGTGGTGCAACTATGAAGCACTATGTGCTCATTTTGAAATCGCAATGAATGATGAAACAAGGTCCACATCAGACAGAAAAACCTACGATGGTATGCTAAAGAGAATTTCTTCAGAGCAGTTTCTCTTAGATTTAGGATTGATGTATGACACATTACATGAACTTGGTATGCTGTCAGAATGTTTGCAGAAACGCTCTACAACAATCGGGTATGCAGACAAACTGACCAATCGCACGATACATTTTTTGCAAGAACTGAAACAGCGACCTGGTACAAAAACTCTTGAGGCAAAAGTAGCAATCACACAGAAAAAGTTTGGAACTGTTTCCTTAAGAAGCAATAATAAGTTTGTCAGTGTTAATTATTAGCAGTTTCTTACCAGTCTCATCAATAGTTTAGAAAATAGATTATTCACCACACAGTCATTGAAAGGGTCTCGCTTATCTGCCGATGGTCAGGCCCGTTATACATCTCTGATCGGTCACTTACGTGTTCTTGACAAAGACTTTTGGCCAACTGAAATGTCACCAGGTTATGGCGAAGTAGCAATATCTGCTCTCTGTAAGCGATTTAAATTGTCATCTGTATCGATCATAATCAATTCATTCAGAGACTACGTGGAGGCAGAGGGTCAACGCATTCCACATGAGTTACATCCGTTAATTAACTGCACAAATGTAATTCCGTGTAGCACTGCAGAATGCGAGCGAGGATTCAGCCATATGAACTTAATTATTACACCAACCCGCTCTAGAATTCTCATAAACTGAGTATCAGCCCTTATGTTTGTCAAACTACATGGACCTCCCCTTACCCAGTGGGATCCAACGCCATATGTCACAACCTGGCTACGATGTCACAGATCAGCAGAGGACCCGAGGACAAGATCAGCGTCTTCCAGTAGCAAAACTGTTCCAGACCCATTGTGGAAATTATTGTGAAGCATTTGCTAGACGCCAATAGGCCTTACATTACGTTTAATTAAAATTTAATGTTACTTAAAAGGCATGTGTTATTTTTTTCAAATGGTTAAAAGATCCAGCTGGCATGTGTATTCATTCCCAACTCTCAAGACCAAGAGTCAGAGGGCATATCTTGAATTTTTGGACTTAAGAATGCACCTTTAGTTTGAGGTAGAATCTTCTAATTTATGATAAACGAGAAGAATTTCACATCAAATTCCAGGGCCACTCATAAGCCCCAAAATGCAGGATATGCATTCTGAGGCCATCTAGATTTCATAATTTTCAGGGCGAGGGCCCCCGGACCCCCCTTTTGGTACAGTCCCCTCTGCTATAAATTTGCCACTACACCACTGACAATAACAGTATTACAAGAGGTCACAGCCTAAAAATTCAGAAAATCAGAGCTAGGTTAAATATCAGAGTTTTCATTTCCACTGCGCTGCACAGACCAATGGAACAAACTACCTGAACACATTATCAATGCACCTTCTATCAACTCTTTTAAATCCAGATTAGACCAACTATGGACTAAACACCCACTGCTATTCAACTTCGAATCTGATTCAATCTTTCATCTTCAATCTTTCATCCCACTTTCTTTAAAGAAATGCTAACAAACCATGAATGTGGTGACAAACTACAACTGAATCAGCCATCCAGTATATGCAGCCCAGAATTGACGCCAGAGGCCACTTGATGTTTTCTGTCAGAAGAGGATTCATGTGAGTTCATGTATCCATTACCTCCAGAACGTGTATAAATTTGTATGTTTCGATTAAGTCATATTATTAACAAATGTTCTGTTCAGACTGTTGTATTGGATTGGAAGTCATTGAACACTCCCTTTGTGGATGCCTGTTTTGTACTGTTAGATTATTTATCTATATTGAAATAACGGATCTTGAATCCTGAATCTCAATCTTCCAATCAAATTATGTTCAAAATACCAACAGTACGTTTTATGTTGTTTGAAAAACAAAAGAAGTTATTTCTGAGCTTTACTGTAGTCACAGTGACAATAACACGCGTGATGTTTACTTTCAACTTTGCTGGTTTAAGATTATAAATAATTCTGAAATAAAATAAAACTATAAGATAGATTAATGCTCAGTAGTATAATACGCCAAAGTTGAATTAGGAGTCAATAAGTCAAACGAATTAACATACCCAAGCATCTGTGTTCTTCCGCTTTCGGTTTCGGTTTGTTAGCAAAGAGGTATATTCGCCTGTGTTTTCATCCTCCATTCTCACAACGAATCGACTTTTTTGTTTGTGAAACTCCGACACGCGTATAAATCCTTCCAAATGATTGGTCAAGTTATTTTGCCTAGCCAATCAGTGACACGGCTGCAAAGATAATTCCTTTAAGAAGTGTCAGGAGAACAATATTGTATTTTCTTTGGTCAAAGTTCAAAGGGCACCGAGGTAATTTTTGCGAGCATGGCGGAATGTGATGACGATCCAGTGGTAGAAGAGGTGAGTAAAACAACGATTCTCTGTTTATTTACAGCTTGATGAGAATTTCTGCGAGGCCAATTACTGGTAGATATATAAAAGATAACATTGTTGTTATTCAACAGACTGTCAGTAGTCATACACTCATTAGTTAGGGAAAACAATCTATTTTCGTGGTAATATTTTTGTGTATTCACATGTAACATGAGTTGTGCATTATTGCATGAGATTACAGTAGCTGGACGACTGTTAGCTAATCCTTATTCTTACGCCTCACGAAAACTGCTAAATTAATTTTATTTCTCTAGGTAATAATTTTGAAGGCAGGCCAATGGAGGAATCCAGTTTTACATAAGACCTGCCCATAACTTGCATAAGCTCCACACATATGTTGTCCGTGTTGGGAATTTGTTATAATTTCACTATGTCATATGTAATATAAAATTTATAAATTGCTAAATATATTATATATGTATCCTCCGAGTATCGGTTTCTAACAGGGTATAGAGAGTTTTGGCGATTGCATCAGAATGTAAATCTTTTGTCAAGAAATGACCTGTATTTATTAATGAGCAAGTGTTCAGTGAAATAACACATGCATTAAAAGTTTTTAATTCCTCCAAATAAAATTTACCGTGCGTAAATAACCATTATCAGTTTTCAGAGGTTTTTTGTGTACTTAGGTACCCGTTTCTAACAGGGATGTAAATTCGTTATTTCTATAGCGACAAGATGATGGATAATGTATGATATCACTGTCTATGATATGGCAACATAAATAATGATACAAACGCCGCTAAAAAGGAAGCACAATTTTTGTAGTAAATCTAGACCTGGTCAAATTCCATTTTTCACAATACCCAGTATACATAGACAGCAGCAATCCCATTTTTAAAACAAAACAATGATACAGAATTTTGATTCTGTATCATTGTTTTGTAAAGTAGTAAATCTGGTGTTTAAAATGAAATAAGGATTGTTCTGCATACCATAAAACGAAAAATTTTTTTTTGTTTTTATCATATATAGAAACTAGGCTGTGTTTGGATTGGGCATGTGCATGAAAAAAATCAATCTAGATTTGAAAACAATGTAAGCACCCCATGCCCCTTCGGCGCATCCGTAGAAAAGAACTATTGTTATGTTGGTGAAATCAACATAGTGTGTTTGACAGCAACTGGCATATGTCGTCTTATACGAAAGCTGGAACAGTTTGTTTCATTTCCTTACCAGTTATGAACATCTTTATGGATCCTCAAAAAGTAAGAAGTGAAAACACATGTTTTTCACACGTCAAATAAAAAGATAGGTTAAAAAATTACTTATTTCTGCTACATTTTGATAAAGTCTTTAAATTGTGGGTAAAAAATGATGTATCTATTGAAATAAACATGTTTTGAAGATGTCACCAAAACAACGAGTGCAGGAGAATGCAAAAAGGAGCAATTGTTAGAAATAGAACCCTGGCCATATAATAAATAAATATAATAAATGTTATATGTCAAGATGCCACCACATCATAGGCGTTGCCATTCGTGGATGCCTGTTTTGAACTGTTAAATTATTTATCTATATGGAATTAAAGAATCTTGCGATTGATCGGTCCCTGTACTCCAGGGTTGGCAATTTCCCAGGAAATACTAGTAATTCCCAGAGCAGTGGGAAATACTCAAATATCATGTGGCATGGTTATATATTTAACGGCATGGTTGTTTATCATGCTTAAGAAAACACTGACAAGCATCAGTAAATGTCATCTAGTGACATATGCATAAGTTGCAAACCTATACATAAGGAACATGGTTTTCTAACTACTAAAGCAACACTACATCAGACAAAACTGAACATCCAATGAAATACTATTATAATTTTATGAGATATGACTGGATATTTGACACTAAATCACTGCCTATAGATGCATGGAGTTCAGTGGATCTATCCAATTACCTAGATCCAATAATAAAAGACTTCGACTACTGTCAGAATGTTCATACAATGTGAACTTACTTCTGAGGTCTTTACCTATTGCTGTGTACTCGCTTTAACCCTTTAGCACTCAAGTCATGTGAAAAATGGCTGTTGCGTCCAGTCAAACTGGTTTCAAAATATTCAACAGCTCATGTTTAAATTAAATAGAAAGACATACAATTCGTGCAACAACGCTTAGTCCATCATCAATTAAGCGTTCATGACGAACTTAGCTATATCATTCATAGTCCATCCGTCCATCACACTATCTCCTCCCACACCCTTAGGTGGAATTAAATCAAATTTGGTATGTCGGTTACCCACATGATTCCGCTTTGCAAGACGATATTTAAATTTGGCTCCGCCCCCAGGGGTGTGTGGCAGGGGTGAAAAGGTCAAATCACTTGTAATGAAACTCCTCGTTAGACAGAACTCAACCAAATTTGATATCTGAATTACCCATATGATTGTGGAGTGCAAGAGGCCATTTAGATTTGACTCCACCCTCAGCGGGTTGGGGAAGTGCCAAAAGGTCAACCTGTAGAAATTGATTGTAACTCATCTCCGAAACCTTTAGACAGAATTCAACCAAATTTGGTATGTGAGTTACCCCTATCAATGTGGAGTACATGAGCACATTTCCATTTCCCCAGGAGTGGGTGGGGTTTCAAATGGTAAAAAAATTTGATTGTGCAACTCCTTTGACGCTGTTGGACGGAATTGAACCAGATTTAGTATGTCAGTTACAAATACCAATGTTGAGTGGATGAGCCCATTTACCTTTGGCCCCGCCAAATGGGGTCAAAAGGTCATGAAATTGATTGTAATGCAACCCCTGAAATCGTTATAAGGAACTCAGCCAAATTTGATATCTGAGTTACCCATATGATTACGGAGTGCAAGAGGTCATTTAGATTTGGCTCCACTCCCAGGGTGTGGGAGAGGGGTCAAAAGATCAAATTTTAACCTGCAGAAATTGATTGTAACACATCTCCGAAACCACTGGACGGAATTCAACCAAATTTGGTGTGTGAGTTACCCATATCAATGAGGAGTGGATGAGCACATTACATTTGGCCCCCGCTCCCATGGGGTGTGGGATAGGGTCAAAAGATCATGAAATTGATTGTAATGCAACTCCTCTGACACCATTGGACAAAATTCAACCAAATCTGGTATGTGAGTACCCATATGATTGCAGAGTGCAAACATAGGTTTACATTTGGCTCCGCCCCCAGGGGTGGGTTGTGGGGTGTCAAAAGTTCAAAGCGGTGAATGTGGAGATTTGCGGATGCGTCATCTACTGATCAATCTAGTTTTCTAACTTGTTTTGATGAAAGCAAACATGAAAATCTTTAAATCTGCCATTGTTTTTTTTCCAAACAAAGTTTTCAGGGCATTCAACCGTTACGCAGTGCCATTTTGCCCCGGGGCAAGAATAATTTGGCCAGAATATTAATGTTTTTCAAACTAAATACTTTCTCTAATCATAAAATATCACACAATAAAACTGGAAAGGTCAATTGTATTTCTGGATGTTCGATTGTCTGGGAAGAAGATGAGGACCTACATTGGTTATAATTATTTTCATTAATAGCATCTGCGTTTGACCAAAATGTGGGAAAGCCAGTTACATGTACAGAAATATGAAGCCTTAGAAAACCATTGCGCCACACTTGTAGAAATCACTGCGCCACAATAAAACCACTGCGCCACACTTTTAGAAACTACTGCAACACACCTAGCTGAATTTTGATTTCTCTTGGGCCGTTTTGGTCGTGTCAGATTGTATTGATATTGCATTCAGAAATTGCACTAATGTTTATAATAGCATATTAATTGTGATTTCTGAACACCTATTACTATCTGGCAATTAGACTAGAGGCATCATAGTGATCTGAATGTGAGTTTGTTCTTGCACTCACTAGGCATTCATATGGGTAACTCACATATTAAGCAAATTTCAACAATATTTCTCACATTGTGTTAGGCCTGTATAGCAGGGCTAAGAGCTTTTAGCCAATAGTACTATTACAATGTATTAGCCAATCCAAATTTCTATTATCAACTTTTATCAGAGTTATTTTAGTCTTGGCTAAGTGGCTAATGAGTAGCGTGGGCCCTGACTTTACGATGTTTCTGGGAAATCATTTATACATATATGTATTACATGTATACTGTTAATTATTCTTATATTTGTATTCTTTCTAGCTGGATGTGCATTTATCAAAAACACTTGCTGACCATTTGTATCTTTTTCAAGTAAGTATTTGTAGATATTACATGTATGTACATGGGGGCTGTGTGTTCACACTCAAGATTATAGATTGCCGACTTGGCGTACTATTCTCACATCCTCTGAAAACTATGTCCTAACCTAATGTTTTGTTATATATGTAGATTGCTTTTCACTCTTCAGTACATGTACAAAGTTCTAAAATAAAAACTTTCAAGAAAGAATAATTCATGAATCCATTTCCTCACTCAATCATATGATGTCATAATCAGCTATGTGGCATATAGGCTTAAGTCATAATCATGATGTCATGAATGACTCACTATAGTCTGCCTCTAACGCTTAATAGTCTGACACGTTGTACGAATTGTATGTCTACCATTTAATCAACATTGTTTTGAATATTTTGAAACTAATTTCACTGGGTGCTATTGCTGCCTTAGGCAGCAGCAGCACACAGTCAAATTAGTCTCAAAATATTTAACAGTAAATGTGTATAGTTTTCTGGAAATTGATAGTCAGAAAGTTCAAGGATCGATCGATCCCAGCAAGATCGATGTATGTGTGGAGTTTAGCTAGAGATGGGCGGGGGCATAGCTAAAACTGGAACGGTCAATTATATTTCTGGATATTCGATGGTCTGGGAAGAAGACGAGGACCTACATGTATTCCTTCAAAATGATTTACTTCTTTTAAACATTGTAATATCAGTCAACGGTCAGAATTCATTGTCACTAAAATCATTTGAAAATATAAATTATTGGTGCCTAGGACATGTAGGAATATTTTCCCATACTCAACAGTAAATCAAACGTATACTTGTCACATATATCTTCACACGATATCCGCTGAAAACCGCATCACGTGTAACCTATAGTATAGTAAATGTGTTGCATACAGAGATGTGATACTGAGTTTAAAATTCAGATCAACTTCGATTACATCGATAAATACTAGGATGTGATTATTGATATTATAAATGTCAACTATTTTCAGCCTTACTTACATGTACATGTATTTGGTATTGGTTTTTTGTCAAGTTTCTGAATAAGCATACATGTACATGTATGTATTTAGTTGGTTACCTTTTCGGGGGTAAAGGCTGGTTGTTATTACACCACCAAACATCCATTACCGCTCAATCACGAATTGCTAAATCAATTATCTGCATTTTGCTATCAGAATAAGATTTTTATGCCTGCATACACCCCCCCCCCCCCATGCCTAATCCTATTAATATAGACCCTCAACCAGGCTACTGGTTGAGTCCCATCACCAGCCTACCATCAGGTATAGACTGGCACCAGTCTATACTCACCTCATAGTGACGCTTGTCGGTAAGTGCGCTTGCGCATGCACATTAGAGCCCGAATAGGAAACAGATTCACTTTTCAATTATTCTGCATGCAGAATAGTTGCTAAAAAATATTTGTCTAAAAAGTTTGTGTGTTTTGCGCTGTGTCAGTAATACATCTTGCCTTTATATTGTCGGAAATATGCCCAATATGAAGTCAATACTCCCTAAGTTACGTCTAGGAAGTATATTTGTGTTTATATGGTATCTTATAGACAAAATTTATATATTACCGGTTTTCGTGAAAGATCGTTTTGCTTCGTGGTATCTTGATTATTATGCCTATCCTTATTCATCATCATCATTTAATAATGTCCAGTCCACGTCTAGAGCCTGTAACAAAGTTATTTCTAGTGCATTATAAGGATTATCATAAAATATCCCTTGTAAGTTTCTTGTCAGAAGGGTTTTTGTTTTATGATTTGAAATTTCCCGCCGTTAGGAACTGAATTTATGTCTCCTGTTTATGATTTTGAGCGGTATGCTTCATTGTTACGTTTTTTCGTTTTTAGGAGTCTGTGAAATTGTCGGATAAGACAAAATGCTCATCATCCAAATGTGATCGTCGTCACTCTATCGATTTTACCGGGCACGTCAGTGCGAAGTGTACATCCTGTACTCCTAATTCAATGTGTGGAATATGTAATGGGTGGCCGGTTTCGGTATCAAAATCATTTTTTAAGGATTTGCCGGTCAAACAATCGCTGCCCTCTGGTTGTCCTTCCCCTTCCTCCGTTGCTAGCAAGGCAAAAGCTGTGTCCATTGCTCAATCTTCTGTTCCTTTATCGGTAGCAACGGAGGGGGGAAACTCGTTTGGAAATTCAGATGCTGTGATGGCGCTTTTTGCGAGGTTTGAATCCTTTGCCTCGGTTCTGACCAAGTCTCTCGATGAACGTATATCTTCTGCGATTAAGGAGGCCAAGAATCAAGAAGTTTCATCGAGTTCGGATGATAGCCCAAAGGCTAGCGGGCGCTCCCGCAAATGGGGGAAGCCGGTTCCTCTAACCTCTGGGCAGGTTTTAGTTTCTCCAAAGCAGAAGTCAAGAGCATCTAAGTTCTTGAAGGTGGGCTCGAGCAGTGCAGCTGATAAAATCCACATAAGACTTGAGGGTGACGGGCATAACCCTCAAGCAGTGCTGACGTCCATAAGGCCAGACCATATGCTAATGCCAGCGTTATGGTTGTGTCTAGATTGCCAGTATCTAATAGTTCGATCCCTAGTCTTGCTAGTTCCGGTTCTGTTGTGGTCGACTCGGGTCCTTTGGACTCGGGTTTACTTCCTTTTTCCGCTTCTCCGTCATTTTCCGTCCGAACTTCCGGTCTAGCAAGACATCCGTGTCTTCAGGATCCGGTTCTTTCTTCTTTGGCTTCCGATTCCGGTAGGACTTCCGGTTTAGTTGGTAATACAGATCGGCAAGATCCGGTTACCACTTCGTTCCGTCCACTTCTGGTCTGTCTTCCGTTTATGTAGGACATCTAGGTCCCAGAGATCTGGTACCTACTTCCGTTTCCGGTTCTTTTAGCGCTTCCGGCCATTCCGGATATCCGGAGTCTGAGGACTCCTTTTATTTTTCGAATTCCGGTAGAGGCGTTTCCGTTTCCGGTTTGGACTCAAGTCAGTACACTTCCGCTTCCGGTCTTAGAGGTGTACTTCCGGGTCGCCCAGACCTGGATAGATTTCCGTTTCCGGTTGGGAGGCAGCTTCCGGTTTAGCGAGAGACCAAAATTCTCTAGGTCCATCTAGGTTTTTGAATGATAGGAGCTTTGTTAATCCTGTATCAGAAATTTCTCATAGGACTTCTCATGATTCTGTAGCGTCTAACTATGAATCTTTCCTTCCTTCCAAGGTCATTGATGTTGACTTATCTTCTCAGTCTTCTCTTCCTTTCGTGATGCTGTGGTTAATCCAGTTTTTTCTAGACCTTCCTTTTCCTCTTCTCTCTCGTCGAAAGACTTCTCCTCTTCTCATGTTTCTAACTCTTCTTCTCTTTAAATCTTCCCTTCCTCCTCCTCCGGGTTTTTCTCGTCTTCCTTCTGCTCTTCATTCTTCTTCTTCCTCTCATGATCAGTTGGATCATTCTTTTTCTTATTCTCAATCCGTTTCTTCTCCGCCTTCCTCAGTTGCTTCTTCTCCATCTTTTGATCATCTTGATCCGATTGTTTCTGTGGTTCTATCTCCTGAGCTGGAATTTCAAATTGTCGATTCAGGGTGGGATTTTTCTTTGTTTTCCGTGGTTAGAGATTCTTCATTAGATCGTTCTTTTGTTTCTGCTCGTCTCTCTATTCTTTCGAGATTTTCGGCTAGCTCTTTGGTTCTTCCGTCTTCATTTGCTAGTCAGGATCTGGGTAGGGATTCTTTTTCCTCCTCTCATGTTTCCTCCTTTCATGATTCGGTCAGTAGACCTTCCTCTCCTGTTTTTTCTAGGGTAGGGGATTCTTTAGTATCAGGAGACTCCTCTATTCTTATTTCCTCCTCTTCTCCTCCTCCTCTTCCTTCTTCTCTTCCTTCTGCTCCTAAGTCAGTCAGGGTCAGGGATCTGAAGAGGTTTTGCCCAGTGAGAGCCTGTTCGGAAGACTGGTCCATGGCTCACCGATGGATTGCTTCTTCTCTCTCTCTTCCTCTTAAGGAGGAATTTGCTATGGATCCTCCTTCTTTCAGATCCGCTCTTTCTACTGCTGATCCTTCTTCATCTTCTCCTCAAGTTCTTCCTATTGACAATTTAGTGGTCGACATGCTAGATTTCTTCGTTAATGACTCTTTTAACTCTGAATTCTCTCTTATTTCTAAGTATGACTCGCCTGTCCAAATTCCTAAGGAGGACTTTTTGAAGGTTGCTTCTACTCAGTCTCTTTCTGGTACTGCTTGGGAGGTTCTTTCGTCTCAGTTGAAGGATGCTTCTAAGTCTGACTTTTGATCTGTTCAAATGGGAGTCTGTTTGTAGGTCTCGGATTAAGTCTTCTAATTATCTTGCTTTGCTGGCTGAGGCCGTTCTTAAGGCTGAAGAACGGGGTGAACAAATTCGTTTGGCTGTCTTTCGTTCTTTGGCTGATTTGTCCCGGGGTTCACTTAACTCGGTTTGTAAGTCTTTGGGGTATATTACTTCCAAACGCAGGTCTAGGAAACTCTCTGAGGTTAGAATTTCTGGTGTCTTGAAGCAGAATCTTGTGGTTGCGTCCCCTTTTGGTACTGATCTTTTTGGAGAGTCAGCTCCTAATTTAATTAGGGCGGAATCTGTGCGCTTGAAGGCCTCTAGGGAGCTTCAAGCTCAGATTTCGTTTGCCAAGCCTTCCATGAAGAGAGATGTCTCTTCTGTTAGAAGCCCTAATTCTTCTCCTAGAAGAAAGAGTCTCAATCCTGATCAGTTTGGAGCTTATCCTTCTAGGGTCTTCCATAACTCTAATTTGTCTTCGTCTGATCATCGGGATCGATCTTTGGAGGAGGATCGTTTTGATTCCATTTCTTCCCATCGTTCAAGGTCTTTAGGGAGGCAGTCTCCTTTGTCTTGGGCGAGGGGGGGGGTGTGTGTCAGACCCTTTCTCGCCGGGCTTCCAGATCCAGAGGACGGTCTTCTTTTAGAGGTTTTCAAGGGAAGAGAGTTTGAAGGTTTGGACAGTTCCCGGGTAGGTCCAACTTTCTCTCTTCCTTTCCCCAGTCCTCCCTTTCTTCTTCTCCCTTTGGAGCAAGCAGTCCAGTGCTGTTTTCCCAACGTGCCAGTAGAAGGGCGCCTTTCTCTGTTTTGGGAGAAATGGCAAGCCCTCGTTCAGGACCCCTGGCTAGTAGCTCGGATACGTTGGGGTTATGCTCCATCATGGATCCGTCATCCTCCTCTTCTCTCTCTTTTCCCAGTGTGGACGCCGGTTCCCTCCAATCCGGAGAAACTGGTGGCTTTGGAAGAGGAGTTAGGGTTGGCCTTCTATCTCAAGTAAGAGGTCGTTGTGTACATCCAAATCCAGAAATCTTCAATCTGTGTGTTTGGAGAATCTCGAGTCTGAAAGCCTCCGGGATAAGGTTTCTTCAAGATCTCAGGAAATTATTGACTGCCAGAAGGGAATCGACCCGTCGAGTTTACAAGGGTCGTCTTAAAATTTCTGATAAATGGTGTTCAGACCAAGGTTTCGTGCCCGATTCTGTTTCTATACCACAAGTTTTAGATTTTTTATCTTATCTGTTTGACTCCTTAGATTTGTCGGCTAATACAGTCAGGGGGTATAGATTTTCTCTTGCATCTTCTCTTCCTTGTCTTCTGAATGCCGATGTCAAGGATACTAAGACTCTTAATAGCTTTATTAGAGGTCTAGGTAATATTTGTCCTCCGACTGCTAAGCCTTTACCTTCCTGGAATTTGGCTTTGGTTCTTCAAGTTTTGGCAGGTCGCCATTTTGAACCTATTTCTTCTATCAGTCTTAAGCTTTTAACTCTTAAAGCGTTTTTTCTTGTTGCTGCTACCTCTGCTAGAAGACGTTCAGAGATTCATGCACTCTGCTGAAAGGGATAGATTTATAGTTTCAGGTGATGGTTTGGTTTTATATCCCAGAAGGGACTTTTTATCTAAAACTCAGTCTAACCGTTTTCCTGCTAGTCCGATTATTTTAAAATCTTTGTCGTCTTTTTCGCCTTCCGACAAATTTTGGTGTCCGGTTAGGGATTTAAGAACTTATAAACAGCGAACCGATTTTAAAAGAGCCGATCCATCCCATTTATGGGTTTCCTACGTGGAAGAGTTATCCAAGCCGGTCTCAAAAACTAAGATTGCTAGATGGCTTTCTGAGACGATTAAGCTTTGCTACGAGATAGCTTCTCCGGATCAAATTAATCTCGCCCATATTAAAGCCCATGATGTTAGAGGCATGTCTACTTCTTTCGCTCTTTTTGCCGGTTCATCTTTAGATGAGGTCATGCAGGTGGCAGGCTGGAAATCTGAATCTACTTTTACCTCATTTTATCTTAAAGACCAGAGTGCAGCAGCTTCCTTCTTTCGTAACATTACGATTTTAACTAAAAAAGCCGAAGACCATATACCCAGCACGTCCCACCATTTTCGATAGGACTGTGCGTCTGTAGAGAATGGTGAGAGTCTTCTTTGGTTTTTATTTATTTCTTTAAGTTCTAGTTATCCTTATTTGTTAAATCACGGTGTGATTGAGTTATATGCACTATTATGTTATGTTATTAACATTCGGATAAGATTGTTTTTGATTTTTATCCTTGTTTATTGATTCTCTAATCTCCTTCCACCTTATGTGTCGTGGGGCACTGACCAAATCTACGCGTTTAGCAAGTAGTGATTGATCGGTAATGGATGTTTTTGTGGTGTAATAACAACCCCCCACAGACCTCCTTTGCGGGTTGGTTTGTTGTTTTATTAACCACTATAAAAACATAACTTACCGTTCAATCACTAACGACCCGGCCTCAGCCACCCCGCGTGGTAAGATTTGAGAATCAGACTTTAAATATTTTGCACTTAAATTAAGAAAAGTGAATTTGTTTCCTATTCGGGCTCTAATGCGCATGCGCAAGCGCGCTTAGCGACAAGCTTCACTATGAGGTGAGTATAGACTGGTGCCAGTCTATACCTGATGGTAGGCTGGTGATGGGACTCAACCAGTAGCCTGGTTGAAGGTCCGTATTAATAGGATTAGGCATGGGGAGGTGTGTATGCAGGCATAAAAATCTTATTCTGATAGCAAAATGCAGATAATTGATTTACCAAGTAGTGATTGAACGGTAAGTATGTTTTTATAGTGGTTAATAAAACAACAGACCAACCCGCAAGGGGGGGGTCTGTGGTGTTTTTTTTGACAACGTAATAATATAAGGATTTTGAAAAATCATCCTTTATTTCTGGGGATAACCAGTGTTCATTCTAGGAGGGGCCATGAGGTCAGTACTCCCCTGTTATTTTGAAATGACCCACATTTTTTTCCATAGGGGTCAAATGTCATCCATATTTTTATGGATATTCAACTGTAAAATAATGCAACTCTTTCAAACTTATATCAGCTATGACAAATTTTTGGCATTGTAAGAAAATGTTGTTGAATATTTTGAAACTAATTTGAATGGAAGCTGTTGCTGCCAGTATGGATGGTTTGAAATAGAGATATTAAGCTGCAAATGATGGAAGTGTTAATCAGATTAGTCTGACTTGTAAGAAAGGATCAAATGTGGATATATATTTCTCTAACAGTCCTCTTTTTCTGCTAAGTTGTGGGTTCATTCAGAGGTTCTGTCCCTCATATCATTCTAATGTCCCAACCTTTTGGCTTGGTAGGGTTCTTGAGCCCCACTATTCAAGATCCTAGAATGAACACTGGATAACATTATACATGTACATATATAGTACTGCATGACATAGTTTCATGAAAGGAAGAATGGAGGGATCTGACCTGTCACTCAAGAATGTCAAGAAATGTCAAAAGAATCTGACGCCATTGTCGAAATGTCTAAGTTGTCAGCTGACGTCACAATCAAATGACTTACATCAGGTCTGTCACGAATGGTGCAAAGGTCTGACAGTAAAACATATGAATTGTATATCTGGTGAATTTATGTTTTAATAAACATTTTGTTAAAAATTGTGAAACTAAGTTGGGTGAGAGTTGTTGCTGCCATAAGCAGCAACAGCTCCCACTCAAATTAGTTTCAAAATATCCAACAGCTTACCAGGGACTGACCTGCCTATTAAATTTGAAATCATTAGCCAGTGAATTAGCCTACTTTGGGATTTCTTTAGCCAAATATAGATTAAGAATTTGAATTTCGTAGCTTGGCCAATAACCTATCAATCTAATCGATTATATGATCTTGCTTAGCAGGACCGTAAACTAATAACCAAGTAAGAGATGATCAGCAGACCAGATAATAAATAGAATATTGGATAGAAGCAGTTGGGTTATCAATCATGGTCCGTGGAACCAGAGACTGACCTACCCACCTATACATGTAAAATCATTAACCAGTGAATTAGCCTATTTGGGCATTTTATTAGCCAACCATGAGAATTATTCTCAAAAACTAATTAGCAAATGGGTACAGGTATATGTAGGACGTCTGTCCCTGGCTTACCTATATATAGTTATCTTGAAGTTGAGGAATCCAGTTTCTCAGTCAATTATATGATCTCGTAATCGTCTACATGTAACTACATGTACATGTATCACATGTAGGCTAACACCCATAATCAATTACATCACGAATGACACAGTCCGTCACAAATGCTTAATAGTCTGACAAATTTTACGAATTGCATTTCTTTACTATTTATTAAATATTCTGTTGAATATTTTGAAAGTAATTTGACTGGATGCTGTTGCTGCCATAGGCAGCAACAGCGCCCAGTCAAATTCGTTAAAAAAAATTGAACAGCTTACCTATGTAGTTTTATGGAAATTGAGAGTGCTGGGATCGATTGATCCAACATGGGCAACGCAAACACGGGTACAAAGCTGGCGGAGCTTAACCAAAAATGAGCTGACCATCTAGGTAGAAATACATCCATCTCTTGTACACTTAAAGTTATTGTGTACACGTATCGTGTTTATAAGTTTTCAATATCATTTTAATTCATTTACTAGCTTAACTATTTAACTAACTGTTCACCTACAGTACAAGTGTATGTACTATAATAACAGATTAGCGTACATCTGAACATGCCTTCTTCTCACCTCTTGATGTTTTATATTTTCTTCCAGTATCCTGCTCGACCTAGCCATTTACCATACGACAGCATCACTCATCTTGCTGCCAAAATTAAGCCCAAGCAACAAAAGGTAAGCGATTGGCTCCAGCCTTTCAGTAACACTGTTTTCAATTTTAAAATCACACCAAATTGCTATAGTACAGCTCATAAAGAGTTTAAAAATTCACCTCGGCAGAAACAGGATAGTTCGTAAATTTTGAACACAAACATGACAAAGTAAGAAATGTTCTGTTGAATATGCTAGACTTACTTTGATTGGAAGATACATGTACATGTGTTTCTGCCTATCCACTCCAATTAATGTTCAATATATTCAACAGTACGTTTTATTTTGAAAACAAAGTTATTTCTGAGCTGTACTCTATTCTAACAGCTCTTGCTGATTGCGCTATAAATGTGCTCGAGATAGTACATGCATGTATATTTATATATATATATCTATATCTATATCGGTCCATGTATTGTAATTTAACCCTTTAACACTCATATCAGCCAAAAATGGCATCTGCAGAGGTCTAGAGAAATGTCCATTTGCAGACCAAAAGAAGACTCTTTTAGAAAATTTACCACTGGAATGCCAGTGGTAAATTTTCAAAAATAGTCTTCTTGGTCTGCAAATGGACATTTCTCTAGACAGTAGAACTTTTCTGGGAAACTCATTCAAAAACGTCCTCCGCACTGCTTTTGAGGAATGTCAGTTTGCCATGGTTGCAGGCCAAGAAAATACTATTTGTGACAATTTTACACTGCACTGGAATGCCTAGCCAAGCTAGTCATTCCAGTAATAGATTTCCAAAAATAGTTTTCTCTTGGTCTGCAAATGTGTGTTGAGTAGATGCACAAACCTTTATTTTCTTGACCAATCTTGACCACTAAAGGATCACAGGTACATGTACAGGCAAATATTTCCTAATCAAATACACTGATTTCAGACTACGGTCTATACAAAGGTCAGGAAATGGTGACTTTGACTGGAAAATAGTAACCTAAATCATGTAACATGTACACCATAATTAAATGTGTTCACTAGGTGAATCTGATCTACATTTACATGTATTATATCAAATTATATGTTCATGTACATCTATTTCTACCCTTCCAGTTTGTCTAATTATGTCAATTCACAAGCAATCCAACTACAAGTACCAGTACTTAAATACTACTACATGTACTACTACCAGCATGACTACATGTAGCATTTGGAAATTTTCATTCTACATCATATTAGGATCTACGTGTAAGAACTGGCTTCTGACAATGTTGGCCGGTACATCGGGGCAGAAGCTACCACCCATATAAGAACTAGGTCAGCCTGACCTCATTTTTTGCATAATGTACTTGTACGTAAAAGGTCAATTTTAATATCAAAGGAATCCATAGTAAATTATTTCGTCATCACATTTTGTGATATTTATCATAGTTTATACAAAAGTTTATACAAAATCTAGTAAACTCACTGGTGTAGGGATTTTAATTCAGCAGAAGACATCCATATTCGCAGGTGTTACACGCACATGTACTTCTGCATAAGAACATAATGTAAAACTTGTCAAGAAGCTGGTTTCCATCACTACACGTACATGTACCTAGGAACTTTAAACTTGTCAAGAAGCTGGTTTCCGGAGTATAACCTCGGGCCAGAATGTCGCTTCGAATTGCATTATAGTAGAATCTGTCCTTAATTGCCAGAGTTAGCTCCCCTGAAATGTGTATACGTTTCAGCTCAATCATGTCAATGCAATTCCATCCATTTGCACTACTCTCTAGAGAGCTGCTGTTTTACGCATATTAACCGTCTGACTCTGACTGCAACATACCACCAGACAATAATTTCATTCAATCTGCTGTAATTCTGGATCTGCTTACTATTTTGAAAACAATTTGACTAACCACCAGCCCAGTTTCAGTTAAATTGTTTTCAAAATATTCAGCATATCCATTCAGGGCATGGAAAATGACCTGCAGAAATTCTGCAAGCAGACAGTTAAGCGCAATGTGAGGTTAGATACACAGTCATGTAATAAAACACCTTAATGGGAAAACAGGCTACTGTTGCTTAACCGTTTAATGGTCAAGCTGGCTAAAACCGGCCTCTGCAGTGATCTTGAAGAATATCCATTTGCAGGCCAAGAGAAGACTATTTTAGAAAATTTATGACTGGAATGCATGGCTTGATAACCGAGCCAGTCATTCCAGTGGTAATTTTTCAGAAATAGTCTTCTCCTGGCATGCAAATCGACATTCAATAAGCAAATAGTTTAATTTTCTTGACCAAATTTGACCATTAAAGGGTTAATAAATGCCTGATACATTTTAGTAGATTGTGGACATTATTTTTCTGCCTGTTTTACTTCCCAGGTTGAACTCGAGCTGGCTGTAAACACAAGAAGCTCTAACTATTCTTACAGTAAAGGAGAGCAGATAGCTCTGAATGTAGATGGTTATGAATGGAAGGACAGTGATAAAGCATTCTTTAATAGGTATACTGCAGTGTCTCATCAGCTGTAATCTAACTTCTAAGTAGGAAAGAGTTATTGTTCCAATATGAAATATGATTGCCTCTATTTTAGTGCTATCACATTTACATGAGTGAAGTATGACCCATTGACATTCTAGCTTGTTACCCTGCATGTGTACGTACAATGTAGCAGTAATATCAGCATCCATTTCTGGTAAGCCCTCCCCCCCCCCCCCCCCCATTTCCAGTTAAAAGCTTTTCACATCAAGAGTATACTTACCTCCCTAATACTTTTGATATTGCTAAATATTGGCGTTCACTCAATAAACACTCAGATTAAAAACAGTTAGGTGCCCCTACTGGGCAGGTAGACAGAGGGTAGTCCGGCGGATGCCAGCCCCACCACCGCGCATGCGCCGACTACGACTTCCTCTTTGCTAATTTATTGGCAGAGGGTTCACATGCTTTTTGTGCTTGTGCAAAGTTTTCACTCGTTCTGGGCTTATTTAGTCTTGTTGTGTGAGAGTATATCACCTGGATTATGTCTGAGAGAGCTACTTCGCCGGAGGAAGGCGCAGGATCCTTATATCAGGTGATTTCAAATATATTCTAGCCAGTTTTTCCCGTTGTAATGTGTTTCCGGGACTCGCGTTTACCGTGATAAGCGCCTTGTTTAGTTGGTTTATTTCAACTGGGTGCTATATAATACTAATCTCTCTTTGTGTTTATGTCCACAGGTCTAGGTGAGGATATGTAATGGGCATCACAGAGTGTTTTTCTCCACCTTGGTTCCATTTCCTACTAATACTGTTAGGTTATCTAACCAAAAAGTCTATGTCCAGTGAGTTGGAGGCCTAGTATAAAGGTCTTCTCACTTTGCCCTCTTGATCCAATTCCTTCCCCTAAGGTGGAGAGAGTTAAGAGGCGTGGTCTTGGTGGAGTGATTCAGTGCATCAGGTGGATGGTTTGTCTATACCAGGTATCAGGTATCTAACTAATGATATGAGGTGATGTTAATTATTTGAAAAAATAATGACTGTATTTACCATTGTTATCATTGTGTGTCTGATGGTGTGTAGTCTGAATATCCAGGTGAGGACGTTATGTTAGGAATACAATTCGTTCTTGCACTTAGATGCTTGTTGCGGACCGATTTAATTTCTGTCATGGGATTGATGACGTCATAATCAGCCTTGCTCTTTATTTACATTTAAAGTTTTCTTATGGTTACTGATCTTTATGATCTTTTCCCTCTCTTTAGTTGGTTTTGAGTTTTTTCTAACCTTGACTAACTTGCTCATTGTCCTCGTCCTGTGTCCTGTTTCAGAGACCTGGTTGTCCGTCCTGTGGCCGGTTCCTAAAGGATCGTTTCGTCCCCCACTTATGCTTTAGCTTTAGTCCCTGTGGACCACTGCTTAAGTGTGAGGTCTGTAAGCAATGGGGGGCTGAGCTAATGTCTGAGTTTCTGTGTTTACAGGCTAAGGACAAGGTGGTGGAGGAGGAGAGGAAGCAGAAGAGAGAGGGTGTCAGTAAGAAGGGTAAGAGCAAGGCCTCGTCCGCGGTGGATATGGAGGCCTTCCGGTCCGAAATGTTGGGAGAGATGAAGAGGACGATAAAGGATTTGGTCCCAGAGTTCCTTCGTAGCATGCTTCCTGGACCAGATCCTTTGTTGTCCTTGGCGTCTGCTTCGGAGCAGGTGATCCCCACCTCTGAGTCACTTTTCCATAGGTCGGTTACGTTGTTCGACGATTCAGAGGTGGCCCCATTAGTGGGGGGCGATCCACGACCCTGGCAGCAGGCTTGGTGCCGCGCCGAGGGGCCGTGGACGGCTGTCGCAGGAACCCGCGGGCTGCTTATCAGTCCAGGGGGATCCGCACGCCGCGGGTGCCAGTACCTCCTATGGCACCTTCCCTGGCCAGTCCGGGTTAGCTCTCTTTGCTGACCCGGAGTCTAATCTTTCTGGCCAGAAGGAAGAGGATTTCCTGCTAGGGTCGCCGTCTGGGGACGTGACCATGGAGTACGACGTCTGTGCACCCCTCGCGGGGAATACGGGTGACGTATTCCAGGGATCTACTCACGCAGGAGTAGAATTCATGGTCCAGAAGGTGGCCCTGGGCGGTGCTGATGGCCACGGTTACCGCATACCTCGGCTTGCCAAGCGTGTCGCTGGTGCTGGCCGGGACCGTGGTGGGGCGGTGTCTGCCCCGCGCTCTACAACGGCGCCTGCTCCTGGTCAAGCCAGGGAGTTTAGCATGCCTGTTCTTTCGGGCCCGCATGCTTTCCCTGGCTTGCCAGGGGTATCAGCATATCCGCCGTCAAGCTCTGCTGCGTGCGCTCAGGAGGAAGACGAAGGCCCCCGTCTTGTAGAGCGCTCGCAGCTAGCCACGGAGGAGGATTGGTTGGACGCTTGCCAATGGCTGGTAAGTGTTCGGCCAGGTCTGCCCGTGGAGCAGTCGGCTAGCCAGCGTGACCACAGGCCGTGGTTAGCTGGTAAGGCTGCTGCTAACGCCATGCCATCTCTGCCGCTGGCTGAACATGTCGTTGACATGTTCGAGGCGGCGGAGTCGTCCATTATGGCGAATGGGCGTCTCGCGAAAGCCCCTCGCGAGGTGGCCAGGCGTTGCCGCATCATGCCCCTGGACTACCTGCGGTACGGTGTGGTACCCAAGCCGAGCGTGGATGACCGCGCGGCTTTGGGTGAAGATGCGCGGCCAGGCGCCCGTTCTGACACGGGTGTGCTGTGTTCGAACGCGCTGCGTTCGGCAAATACCGCGCTGCGTGATGCGGAGGAGAGTGGGAGGGCTTCGATTGCTGCTCTGTCCCACGTCTCCCAGCTGTTACAAGGGGTGGTAACAGCATCTGCATTGCGCCAGCCGAGCCCGGCCACAGTCCAGAGAGCCATCCAGGATGGTATCAACCTGGCTCTGGACTGCATGACGCGGGCGGTGACCAGGAGTGTCCGGGCGAGACGCACGTTTGCCTTGGACAATCTGTGCCCGTCCCAGGACCTGTACAATAGGCTACTGCGTACGCCTATGACAGGTCCTGGTCTCTTTGGAGGTGAGGGATGCAGGCACCTCCAGGAGACGGTGACCCTGGTCAATAACTAGAGGGCGCTGCGCGAGCAGTTTGAAGTGCTCTGCCGTGCGAGCGTTCGCGCCGCACCCCCTGCGTATCGTCCCCTGCAGGCTCGAGGTGGAGGTGGCCAAGTCAGAGGCCACCCGCCATGCGCCGCACCCCCTGCGTAACGTCCCCTGCAGGCTTGAGGTGGAGGTGGCCAAGTCAGAGGCCACCCGCCATCGCAGCGTTGGCCTAGGCCGCGTGCGCTTCGGCCAGCAGTGAGGGGGGCACAGGCTCCCCAGGCGCAGTCAGCCAGGCAGCCACCCGCGCACCGATGTGCGTGTGGTGCTGGGCGTGGCGCGCGGGGATCTGGTCGTGGTAATCGTGCCTGATGGGCCAATTGCCACGGTGAGAACCACTCTGGTGTTTCTGGCGGAGGAGACAGTGCCACTCTTGCACTCCTTATGTCCACCTCTCTCCCTAGGTGGACCGGTGGGAGGCCGGCTGGCCGCCCACATGCAAGAGTGGGAACGGTTGACTCAGGACCGTTTAGTCTTGCGATGGCTTTCAGTCGGGTATCATCCCGATTGGATGACAGACCCACCGTCGCGACTGTCTCTCGTGCCGATCTGGACTCCGAATCCGAGAGATCCAGATCAAAGGTTGTGTATCGAGGAGGAGATAACTTCCCTCATACAAAAAGGAGCTATTCAGCCGGCACAAAGGTGTCCGGGCTTCTATTCAACCGTGTTCTTAGTAACAAAAAACACCGGAGGGTGGAGACCAATTCTCAACCTCAAGCCATTGAACAAGTTCATAGAGACGCCCAGTTTCAAGATGGAGACTGTGCACTCGGTGTTGGCGGGGTTAGAGAGGGGAATGTGGACAGCGTCGATAGATTTGAAGGATGCTTATTTCCACATCCCCATAGCCAGGAGTTTCCGTCGCTTCCTGAGATTTGCATTCCAGGGCAGACAGTGGAAATTCAGGGTGTTACCCTTCGGAAGTTTTCACCCGTGTGGTTCTTGCGATCACCGCATACCTCCGCAGGAGAAGCATAGCAGTCCACACGTACATAGACGACTGGCTGTTAAAGGCACACACCCAGGAAAGTGTATCGGCCAATCTGGAGATTGTTTTGAAGACTCTCACAGACTTGGGCTGGATAATCAATTTCCAGAAATCAGAGCTGACTCCATCCCAGAAGTTTGTTTACCTGGGGATGTTCTTCGATCTAGAGACAGGATATGTTTATCCTACTCAGGAGAGAGTTCAGAAACTCATCTCAGTGATTCAGTCAGTGTGCGACAGTCGTCATGTCCTGGCACGGGTTTACTTAAGAATGCTGGGGTTGATGGTTTCATTGGAACCAGTCATTCCTCAGGCTGCCTTACGCAGGCAGCCGATCCAGTTATTTCTCATGACACAATGGACCCAGAGTACAGGTTCGCTGGACTCGAATGTGTCAGTGTTGGTGCCTCTGATTCACCACCTGCAATGGTGGTTGAACACAGAGAATCTCTTGGTGGGGGTTATGCTAACCCCTCCCCACCCTCAGGTAACTGTGTATACAGATGCATCGATGGAGGGGTGGGGAGCTTGCCTGGAAGAATCCACAATATCAGGGCTTTGGAATCTGGAACAGCCAAAAGAACATATCAATCTACTCGAGCTAAGAGCAGTAGTCCTGGGCCTGGAACATTTCTTAGAGAAAGTTCAGGGCAAGATTGTTCTTATTCGTTCAGACAACTCAACAGTTGTGACTTACATAAACCGCCAGGGCGGAACGAAGTCGCCCAGTCTCTGTATGATGACATGGAGACTGCTTTGTTGGTGCCTGGATCACAGGATTACCTTGAAAGCAGTGCATATTCCGGGAAGGTTGAATCTGCTAGCAGACTCATTGAGCCGAGGGATGAGTGTTTTACCGACGGAATGGCAACTAAATCAATGTGTGGCGGATCGTCTGTTCGACCATTGGGGGAAACCCAACATCGATTTGTTCGCAACGAAGAAGAATGCGAAGATGACGACGTAAGTCTCTCCGATTCCAGATCCAAGCGCTTTCGCAACAGATGCGTTAGCTATCAGCTGGGGGAGAATGTATGCATACGCATTCCCTCCAGCAATCCTGATTCCAAAAATTCTTCAGAAAATCAGACAGGAGGAATGCCAAGTGCTTCTGATCGCCCCGGATTGGCCAAGCCGATCATGGTATGCGGATCTGCTGGACCTTCTGGTCTGCAATCCGGTTCCTCTACCTCTGATGGACGACATTATCTTCCAGGGCAAGGCCCTTCACAACAATCCGTCAATGTTCAGATTGACTGCGTGGATGTTGTCAAGGAATCTAGAATTAAGGAGGGCTTTTCTGAGCAAGCAGCCATGTTTATGGCCAAAGCCAGGAGGGGGTCAACCTCCAGAGCATATAACTATAAAATCAACAGATTTGCAGAGTGGTGCTCAAAAAGATGTATTGATCCAATGGATTCATCTATTCAGGTAGTAGCTGATTTCCTCTGTCACCTGTATGATGCCTATAGCCTCAAGCCTAACTCTATTGCTGGTTATAAGTCAGCTTTAATGACTGTTATTCCTTGCTTGGCTAGGAGGGGAAGTGATGAAGTAAGTACATTAAATGTATTAATTAAAGGCATGGGCAATCTAAGACCAAGGAATCCCCCGGTGATTCCGTCTTGGAGTTTATCGCTAGTGCTTCAAGTACTAGGAGATAAGCCTTTTGAACCACTTAGTTCCATTTCTATGAAAATGTTAACTCTTAAAACTGTATTTTTAATTGCGACGGCCTCGGCTAGGCGTAGGAGTGAGATTCATGCCTTATCAGCCGAGGATGACCGTTTTGTGGTTACAGGGGAAGGCCTTAAGTTACTACCTAGGATTAATTTCTTAGCTAAAAATCAGTCTTTGAAATATCCAGGTCAACCTATTTTTTTGCCTGCTTTAACTAGATATGATCCTAATTCTAAAGCATGGTGTCCCGTTCGGGCGCTACTTCGGTACAAACAGCGTACTTCGGAGTGGCGGACCGATCAATCAGCGTTATGGTTGTCATATATTGAACCCCATGGCAGGGCATCTAAGGACACCATTTCCAGGTGGATTGTAGAGTGTATCCAATTTGGTCACAAATCCGCCACTGGTAAGCAGGTTGACATAGCCAAGGCTCACAGTGTCCGCGGCGTAGTGACTTCCACTGCCCTATTTAATGGGGTCCCTGTGGATGACATTATGTCCGTGGCTCAGTGGCACTGTGAGTCAAGTTTTACAGACCATTATCTCCGTGACACCTCGAATCCTCTCGCCTTGTCGATTTTGAAAAAATAATCGCTTATATGTTTTTGAGGAGGGCTTCCTCATTGCTTATATACTTCACAATTAATCAATGGAAACATCCACTTTTTGGGACTGCATCGGTCTTCTCCACTGGGAAGAGGATGACAGCTGCCAAGTTCAACAAGGTCAGTCTTGTTCATGTGTTGTTCATTGTTGATTGTATTGTCACGTTACCTGTTTTTATTAATATGGTGATGGGTTGTGTTTTGATGTGGTTCATCATTGAGAGTATACGAAAATGGAGCCTTTTTCGTCTCTGTCCTATAGTACATGGCACTGGTACCTAGAGAGCGTATAGGACATTGAGGTCATGCTAGTCTTCCTCCCAGGAAGGAGGGGGGGGGGAGCGCATATGACATCGGTCATCTCATCCATCGGTTGGTGTTAGCCGATGTTTCATCAAATCCTGACTGTGTTTTCACACAGTTTCAGACGTTTAAGTGCCTTGAACGCGTGAAAGCGCATAGGGAAGAGCTGGTCTTTTGACCTCGCCTCCCTCCCGCCGAATTCCCTGTCGAATTCTGGCAATATCAAAAGTATTAGGGAGGTAAGTATACTCTTGATGTGAAATAAACGAAATCTAGGATTTCTTTTTTCACGAGAGAGTTGATACTTACCTCCCTAGATACGGACCCGGCCTCTCCACCCCACAGAGGCTCGGTCTTCAGGCTCTTATTAGTTGCATGTGTGTCAGCCAATAAATTAGTCAGAGGAAGTAGTTGTCGGCGCATGCGCAGTGGTGGGGCTGGCATCCGCCGGACTACCCTCTGTCTACCTGCCCAGTAGGGGCACCTAACTGTTTTTAATCTGAGTGTTTATTGAGTGAACGCCAATATTTAGCAATATCAAAAGTATTAGGGAGGTAAGTATCAACTCTCTCGTGAAAAAAGAAATCCTAGATTTCGTTTATTTCCCTCTTTTTTACACATATGGGGGGATCCAGTTTTAGCTATGCCCCGCCCACACATTGCCTAAACTCCCTGATTATCCATTTCCAGAAAACTATGTATGTAAGCTGTTGAACTACATGTAATTTGGCTGGATAGGAGCAACAGTGCCCAGTCAAATTGGTTTCAAAATATTCAATAGCATGTTTATTAAATAGTAAAGACATACAATTCGTACAACAATGCATAGTCCGTCATCAATTACGCATTCATGACAAACTTAGTTACGTCATTCATGACAGAATTGATTATGACATCATCCTACACGTCATGTAGTTTATTATAACCTCATGTTTGATGAATAAACTGGAATCCTCCATTGTTTTGAAACTTTGAAACCGGAATTCTCAGAATCTACGTTTCAACAACTCAGGTAAGCTGCTGAATATTTTGAAACTAATTTGACTGGAAGATGTCTAAATGCAACAATCATAATAAAACCAGGTACAAAAATCAACATTAACTCTTTAATGACTAAATTTGTTGAAAAAATTAAAATATTTGCTTATTGAATGTCCATTTGCAGGTAATCGAGCCAGTCATGCCAGTGGTAAATTGTCAAAAATAGTCTTCTCTTGGCCTGCAAATAGACATTCCCCCATGACCACCTCAGAGGCCGGTTTTGGCCGGCTTCGTCCTTAAATGGTTAACCTTTGTCCTTTATTAGATCATCACCATTGCAATCAAACTAAACATATCATTACCTCATGCTGGAAGGGAGAGCGTATTGGGATCAGGTCTGTCTGTTCATCTGTGTGTCTGTCCTGAGCTGTATCTAAAAAACTGCTAATACGACTTCGCTCAAATTTTAACACAGTGAAGAAATTGGCTTTGCAAGGGACTTTGGCTGTGATGTAGATAAAAGAACTTGGATTGGATCACGTTCAGCATCTATACATGTATGGCTATGGCTCATATTTTAACCAAAGAAAGAGTGTAACCATAAACTAGGACGCCACAATGTTGGGAATGATTCGAAACACAATATGGAAAATCAGAAAAAAATCTGGAAAATCCAAACAAAAATCTGGGAGAGCTGAAACCTTAAAGTTTTTACAATATGAAGAAAAAATAGGAGGGTGATTGTTGGCAATCTCTGATTCAAATTGCTCTTGTTTATTTTAGCGACTGGATTTGGTCTGAAATTTTGATGATTTTGACAATGAGGAGGTTATGAGATACATTTAAGTCAGCAGAATTGTTTTATTCACTTACTTCTCTAATAATTATACATGTATTTAAAAATTGTTCTTCAGTGATTTATTTGACAAGCAGATGCTGTGTTCCACACCATCAGCTCTAACAGCAGATAAATATACAGTTGCTATTCTCAAACAAGGTGAGAAATGTGAGATTATCAAATACGAATCTAATATTGTTGTGAGTATTTTGATTTAGTTGAAATTTAATTTTTGTCAAGAGATTTATTTAATTTAAAAAATGTAAATTTTGAATCATGCTAAGTATTATGATCATTTTCAAACATGTAATGTAAATTTACGCATTTAAACCGTTGAAATTCCAGTGTCTCAAATTCAGTGCTTTTCCAAGAAACCAGTTTGCTGTTTTGAAACTAATTTAACTGGAACCTTTTGCCGCCATTAGCAGCAACAGCTCCCAGCTAAATGGGTTTCAAAATATTCAACTATTGCTTACATTGTAAAGAACTAATTGTTTCTGCTGTGTAAGCCTTAAAAAGTTTCGGTACGGTATATAGTAAATATACATGTGGAATAAATTCTTCCTTAATGTTTTGGATTAAATAAATCATGTTAAAACAGTACATGTATTATAACTTGTTTCAGGTGAATTGCACCTTGCCCCATTGCGCGGCATGGTACAACTACACCCTGCCTTTAGGTACCTAGACCAGGCAGATAGCAAGCATAAAGCAGACTTAGCGGCATCTGGAGATGCAGCAGGTATTTACTAGACATACTTGACACATTCATAATGCACGCAGGGTCAGATCTGGCTTTTGCAACTATTTTTTGATGCATTTTTAACTAAGCAGCGTAAAATTTGTGTGCATGAGTTCGAGTCATGTTTAACCATTTAACACATATCAACCAAAAACAGGTTCTGCAGTGGTCTTGAGAAATGTCCAGCTGCAGACCAAAAGAAAACTATTTATGAAAATTTCTCACTCGATAACCGAGCCAGTCATTCCATGGTAAATTTTCAAAAATTGTCTTCTCTTGGTCTGCAAATGGTAATTTTCTATGAGAAAATTGAAATTTTCTTGAACAAATTCAAGGGTTAAAGGATTAACCTTCTCAATTTTCTCTTGAAGATTTTGAAACTAATTTGATTATTAGCTGTTGCTACGGTGAGCTGTTGCTACACATGTACCTACGGCAGCAATTGGTTCCAGTCAAATTAGTTAAAAAATATTCAGCAGTTCCAGGGTTAAATAATAATGTGACATTTTTGTAATAAACCTATCCTCATGCATCTGGTTTCCCGGTTCTGTTTTTTCTTCAGTTCTGGATCAGTCCCAGCTTTACATGTTTTATGCTATAATGCAAGTGTGTGCTATATAATAAAAATTAAATTTTGTGTCCTCCATGGTTTTCATGTACTTGTAACTTAGCTGTCTACCTGCAGAATTCCTGCAGACTACATTTTCCATGGGGTTTAACTCTGGATCTGCCGAATATTTTGAAAATAATTTGAGTGAAAGTTATTGGTGGTTAAGCCACCAACAAATTTAAATCAGATTGTCAGCAGATCTAGACTTATTATTGCCCATTGAAATTATTGTCAGGTGCCCAGCAGCAGTGAGACAGTTACATGTATGATGCGCTTCACTTGTCACATTTAATTACTGGAAATCATTTTATAATAGTATGCAAACTGCAATTTGCAGTGGGTCTCTTCTGCTAAATTAAATTGTTTGCTTTGTTCTCGCACCCAGATGATGAGGATCAAGAAGAGCCAGAGGATGATGCCAAGAAAGTGATGGTGAGGTTTGCACGGCCAGAGACAGAGGAAGCGAAGGCACGGCGTGAAGCGTCATACGATTTCATCACACGTAAACGTGAAGAGGAGCCATGGCATCGATTGCTGTTCTATCCTTCAGATGTATGAGGATACATTGTATTTTGAATAGTTTTGGTATTATCATTCTTTTAGCCCTTTAACCATCAAATTTATTTTTAAAAGATTAAAATTTTCTCATGTCCATTTATAGACCACGGGAAGACTATTTTTGAAATCTTATTACTGGAATGACTGGCTCGGTTATCGAGCCAGTCATTCCAGTGGTAAATTTTCAAAAATAGTTTTCTTTGTCTGCAAATGGATATTTGTCAAGACGACTGCGGAAGCGGTTTTGACTGATATGAGGGTTAAAGGGTTAATCTGCGTGGCTAGAACCTATTAACTGTTGGAGCCATTTAAATTGCCGTTTTACTTTTTGTAGGTTTAATGTTATGGAATTCACACTTGATAAATTGATTGGAATTTTTCATGGCAGTGTTTGTCCATCTGGTAGTGATAATAATATTAATAGGATTCAAAGGTGATACTAATATTACTGCTTTTCGACAAACCTTCATACATGAATGTACTTCACCAGGACATGACAAATCATATTTATGCGTGAATGCTTGTAAAAAATAAGAAAATTAGTCATAAGAGGTATCATCTCTGAATCATCTTTTGGCCCTTGGAAACCGAAAGCCCAAAAATGAAACATCGTCTACAATGCAAAAATTTCTCTGTTAAATACATTTTTTGAAGCTAGTTTGACTAGTTGTTGCAACAGGTTCTTGCCAAATCAGTTTCAAATTATTCAACAGCTTGCCTGTAAATTTACCGTTTAATTGAGTTTCTGGGAATTCAAAGTTCAAAGGGTTAAACTTACTATTGCAATAGTGGTAGTGGCTGCAATAATCAGCCCTTAATTTTAGCCCTAGCTTGCTCATGTAGATATAATATAAGAAGCCTATTATGTGAAGATTGTTTTGTATACAATTATTCTGTTAACTTTCCAGAGTGATCAAGCCGAGGCTGAACGTCAGCGTCTTTACGCGTCACATTCCCTCGATCCATCAGAGTTCCAGATGTCACGCTCAGAATACCTCACATATATACTGCCACATATTCAGGAAGAAAAACAGTAAGCATTCTCGGATTGTTTTCTAACATCGGGCACCATCTGTTAGATTATTAGTTCATAGTAAATGTTTATTGGGACAGTTTGAGATTTTATCTTTAAAATAATGTATATGCATTAAAGTTTCGTGTTTAAGCTTTAATCGTCAGGCCAGCCAAAACCGGCTTCTGCAGTTATGTTGAGGAATGAGAAGCCTATTTTTGACAATTTACTACTGAAATGACTGGCTCAATAACCGAGCTAGTCATTCCTGTGGTACAGTTTCATAAACAGGTGTCTTAGCCTATAACTTTACATTCACTAAGCAAATATGTCTATTGTCTTGGCCAATCTGGCTTATTAATTACAGGATTGAAGGTTTATTGTTAGTAGATGAGAAGTTAATGTTAATTTTGGGAACAATGTCTTAGACAGCAACTGCGTACAGCACCATTGCTTCCAAAATTAGCACACACTATCATGTGACATGTACATGTATGAAAAGGAACATTGATAATTTGAAATTTTACTGGTTAAATGTCTATCGGGGTGCGTGGGTTTTGGTACTCATTAAGACCATGTTACAGGCATATTAAATGTTGGTGGTGCTCATTAAACTTACAAATTATGGTTCATATGGGGCGAAGAGTAAACAAAATGTAATGTTGCGTGTAATTAGGTTTATAGTATGTGTGGGCTGCACTTAATAGTGTACTATCTCCTGTTATAATTTAAGGAGCGGGTGCAGATTAATATTTCAAGATGAAGACATATCACATCCATTTTGGATTTAACCATTTAGCACTCATATCAGCCAAAAACGGCCTCTGCAGTCGTCTTGAGAAATTGCCCATTTGCAGACATAAGAGATTATTTTTGAAAACTTAGCGCTGGAATGACTGGCTCGATAACCGAGCCAGTCATTCCAGTGTTAAATTTTCAAAAATACTCTTCTCTTGGTCTGCAAATGGACATTTCTATGAGAAAATTTAAATTTTCTTGAACAAATTTGAGGGTTAATGGTGAATAGTTGTAGTGGCGAGGCATATTTAGAAATATGTTATTGTCGTATTCGTCTAGATGACTTGTGAATGATACACACCTGCAGTTTAGCATCTAAGTTGTGTGCTATGTACGTGTATAGCAAGGACAAGTTAGCTGTTTGCTTGAATTTATTGGATGATTTAATGTAGCCCTTAGACCTCACGCTCCTTTAATCTTGAATTTATTAAGAATTTCAATGAGGTCTCTTAACATTCATTCTTCATTCTGAAAATTCACTTTTCTTGAGGATTCATCATGCGAGCATAAAAAACATACTTTTAATTATTTAAGAACCCTTTGCAATTCTGCTCTTAAACATGGCTTTTCAAAACAGAATATGCAATATCTAAACTGGTGTACAACATCTGACTGGCTTATTTTAGTTACATGCATATGCATAGCTCTTCTGGGGTATTCTTGTCTTTGTTAAAGGCCTTGTATTTGTTAAAGGCAGAAATGATTACTCTATCTACATGTACCCCCATGACAGACAGACAGACAATGTACTCTATGTCATATGTACATGTCTAAATTTTCCGTTTACAATTGTAGTGAAGAAGCAGCACTGCCTGTAAACGTCCTGTCTCTGAACCAACTGAAGGTGATGCCGCTACAGGACCAAGTCAGGGCTCTCCTCATTAATGGTCAGTGTGTGTGTGTGTGTGTGTGTGTGTGCGTGCGTGCGTGCGTGTGTGTGTGCGTCCATGCATCTGTGTCCTCCAAAACTACCTGTCCAATTGGCTTAAATTTTCACACAACAAAGGATCTCACCATGGGCATGAAAGACAGTTATCAGACATTGTACGGATAAATAAAATAAATCTGGATCAAATGCTGTACCTATATGTACATGCATGTATGGATATCTCAGAAACTACTGATCTGATTTGGCTCAAATTTTAACAGAATGAGCTATGTAACCATACACTAGGATTACACAACATTGGCCATGATCCAGAAATTCCAACTAAATTTACAATGCTAAAAAAAATCGGAAGGTGAGGGTGCAACTTAGGCTTGTCTTGTTTTTAATGAGCTTTACCAAACTTGAAATTAACCCTTTCATGGCGAAGCGGCCGAAACACGGGCTCTGTAGTGTGCTTGCGGATTTTCCATTTGTAAGCCAAGAGAAGACTATTTTAGAAAATTTATCACTGGAATGACTAGCTCTTGCTCGATAACCGAGCCAGTCGTTCCAGTGGTAAGTATTAAAAAAATAATCCCTTGGCATGCAAATGAACATTCAATAAACAAATATTTTGATTTTCTTGACCAAATTAGGCCATTAGTGTAAAACAAGGCTCAACATCTATTTATCATACATACATGTAAATCATCCAGTTCTAGTAAATACTCTAACAATTTACTGGTCAAAATTGGGGAAAAATATAGTGTGCCTAGTCGATGTTCATTTGCAGGCTAAAAGATATCTATTCTTTTAAATTCACTACTAGAATGGCTAGATCAATAAGCGAGCCAGCCAGTCAAATTGTAAATTTCCAAAAAAAGAACTCGTGCCATACAAATAGACATTCCTCAAGACCAATGAAGCCGTCTGGTTTTGGACTGATTGACTGTTGAAGAGTGAAGTTCAGGAGAGAGAATTTCAATGTTTGTAGACAATCTAGTCTCTTTTCCATTGCAAAATTAAAATGCCTAATCCTAAGATAGGGATTTCTTTCATCGCTTACAGTATAAAATTATTTAAGATTCGACATTGCCTGTCATACCTTATCATCTCCCTTGTTAGTCACTGATACAGAGACCTGTATTAAGGGACCTCCTGCCATACTTTATCATCTCCCTTGTTAGTCACTGATACAGAGACCTGTATTAAGGGACCTCCTGTCATACTTTATCATCTCCCTTGATAGTCAATGATACAGAGACCTGTATTAAGGGACCTCCTGTCATACTTTATCATCTCCCTTGTTAGTCACTGATACAGAGACCTGTATTAAGGGACCTCCTGTCATACCTTATCATCTCCCTTGTTAGTCAATGATACAGAGGCCTGTATTAAGGGACCTCCTGTCATGCTTTATCATCTCCCTTGTTAGTCACTGATACAGGGACCTGTATTAAGGGAACTCCTGTCATACCTTATCATCTCCCTTGTTAGTCAATGATACAGAGACCTGTATTAAGGGACCTCCTGTCATACTTTAATCTCCCTTGTTAGTCACTGATACAGAGACGTATTAAGGGACCTCCTGTCATACTTTATCATCTCCCTTGTTAGTCACTGATACAGAGACCTGTATTAAGGGACCTCCTGTCATACTTTATCATCTCCCTTGTTAGTCAATGATGCAGAGACCTGTATTAAGGGACCTCCTGTCATACCTTATCATCTCCCTTGTTAGTCAGTGATACAGAGACCTGTATTAAGGGACCTCCTGTCATACTTTATCATCTCCCTTGTTAGTCACTGATACAGAGACCTGTATTAAGGGACCTCCTGTCATACTTTTCATCTCCCTTGTTAGTCAGTGATACAGAGACCTGTATTAAGGGACCTCCTGTCATACTTTATCATCTCCCTTGTTAGTCAATGATACACAGACCTGTATTAAGCGACCTCATGTCATACTTTATCATCTCCCTTATTAGTCAATGATACAGAGACCTGTATTAAGGGACCTCGTGTCATACTTTATCATCTCCTTGTTAGTCACTGATACAGAGACCTGTATTAAGGGACCTCGTGTCATACTTTATCATCTCCCTTGTTAGTCACTGATACAGACACCTGTATTAAGGGACCTCCTGTCTTACAGAGACATGTATTAAGGGACCTCCTGTTTTTAAAAAAACATCTGTTTAGTAATGCCATAGAATGTGGTCATTATTAACCCTTTAATGGTTAAATTTGGTCAAGGAAAATCTAAATATTTGCTTAATGAATGTCCATTTGCAGGTCAAGAGGATTATTTAAAAAAAATTAGCACTGGAATGACTGACCTGGTTATCTACCCAGGCATTCCATTTGTAAATTTTCAAAAATAGTTTTCTCTTATCTTACAAATTAACATTCCTGAAGACCACTGCAGAGGTCAGTTTTGGCCAGCTTGATCATTAAAAGGGTTAATTGTACATTGTGTTTTGCTATCTTAATCTTTTAGCCAAGACAATCCGCTTCAGTCAGTTAATGACCTTATTGCCTCAAAATACTGATCCAACCTCTGCTTTGCGATGTGTGCAACAGGTGGCAGCACTAGTACAGGGAAGCTGGGTCCTCAAAAGGTGAGAAGTATCCATTGATCTATGCGTCTATTACAAAGTATAGTGCACTGTATATGGCAAATCCAGCAAAATTTCGAAGTACAAAAAATTTCTAACAAAAATTTCTCAATTCGAAGTAATGCTTTGATCATGTTACCTCATTGACATGCGAGTAGATGAATAGTTGATCATGATAATAAGGCAGTTCACACTTTATTGGCTATAATAGTCATGACAGTAAAACTTACCTGTCTTGGCACGTAAATCGTCAAGCCAGCCAAACCCAGCATTTGCGGTGCTCTTGAGAAAAGTCCATTTCCAGGCCAAGAGAGAATGATTTTTTGAAAATTTACCCTAAAATTCCAATGGTAAATTAAGAAAATAGATAGACATTCACTAAGCAAAATTTCAATTTCATAGAACGCTAAAACTCGAGAATCTTGCCTGACGCTATCTAGAGGTTTAGAAGAGTGGATCCACGCAAGGACCGTGAATCTTACTGGATCCTAGGCTTGCACGATATTGTCCTAGGAGGTATCATGATATATCATATAGCCTATTTTATAGTATACGAATTCATGGGGTTGAGTTGGACTGCATGGTTTGGCTTATGTAGACATGTTGGCTTCGCTATCAGTTTTCATATCAGTTTTAACCGAACATGACCTCTAATTGGTAAATTAAAAAAACCCTTTAAATCCAGTCGCCAAGATACTTAAAGAACGATCGTTAATAGCATGAAAATAGGACACAATTTCCTGGTGTAAATTTTTGACGCCTTATACCGTGTCTTAATGTGTACCCTGTCCATCATTGCGGGAGTGAAATTATTATATTGGACAACCTAAAGATTGCGTACTCTGTTATAATCATCGTTTATTACATCAAAATGAATCCAAAAATTTGACATTTCTCATGTTGTCTTTGTGAAAATGTACAAATCACGTGATATTAGGAATGCACTTTAGATCCATAGATATCTAATGTTTAGATCTGATCCTCATTTACCGAGTACCCGTTTACTAATAATAGTTAGCCATCAGAAACATCTCGGAGAGTTCACCTTGCAGGCTAAAGCGTGTATACCGTCTGATTTAGCTATCACATTTGTGAACGCACCACCTCTAGTCTCCAAAAACAGGAGAGCAAGCAATATCACGTAATTTAAATATTTTCGCGACGCCATTTATTGTCAAATTTAGGATTAAATTTGATTTTATAAACCATGCTTATTAAGAAATATACAAATTTTATACCATCCCAGATAATAATTTCACTCACGCGATCATGGTTTTGAGGTATACAGTAGGGCGACAATAAATTTTACCAGTAAATTGCATTCAATTTTCGTATTATTGTCCATTTTTAAAAACAATTTTAAAGATGAACTTCAACTTTTTCTTGACCTATTCCTAATATAAGCCCACCCCTCTCGCAAAGATGTTGGTTTGGAACTAAATTGAACAGCTTGCTGTAATAGAAGACTACGCTGCAAACACATGACAAATAGGCAGAATACGACGTGACAAAATTTTCTCGATATTTCGATTTTTTTCAAAATCATATGGTAAAAAATTGTTGCTGGAAAAAAAATCATGATTTTCGATAATATCGGATAATCGTACAAGCCTACTAGATCCACCAACTACATACTATGGATCCTGTAGGCATCAATCACACAGTTTGGTAACCCCTACACCCTGTGGGTGAGCAACCAAAATGTCAATTTCCTTGACAAATTTTAACCATTCATTGTTTTCTTAAGCTATGTCTTATGGACCCAAGAGTCAGTCGTTCTTTAAGACAGTTGGGAGAGGGTTTATCTAATTTGGAAGAACTTGTATCAGAACAACATGTACCCGATCCCATTGTACATTTTCGTGCAATAAAATATGTTTAGATCAAATAAGGTGGTGTTTTTATCGCCTGTCTTAAAACAACATCTTTTGGCTCCAAAAAGAGGTGATCACTTCAGCAGGGATTCTCATAAGGATCATTTTGAGGGTATATGCGTAAAAAATGTGGCTTAGGACCCCCAAAAGTAGTGGCAGTGGGACTTGGGTCCCCGGGGACAGAAAACTTGTATAATTGTTAAATACCAAGTAGTTTTTATACCCCGCCAAAAAATTTGGCGAGGTATTATGTAATGCCGCCGTCCGTCCGGTGTGGGCGGCAGAGTGGTTTCCGGATGATAACTCCATTACCGTTTGTCGGATCGCATTGAAACTTCATAGGGTGGTTGGACTAGGTCTGGGGAAGAAACCTATCGAAATCAACGATGATTCAAAATCCAAGATGGCCACCATCCACCGGCGTCCATCTTGAAAATTGGGTTCCGAATGATAATTCTGTTACCGTTTATTGGATCGCTTTGAAACTTCATGGAGTGGTTAGACTAGGTCTGGGGCAGAAAGCTATTGAAATTGACAATGATCCGAAATCCAAGATGGCCGCCAGCCACCGGTGGCCATCTTGAAAATTGGTTTCCGAATAATAACTCCGTTACTGTTTGGCGGATCGCATTGAAACTTCATAGGGTGGGTGGAATAGGTCTGGGGAAGAAACCTATCGAAATCGACGATGATCCAAAATCCAAGATGGCCGCCAGCCACCAGTGTCAATCTTGAAAATTGGTTTCCGGATGATAACTCTGTTACCATTTATCGGATCGCTTTGAATTTTCATGGAGTGGTTAGACTAGGTCTGGGGAAGAAACCTATCGAAATTGACAATAATCCAAAATCCAAGATGGCCACCAGCCACCGGTGGCCATCTTGAGAATTGGTTTCCAGATGATAACTCCGTTATCGTTTATCGGATCGCTTTTGAACTTCATCGGGTGGTTCGACTATGTCTGGTGAAGAAACCTATCTAGATTGACAATGATCCGAAATCCAAGATGGCCGCCAGCCACCGGTGGCCATCTTGAAAATTGGTTCCCGGGTGATAACTCTGTTACCGTTTATCGCATCGCTTTGAAACTTCATAGAGTGGTTGGACTAGGTCTGCTGAAGAAACCTATCGAAATCAACAATGATCCAAAATCCAAGATGGCCGCCAGCCACTGGTGGCCATCTTGAAAATTGGTTTCCAAATGATAACTCCGTTATCGTTTGTCGGATCGCATTGAAACTTCATAGGGTGGTTGGACTAGGTCTGGGGAAGAAACCTATCGGAATCAACGATGATCAGAAATCCAAGATGGCCGCCATCCACCGGCGTCCATCTTGAAAATTGGTTTCCGAATGATAACTCTGTTACCGTTTATCGGATCGCTTTGAAACTTCATGGGGTGGTTAGACTAGGTCTGGGGAAGAAACCTATCGAAATTGACAATGATCCGAAATCCAAGATGACCGCCAGCCACCGGTGGCCATCTTGAAAATTGGTTTCCGGATGATAACTCCATTACCTTTTGTCGGATCGCATTGAAACTTCATAGGGTGGTTTGACTAGGTCTGGGGAAGAAACCTATCGAAATCGACGATGATCCAAAATCCAAGATGGCCGCCAGCCACTGGTGGCCATCTTGAAAATTGATTTCCGGATGATATCTCCGTTACCATTTATCGGATCACTTCCTAGGGTCATTGGAATATACCTGGTGAAGAAACCTATCGAAATTTATGATAATTCGAAATCCAATATGGCCACAAGTCAGCGGCAGCCATCTTGAAAATTGGTTTCCGAACGATACCTCCTTGACCGTTTAGCGGATTGCTTTGACACTTAATAAGGATTATGGTCTGATAAAGAAATAAATATTTTATGATAGGTGTCATTTATTTGTTCGTCATCATGGCGGGGTATTATGCTCCGTTTGCGGAGCTCTTGTTTTATAGGCTTTTGCACACAAATACCTACAATGTCTAGCATAGGACCACCATAATTCATACATTGTAGTTTTGAATCCATGGTAGCCAGTAATTTCTTCTTCTTCTTTTCGTTCGCTGATCATACCGCCAGTCCTGTAAGTGACTATCGACATGATCATAAGCCAGTAATTTTAGTATGGATGAGAAATATTGCTTGGGAACACCAGATTTCAAATTTTAGAACCCCTCCCAGATTTCAGCTGGGAACCCCCCCCCCCAGATCTCAGGATGTGGGGTCCCTGGGACCTCCAAAATTTCGATGGCATGATAAACACTACACCTTAAACATGTTTATCTCTATACCTGTATTTATTTTGTTATCCTTCCAGTGAAATTCTTTACCCCAAGGACACTGTCAGTGCAAGCAGTGGAGTGGGAGCAGAGGCTTTGTGTCGTGGCCGTGACTATGTGGTAATGTTTTCAATAACACACCTCAATATTTATCTTCTTAGTAATTATTATTCTCACTTTCTGCCTGTACATGTACTGCAATACAGCTATAGGGATAGTGAAATGAAGATTTGGTCGGTGATAGCATTTAATATCCAGAAACTTGTGTCTACAGTGGCCTGGCCAATGGACCTTACCATTTTTAGCTCTGCCCCGCCCATCTCTAGCTAAACTCCACCCACACCTCACCTGTGTTGAGATCGATCGATCTCTGAGCTCCTTGACTATCAATTTCCAGAATACTATACAGGTAACCTGTTGAATATTTTGAAACTAATTTGACTGGATGATGTTGCTGCCTATGGCATTAACAGCGTCCAATCAAATTAGTTTCAAAATATTCAACAGCATGTTTGTTAAATAGTGGAGACATACAATTCTTACAACATGTCAGGCTATTAAGAGTTAAAGACGGGACTAATAGAATCATTTATGATGTAATGATTATGACGTAATCCTATACGCCGCTTAGCTGATTATGATGTCATATGGCGTCGAATCTTCGATGGATACTCTGGAAAGGTGAATTAGTACAAGACTTCAAATTTTTCTTTTTCACTGTTTTTATATAAATAATCATAGCTACATGTATGTTTATGTGCGTGGTAGTATTAGTTCTATTTAGACAATGTTTGTAATCCAGTATATAGCTTCTTGACCAATGAAAAATCTTATTATTTTAGGTAAAAAGTTAAAGATCACATTGCTAAATATTATATAAAATTTCTATTTTCAAAGATTATAACATCTAGCTTTCACAAAGATGTCAACATCTAGCTTTCACAAAGATGTCTGCAGCGTTGGTATGCCTAATTATAGTTTATTTATTTCACAGATGTGGAAATTTACCCAAAGTCGCTTCGTTATCCGAAAAGACATCACATCAACAATAAAGGTAAACTACATTATAAGTTATACCGTTAATAAACAAGCATTTTGTCAATTTATCTATATAGATTATCCAGTGATTGCACCATATAATTTTGAAACCTTTGGTCAACATTTGTCAAGCATGTCAAGAGGTTTGCTTAGGCAATGCCCATTTGCACGCCAAGAGACTATTTTTGAAAATTTAGCACTTCTCAGTTACTTAGCTGTTCATATCTCGATTATTGTGGCAGTCATTCCAGTTGTACATTTTCAAAAATTGTTTCTTGGCCTGTAAATAAACACTACAGAGGCAGATTTGGTCATTGTGACCATGAAATGTGATACGTTTTTCTTGCAAAATCAATATTATAATGTCTGATTAAGGCATTAACTTGAATGGGTCGAGACTCGTTGAATGAATGTCAGGAAAGACTAATTGATTTGTTTAATGTTTTGGTGTTCGGAACTGTGCGCTAGTTCTCTCTGTAGAACGAGTGGTCCAAGATGCAACATCAATTTTAATGCTATTGCATTGAAAGTATTCCGACCTACTCTCTTCATGTATGCCATTTTCTGCTCAGACCATTATGTACTATGGCGAGTGGCTGATTATTCTATGCAATTTCTTGTTGAGCCCTACATGAAGCTGAAGATGGTTTGATTTAGTGGACTGAATGGCATCCAGTGTCTAATAATGGACCTTTCCAAGTTTTAGCTATGCCCCGCCCATCTTTATCTAATCTCAACCCACACCTCGCTCGTGTTGGGATCTATCGATCTCTGAACTCAGTGACTATCAATTTCCAGAAAACATTACCCTCAGGTAAGCTGTTCATTGTTTTGAAACTGACTTGACTGGGCCATGTTTCTGTCTATGGAAGTAACAGCGTCCAGTCAAATTAGTTTCAAAATATTCAACAGAATATTTATTAAGTGGGAAAGACACAATTCGTACAACGTGTCAAACTATTAAGCGTTAAAGACGAACTATATCGAGTCATAATGTCATGATTATGACATCACACACGTCACTTAGTTTAGTATGGTGTCATATGATGTCATGTGATGGATGGATGCACTTGGAAAGGTCCATTATAATGTTAGTCTTTCAAAATGTCCTGATGTCTCAACCTTCACATGCCCAGCCCTCTTGCTTGTATAAAATATTAAGTTTGCAATTTGTTGGGAAATGTATTACTGTTTCTTTAGAGCTCTATATGTGATAAAAAATTTTCTTGATTCATATTTCCTGGAAATGCCTCCTCAGATTTCAACATAAATTTACACCTCTCCTGGCTGAATATATAATATGAACCAGACTTATTATGTAATTTGTTTCGACAAATATCTACTCATACGTAGACAGTTGTGACATATACCACTTTAGCCTTCTTGTTCTTTTTAAAAACAACACGGGCATTTCTGTGTTTAACCACCACTCTTTGCAGCTCGCTAATTCATTAATGGTCTAGTTTGGTTAAGAAAATTAAAAATATTTCTTAGTGAATATCCATTTGAAAGCCATGAGAAGACTATCTTTTGAAAATTTACCAGTGGATTTTCTGGCTTCATTATCGAGCCAGCCATTCCACTGGTAAATTGTCACAATTAGTTTTCTCTTGGCCTGGAAATGGATATTTCTGAAGACCACTCGAGAAGCCATTTTTGCTGACTTGACCATTAGCCATTTAACCCTTACCACTCTGGGTGTCAAAACTTTAAATTTTCAAATTAAATTAAAAGATGAACTGGTGTTAATTTTTCAATAAATTAAGTAGGAGATGGTGCTGTCGCAACATCTTCCACCAAAATTGTTGAAAAATGTACACCAGTTTCTGTGATATTGACACAGTAAAAGATGGAATATTGACATCGGAGTGTTAAGGGTTAATGGTCAAATTTGGTCACGGAAATTTAAATTTCTGACTTGAATGTCCATTTACAGGGCAAGAGAATACAATTTTTGAAACTATCACTGAAATGACTGGCTCGGTTATTGAGCAAGACCATAACAGAGACCGGTTTTGGCCGGCATGACCATTAAAGGGTTAAATTGTGATGTCATGCATGACTTTATTTTGCAGCTTCCTGCTGAAGATGTGAAGGACATTCTGGAGCAGATGTCTCGTATTCGTGCAAACTGTGGATGGGAGTTTATGTATCTCTATGATAAAGAGTTCACAGACAGGTATGTTAACATTTCTTACCTAGTTATGTCACTGATGATATATAGATCTGGGAGATTCATTGTGTATTACAGTTTCATATTCCGTGTCTGTGAGCCCACTCTAAATGATAGCTCTGGTTTCATTGAAGGTATCTTCACCATACTGAGGTGGGATTTGACCTTTGGGTGCCCCATCAATCATATTGATTTTACAGTCAAATTATCAAGGTCATGGTGATACTTTGAATTAACGATTGAATGTATATTTACCAAACTTAGTCTGTACATTCCTCTTGAGGCTTTGATATATCCTATTGATTTTGAGGTCCAAATGTCATGCTAACCAAATTTAGGAAATAGAGTGGTTCGATCTGTCACATGTCTGATGTCATAAAGAAATGTCAGATGATAGTTGACGTCACAGTCAAAATGAAGTAGTGGCATCACGAAAATCAAAAAGCTACCCACAAAAGGGTACAATGTATGTCTTTGTTGAATTTACAATTTAATAAACATTTTGTTGAATAATTTTAAACTAATTCATTGGACTGGATATGGTGCTGTCACAAGCAGCAATAGCATCAAGTCAAATTAGTTTCAAAATATTCAACAGCTTACCTATATGGCTACTTTGAAATTTAGATTCTGGGAAGTCAGGATTTCAACACATTTAAAAAGTAAGCAGATTTTAGCTAGAAATTTTTGGGGCATAGCTAGAAATGGTCGGGCACAGCTAGAAATGGTTGGGGGAAAGCTAGAAATGGTCAGGTAAAGCTAGAAATGGTTGGAGCATAGCTAGAAATGGACAGGGCAAAGCTAGAAAGGGTCGGGGCTTAGTTAGAAATAGATGGGCAAAGCTAGAAATGGATATCTCTCTGGCATTGTGTTTGGATGATAACTCAGTTTTTCTGAAGACATCTTAACCACACATGGGAAATTTGGTCATTGATTACATCTGAAATGTTTTTCACAACTCAACTGTCAAATCATTCTTTATCTGTTCAAAAGCATATTGCTATGAAATCTTATCTTACGTTATCAGACATCCAGAGATCGTTCAGAGACAGAGGATGTTGTGGGATGTGAAATATCAGACATTAGGAAAACAACTCAAATTACAAGTCAAAGAACTGGACAAGAAACCTGGCAAAGGTAATTAGCTGTAATCTATTGGAGATACATAGGATTAGCATCCCTCACCCCACATACTGCTTATAAGCGCAGTCTTTCTGAATATCTTTGTAGGAAGAGTAGGGGAAAGGTCAGACGGTGAACTGTTAAACTGGCGACCCCGGGATGGCATCTGTGGTCGCCTAGGCTGGAGACATAGAGGATCCGTCTTTCCTCGTTGCCTCTCTCCCCATGGAGTAAAAATGGTTACTGATGTAAAAACTGGAAAATTTATCAATAATTGAATGACTATATATATATATATATATACACCTGTGCAAAAGTTAAGCACCAGCAAAAACAATAGAACGTAGAAACATGATGGTACAACTAGGCTGCCATACTTTTTGTCCCCGCGTTAGCTGACATAATTCCAAGTACGAAATGCACATGCATGCATGACTTCACGCCGCTTGATGTCCGTGCGTGGCGGGAAACAGCACACGTGTTCAGTTATGTAAAAGTCCAGTTTGAGGTGTAGAACATTACATACAGATTTAGGCGACAAGATTAGGAATTTTGTGTTCATGACCGTGGTTTATTTGTACAGAGAGAATTAGCTCTTGATTGTGAACCGCTATGGCAAGACGAAGGTTAAGTGATCGTGTGAAATGGCAAATCATAGGCATGCATACCACTGGTATGTCATGCAGAGAGATTGGCAGACAGCTGAACATTAACCATACTGTAATCAGTCGTTTGATTGCAAAACATGGGCAAACTAACGAGGTGAAGGACAGGCCTAGATCTGGAAGACCAAAGAAGTCTACTGCCGTGATGATCGAGCCCTAGTACGCATTGTTAGGAGATCTCCATTCACCAACAGCAGAGTGCTCAGCCAGCAATGGGAAACGCGCAATAGAGTGTCAATGTCTACCGTCAAAAGGAGACTGCATGCTGCTGGCATGAAAGCTAGGAGACCTGTCAGACGTCCTCTCCTCACTGCACACCACAAAGAGGAGCGTCTGAGGTGGTGCAACGAAAGAAGACACTGGAACATGAGATCCTGGAGACGGGTACACTGGTCCGATGAAAGTCGGTTCCTGCTTCATGCCACAGATGGTCGAACTCATGTATGGAGGTCCAGACGCACGGCGTACGACCAACGTAACATCATGGAAGAAGTTCCATTTGGTGGAGGTTCCGTTATGATATGGGGGTGCATCTCATTTGATTGTAAGCTGGATCTGTTGACTGTACCTGGAACACTAAATGGACAAAGATATCAAGATTCCATACTGGATAGAGTTGTGGTCCCTCATTTTGTAAATCATGCACCTGGAACCCACCCTATATTCATGGATGACAACGCCCGACCACATCGTGCTAGAGCTGTGCATGAATACCTCCGCCAGAAACATGGTGAGAAGGAGGGATCCTCCTGTGCAGAACCTACAGGAATTAACAGACGCACTCCATCTTGAATGGCAACGAATACCACAATGGCGTATCAGTCGGTTGGTGACCAGCATGAGACGTCGTGTCCAGGCCGTCATCCAGGCACAAGGTGGATATACCCGGTATTAATAATGACAGTCTCAAACTCGTGCACAGATGTTAAACTTCGTTTTCAGACACCATTAATGACAATCTAGCCACATGTGTCAACTGTAGGGCAATAGTTGTCAGTTGTGTCAACGTAACCATATTCAGGCCTCGTTTTCAAGTTCAAACAAAAACATACAGTGTTTCCCCACCATCATAATCAGCATTCCTCTAGTTGCATTATTACCTCTTGCACTAAGATGGATGGGTACATAAATGTTTATGCTATTGCTTTCTTCATAGCACATGAATATACCCTCGCATGTGCGTAAAAATAGGGTGGTGCTTAACTTTTGCACAGGTGTATATATCTCAGCGTCGTTGTAAACATGGGCAGTCTCCTTCCTGCTTATTGCCTCTCTGCCTAGGAGTAGAAATAGATACTAGTGTGAAAGTTGGAGATTATCCGTAGAAAATGTAATATACTGAAATAAAAATCTCCAGATATGGCTTAACTCTGATGTCAAATATTCTATCTTTTACTGTGCCAATAGCAAAGAAACTGGTGTAAATCTTTTGACGATTTTGGAGGACAATGTTGCTGTCGTTACTGTCTACGACAGCAACATCTTCCACCAAATTTGTTGAAAAATGAACACCAGTTCATCTTTTAATTTTATTTGAAAACTTTAAATTTTGACATCAGAGTAGCAAGGGTTAATTGGGACATAGGAATTAGACACTCAACCCATGAACTTCCTATCTTTGTAGTAAATATTCCTGGAGTATGCCAAATACAATTTTGTTAGGAGATTTTTTCAAGCACATAAATCTTTAGAAATTTATTAGGATTTCTATTACAAAATTATGGACAAATGGACATTTTATATGAAAAAATATTAAATTTTCTTGAGAAAATTTGACCATCCTCTTGTGTCAGCTTAACTTCAAACCTTAAGTTCAAACCTACTAAAAGCTATGTAATGGTCTATTTGCAGGCCAAGAGAAGAGTATTTTTTACCTAGTCAGTGTGTGGTAATCTTTAAGGTGACCGAGCCAGTCATTCCAATGGTAAATTTCTAATGGTCACTGAGTAACCAAAAACAAAGTTTTTTTAATGTTGCCCTTTTGATGGTCATGCTGGCCAAAGTTCCAGAGGTAAATGTATAAAAATAGTCTTCGAAAATTAAAATTACTTGAAAAATGTTGACCACTAAAATAATTAATTAATCTAAGTAGTATTTTGAGCACATTGAGGCGCTGTTGACACAAGACGGGTTAAAGGGTTAATTAAACTGGGTGATGTCTTTTAGCTGTGCTAACATGTCTAATTGTTATTGTTTATGATAGGAACATGATTTGAAGTGCTACTAATGAATGGATGTTAATACTTGTATTCTCTTTTGAATCTCGCTTATCGGCGGTAAACATGGTAAAAGCTATAGTTAGCATAAATAGTGTGTTAAATTTTATAAGTTATTCTTAAGATCTTATGAAAAATGCCTGACATCTTGTCATCCATTTTAGACTTTCTGCAATTTTTTTTGTAAATTTTTGCATTGTTTCACAGACTATTGTGTCAGTTTCAACCAAAGTTATCCAACAGGAGTCATGGGTGTATAGACTTCTGATTATATCCAACACTTTAACCCTGTTTAATGTTACTATGTCACCGATCAGGCTCATAGTATCAAACATGTACAGTATCATTTCACTTGATAAGCCTTGGCTCATGTTAATATTTTAAAATTGTCCCGACTGACTTAAAAATCTATTTTCAGAGGGGTCCAGAGACTCAGCAAGTCCAGAAAAATCCAAGCGCCAACGCACACCATCAAAGTCCCGAACACGAACGCTGAGTGGCCGCTCTCTATCAGACATGAGTGATAATGATATAGAATCAGCGCATGTATCTGATAGCGCGATTACGCCAGAAAAAGAAAAGAAATCGGCACGATTTATGAGTGATGTTTCTAGTAATGAAAAGCAATTTAACCGTATATTTACCTCCCCATTAAGAACTCCAGAAAAACAAACTGCTGATAAATGTGTGAGCCAGTTACAAACCGAAGAAGCAATGGATGGTATTGACTCGGCCATACCAGTAAGCAATGGATCCATTGATATGGAATTAAGCAATACAAACAGTTGCGAGTCTGATAAAGAGACATTAATCAGAACAGAGTTATGCACCTTTGCATTGGAAAAACTTCAGAGTAGGAATATTTTCCCATTAAATGAATTAAAGCGACTATTTGCGTTGAAGTTAGCACAATGCCAGCCGGGCCATATCCTTGGTTGTGGTGTGTCAGACAAAATGCTGGAGCAGGGTGTTCTGGCAGCTGGTGGCGTCGTCCTTCAAATACAGGTATTAACACCAACCCTCGAATTTATATATTCAAGTAAAGTTTCAATTTCCACATGGAAAATGTACATTTGCAGACCAAGAAAAGACGAACAGCTTCTGCAGTGTTCTTGAGAAATGTCCATTTGCAGACCAAAAGAAGACTATTTTTAACAATTTACCACTAGAATGACAGGCTCGGTTATTGAGCCAGTTATTCCAGTGGTAAATTGTCAAAAATAGTCTTCTTTTGGTCTGCAAATGGACATTTCTCAAGACCACTGCAGAAGCCATTTTTGGCTAATCTGAGTGTTAAACGGTTAATGCACATTGACTATGCAAGATTGTTGATTTTCCTGACCAATGTTGACTATTAAATAGTTAAAGGTGCATATTCACACCAGAATGATTGAAAAAAAAATGGTTAAAATCGCCTACTTTTATAAGCTAAAATTATGTGCCTTTGTGTAATGAAACGAAATAAATCTTAACATATGATGATTCCATTCCATATAAATTAATATAATTTTGTAAGTTTCAATTTCGCAACTTAAAAGATTATATTAATTTATATGGAATGGAATCATCATATGTTAAGATTTATTTCGTTTCATTACATATAGTCTCTAAAAGCGTATAATTTAAACAATTTTATTTTCAGAAATTTTACTGTGAATATGCACCTTTAAAAACCTTTCATTGATTAATAATTGTTTGTGTTTATTTTGGAAACGGTGTTGCTGTCTATGACAATAACAGGTTTCAGCAATATTGCATTTTCTCTATTTACATTGTAGCAATTTAAATTTTGACTAAATTAACGCTTTGAATGCTGAGATCCATGGCTCAATTTCTAGACAATCATATACATGTACACATGTAGGTAAGCTGTTGAATAATTTGAAACTAATTTAACAGGGATTTGTTACAGATCTCAATTGAATAAGTTTTTCGAAATATGTAACAGACTACTTAGGGTATTGTAATAGTTTTACATAATTGATCCGTCAAATTCAAAGAGTTAAAAGTTACTTAAAGTGTCACTTTACTACATTAACAGAAATGCAAAAAAATTACCAACAGATAGACTAAATGACTTATTAGTCCCCCTACAGGTAAAACCGGGGGACTATAGGGCTGTCTGTCTGTCTGTCGCAGTTGGTTTTCCACACTTTTTTTTTGCAGTCCTTCAAGGTATTCAACATCGCTTTAGTATAAGGAGTTACAGAGCAAGTTCGAGTTTCAGACATTTTCATCAATGTTTCATGGAGTTATGCCCCCCCCCCCCTCCCCCCCTTTCGACTTATGAAATACAAAATATATTAGTTTTCCTCACTTTTTCGTAGTCTTTCAAGAGATTCTACTGGGAATTGGTACATTGCTTTGTTATGAGACGTTACAGACCAAGTACGAGTTTCAAGCGTATGCCTCAATTTTTTATGGAGTTATGCCCCGTTTCGACTTAAGAAATGCGAAACATATCAGTTTTCCACACTTCACACTCCAAGATATTTGAACGAAAATCGGTACATCGCTTTAGTATAAAGAGTTACAGAGCAAGTTCAAGTTTCAGACATTTTCGTCAATTTTTTATGGTGTTATGTCCCCTTTCGACTTATGAAATACGAAAAATATTAGTTTTCCGCACTTTTTTCGCAGTCTTTGTTTGAGAAGTTACAGACCAAGTTCAAGTTTCAAGCGTATGCGTCAATTTTTGATGGAGTTAATGCTTATACCCCCTTTCGACGTAAAAAATACTAAATATATCAGCTTTCCGCACTTTTGGAAAATCGGTACATCAATTTAGTGTAAGGAGTTACAGAGCAAGTTCGAGTTTCAGACATTTTCATAAATTTTTCATGAAGTTATTCCCCCTTTTGACTTATGCAATACAAAAAATATTAGTTTTCCACACTATTTTTTGCAGTCTCAAGATATTCAACTGAGAATGGGTACGTTGCTTTGTTATGAGAAATTACAGAGCAAGTTCAAGTTTCAGGAGTTTGCGTCAATTTTGATGGAGTTACGTCCCCTTTCGACCTATGAAATATGAAAAATATCCGTTTTCCACACTTTTTTGCACTCCTTCAAGGGATTCAAATGAGAATTGGTTGGTTGCTTTATTATAGGGAGTTATAGAGCAGGTTTGAGTTTCAGACATTTTCGTCAATTAGTAGTTATTCTCCATTTCGACCTATGAAATACCAAAAATATTAGTATTCCGCAATTTTTTTCGCAGCCCTTCAAGGTAGTCAACTGAGAATGGGTACATTGTTTTGTTGTGAGAAATTACAAAGCAAGTTCGAGTTTCAGGCATTTGTGTCAATTTTGTATGGTGTTATGTCCCCTTTTGTCTTATGAAAATTACAAACATATCAGCTTTCAAGACCTTTTCGTTCTCCTTCACCATATATAACTGAAACTTGGTATATTGCTTTGTTATGAGAAGTTACAGATCAAGTTCGAGTTTCAGCTGCTTCTGTCAATTTTTAATAGAGTTTTTGACTGTCAATCTCTAAGGATTTTATATCACCAGGTACGGGAGGGACATGTATTGCAAAGCAATACCTACAGAATACTTGTTCTAAGTGTGAATCATGACTAAAAATACATGTATTGATTGTCATTTGCTCTCATCACTCAATTCACCTTTCCAGAGTATCCATCTATCAGTTGACATCATATGACGTCATAATCAGCTAAACATTATAATCATTACGTCATAAATGATTCTGTTTGGCCCGTTTTAACTCTTAATAGTCTGACACGTACGAATTGTTTGTCACTACTATTTAGTAAACATGCTGTTGAATATTTTGAAACTAATTTGACTGGACGCTTTTGTTGCTATAGGCAGGTCCAGTCAAATTAGTTTCAAAATATTCAATAGCTTAGCTGTATAGTTTTCTAAAAATTGATAGTCAGGAAGTTCAGGATCATTCGATCCCAACACCAGCGAGGTGTGGGTGGAGCTTAGCTAGTGATGGGTAGGCCATAGCTAAAATTGGAAAGGTCCATTCTGAGTAGAGAATGAAATGTTGGAATCATAATATTCGTTCTGTTACATGCACATGTAATCTGTGCTTACTAGAATCTTTTTATTGGTAATATCTGTGTGTGTATATGAAAATGTGTGCATGGTATACCAGCAGAAACCTTTAGCCAATCTTGAACTGTTCCGCTCCACAATTATATGTTTATTATAAATGCATAAATATTATTCTATTCTCGTTTGTGGGCCTAATCATCGAACGACATACAGCTCTATGGGACACTAGTCTCAAGTGACTGACTGCCTACATGTCTGACTCACTGACTCACTAACAATATCTTTAAATGTCAGCTTGCTGAATTTCTGCTGACTACATTTTCAATAGGGTTTAATCCTGGATATGCGGAATATTTTGAAAACTATTTGACTGAAAGTTTCTGAGCCGCCAACAAAATAGTTTTGGGAAACATTCATGTCCATTGAAATTTTTCTCAGGTGGCTCGCAGCAGACAGAGTTAAATGGCCTCAGTACCTTTAGTTTTAGTCCTATGATGTTGACTTCACATTGGTCGTCATGGAGACATGTACAGACATTTGTAGTTTCTGATGATAGTGTGGATCATGACAAATATCAAATTGTTAGTGCTCTCTTGTTAGGTGTTGTTCCTGATGTGGTGGCCCCAATCTGTGACTGATTGATAGAGATAAAATCTATTTTCTTCCACACCACTGTTACATGTGCTGATTCTCGAATTTTAATTTTAATGCCTATATTCTGATGTCCCATAGATGAACATATTTGATGACTGCATAATGTTCGATGTTCACAGTCATGCTGACCCAGAATTTACAAACTTACGTTGTATTGTTAACCCTTTGAACCCTGAATTACCAGAATCTCAATTTCAAGATGACTATTCAGGTAAGCTGTTGAATATTTTGAAGCTAATTTGACAGCTCTCAATCAAATTAGTTTCAAAATAGTCGACAGAATATGTATTAACCCTTTAACCCTCATATCAGCCAAACATTGCTTCTCCAGTTGTCTTGAGAAATATCCATTTGCAGAACAAGAGAAGAATATTTCTGAAAATTTACCACTGGAATAACTGGCTCGATAACCGACCCAGTCATTCCAGTGGTAAATTTTCAAAAATAGTCTTCTCTTTGTCTGAAAACTAACATTTTCTATGAGAATAATTGAAATTTTCGTGAACAAATTCGAGGGTTGAAAGGTTAAATTGTAAAAGAGTTTTCAAATTCAAACTTTCAGGTTCAAAGTATTAATATTATCTCTAAATTGTAAATGTAACATGTCTAACTTTATGAAAATTATCTGTACAACTAATATTTCTGGATACTGGCACTCAAGGCGTCAAGGTAACCGTAAGTGAAACAGTACAGTACAGCTCAGAAATAACTTAACATGTTTCCGAAACAAAATAAAATGTATTGTTAAATATTTATAACATAATTGTATTGGAAGACATTGATGCCTAAGGCAGCATTGTCTTCCAATCCAGTTATGTTCAAAATACTCAACAGAACATATCTTACATTGTTTTCAAAAATTTATTTATACATGTATAACACAGCTGATACAGGTTTATGAATGGTTTCGGCAATATTCTTATTTCAGTGGCCTCCTGGTTCCCATCAGCAGCCATTGTTTGCATTAACAAGGAAAGGTGATGGATATGATGAGGTATATAGCTTTCTCTTAACAAATCTACATGTTGTTTATATGGTACCACATAAATGTATGTCTCTCAGTGACAAACAACCTGACTAACCAACTATACTATCTTAGGCAAATCTTCACCCTTTCACCGATGTATTCCTGTATCTCATTTTCAATGCTACCATACAAGAAAACTTAAATATTTTGAAATTAATTTGAATTTGGACGCATCAATGGCTTCCAGTCAAATTAATTTCAAAATATTCAACAGGATAAGTTTTGTAGCGTAAAGAATTTACTTTTTCAAGGATTTGTCGGTGAAAGGGTTAAGCTGGCCAACCATTTGCAGAACTATAGATGAGTAATTTTGAAAATTTACCACTAGAATGACTGGCTCGATAACCGAGCTGGCCAACCATTTGTTGAACTATAGATGAGTAGTTTTGAAAATTTACCACTGGAATGGCTGGCTCGATAACCGAGCCAGTCATTCCATTGGCAAGTTTTCTAAAATAGTTTTCGTGTTCTGCAAATGAACATTTTCTGTAAGAAAATTGAAATATATCTTGAACAAATTTAAGGATTAAATGGTTACACGTTTAACATTGTTAGCCACAGTTTTAAGTAAATGCCATGTGCATTTCTATGATCACTAGCTACGTTACCATATCAACTGAACAATACAGACCCCATACAACATTATGCAAGAGTATTTTGAAACTAATTTGCCTGGACGCATGTGCTTTCTATGGCCGCAACAGCTTCCAATATAATTAGTTTCAGAATACTTAAAGGACAATTCCGGGATTGGTAAAAGTATACTTTATTTAAAAGACTATTATATGACTAACATATTGGATCCTAAATAAAAACAATAGACAAATAATACGAGTAATTATACCATCGTAAACATGGGATTATTTTATCTCCCGGGCGGCGCCATTTTCTTGCAACGAGAGCGAGATTTCACGAGATCCTGACGTCATCCCCGCACCAACGCTATCTTTGCCGAGCACGAAGGCTGTACAGTAAATATGTATATGCATGGAGGCCTAACATGTGCTAATTTGTAATCGTTAGGACATTGTCCAGTTAAGCTAGTAAGTTTTTTAAGTAATTCTAGTATCCGAAGTCGGTAGGGAAGCGTTAACCCCTGGACCGCCGAAGCAGATTCCATTTTCTCTATCCTATCAGAATGTGTTCATTTTGGTAACAATGCTGTTGTAAGTCATTGCTGTGTGCACGACAGCAACATGTTTCGGCAACATCTTTTTTTCAAAATGTACCTGACACTATCTCTAAGTAGGCTGTTGCACATTTTACACCATGCGATAAGGGTTAAACGAAGTGGCACACTTGAAACGTGCGTATTGTCAAATTGGTCAGCCGACTCAAGATACCGTTATAGAGTATGTCGCATGCAGTGTAAATATATATTCCAAGAAAACATATGATATGATAATATTGCTGGAACTACAGAACCGATTGTAATAATTCTGATATCTACCTGTAGCTGCAAATTCGAAGATTTATCCAATGTTAGGGATGTTGGAATCGGCCTAGTGGTTCAAAAGATACGTTCTGCGGGAAAAACTAAGCCAGCAGAATTTCAAACAAAAATTTCAGGATGCGCTCTATCCATCATCCCATATCAGAATGAGTATTACAGCTACAATGACAGAATTTGCTGTGCCGAAGCTTTACAATGTTATCACATACATGTAACGAGAAAAATCCATCAAAATATCTTAACTATTGAAATTACTACAGCTTGTCGGGAAATATTGATCAGCGATGAAAATTCACAGATTTTATGTCGAAATGTTAATTCATTTGGTGATATCTGGCAATACTCATGTGAACAAAATTATAATTGGTCAGGCAAATAGCCATTTCTTTCAGTTTTAAGCACACTCCAATTTAATGACAATACGCAAAGATAGAGTCTGCGAGACAAAAACCATCTCATGCTGGATTTTACCACTGTCTTTTGAACCTCTTATCCGATATTAACATCCATTATATCATATTAATCCCGACGTTGGCACCTATTTAGAGATCCTAGAATCATTGGAATCGCTTCAGTGGTTCGTTTACTATTATCATTTACGTATACTTCCTTGAAATATATACCCGCATCTATTGGCCTCTCTCCTCCAGTCATAGCAATAGCAGTGGTGCGGGGCTGACGTCGCTAGACGCGATAAAATGGCAGCGCCCCGATGTGCGAAAAATTGTAAATTTTACCGAGTTTATCTAGCGATAGTTTATTACGCTTTTTCTATCTGGTTATTATTCTGGCGCAATTTCATTAAACATGTAATAATCATTCAAATAAAGCACACTTTTTATCATCCCGGATGATCATGTCGATAGTCACTTACAGGACTGGCGGTATGATCAGCGAACGAAAAGAAGAAGATCATCCCGGATTTGTCCTTTAACTACATATAGGGATGCTTTGAAAATGGAGATATATATGTTGGCTTTACGGTTAATTTAGTCAAACTCAAATATATTATTAGCTCACCTGGCCTGAAAGGCCAAGTGAGCTTTTGCCATGGTGACAGTCCGTCCTGTGTCCATCCATCATCCATCCATCTGTCAACTTTTCCTTTAAACGACTTCTCAAGAACCACTGGGCCGATATCAATTATATTTGGCGGGTAGGATCCTTAGGGCATAGGGATCCAAGTTTGTTTAAATGGAGCCAATCGGCCAATTTGGCCGGTGGCCATCTTGGATTTCGGCCGATTTTAGGAAACTTCTTTAAAAATCTCCGAAACCACTTGAGGAATCGATTCAAAACTCATGAAACATCATCTAGGGAAAGAGGTAAGCCAAGTTTGTTCAAGAAGACTTGATTGACCAAATGGTTCGGTGGCCATCGTGGATGACCTAGTTTTTCCAAAAACGACTTCTCCAGAACTGCAGAAGGGATCAGGCCAAAATTTGGGAGATATGATCAGGGACTAAGGGCCATTAAAGTATCTTCAAGGGAAGTTGATCTGTCAAAAAACATGGATGGCGTGGGCCAATCAAAATATAGCGTGTTTGGCGGCCATATTGGATTTTTTTATTTGATGGACTTTGAGTTCGAAATTGGTTCAATGTATGGTTTTGTGTATTCTGAGCTCAAATTTGCCATTTTCGAAACTGTCGGATAAATGGTTTGGTGGCCATCTTGGATTATTTTCCCGCCAACGGCGCCCATACTAAAGCAATGGGAAATTTAAAATGTCTTCTACTGGAGAACTTCTAGGCCGATTTCAAATATATTTAGCAGGAAGCATCCTTAGGGCATAGGGAGCCGATCGGCTAATTTGGCTGTCGGCCATCTTGGATTTCGGCCGATTTTATGAAATGTCTTTAAAAATCTTCTCCAAAATTGCTTGGGGAATCGATTCAAAACTTATGAAACCTCATCTAGGGAAAGACCTAAGCCAAGTTTGCTCAAGACGACTTGATTGACAGAGTGGGTCACCGGCCATCTTGAATGACCTAGTTTTCTCGAAAACGACTCCAGAACCGGTGAAGGGATCAGGCCGAAATAAGGGGCATTAAAGTTTGTTCAAGGGAAGTTGATCCGTCAAAAAAACCTGGGTGCCGTAGACCAATCAAAATGTAGTGTATTTGGTGGCCATATTGCACTTGCAAAAATGTCCACAAACTCATTTAAACGACTACTGAACCACCCACCAACAATTTTGACAAAAATTTATGGTGCTCCAGGTGAGCGACACAGGCCCCTTGGGCCTCTTGTTACAAAGTATCGGGGCCTCTTGTTACAAAGTATCGTTGCATGTATTACTTTTAATCTTTGGCAATGTCTTCCAGTCAAATTATTTTCAAAATATTTGACAGTTATCCTGTATCTCATTGCTTTGAAATTGAGATCAAGATATTTCATCAGAGAACATATTAACCGTTATCATTGCGGATCACAGTCTTTTGCTACTTGTATTCTCTTCTGCGAAGAATTTCACTCAATTTCATTGGTCAATTTTTTCTTTTTATTAAAGTGGAGAACTTTACTGGTGGACATGTTTAAAACATCAAGTCGCATTAAAAGTTCAACATTTAGGCGAAAGATTGAAGGGGACTTGAATGCTTCTATCACGGACAATGAGTGCAAGAAGTTCTTAAAGGTAAATACAATCTTACATTCATACCTTAACCTGAGTGATGTCTGTTAACAACTGTGACACTTCATTTGTTGTTAGATTAACCCTTTCATGGCGAAGCCGGCCAAAACAGCCCTCTGCAGTGTCTGTGAGAAATGTCCATTTGCATACCAAGAGAATACTTTGTTCATCACTGGAATGAGTGGCTAGATAATCGAGGAAATAGTCTTCTCTTGGCTTGCAAATGTACATTCAATAAGCAAATATTTTAATTTTTTGATCAAATTTAATCATTAAAGAGTTATTGTCAAAATTGGTGCATAGATGTATCTTCATTTTTATCATTCATATTTTGTATATGCCTATTTCGCGGCCCAAAAATTGTTCACTACAGCGTTAACACACTTTAAATATCTTAAAGTCGATACATAAGCTGCATTGCCAATCATTTCTTGTCAGTGCAACTCCTTCTACAGTTTAGCTCTGATTCTTTTGAAACTTGGTAAGTGTTATCATTACCACATGAAGGTGTTCCTGTGCTATCCATATACCTGTACATCCATCCATTTGTCCAAAATGTATGTATGTCCGTCTGGCGGTCCATCCATGTCTGACAATCATTTCTTGTCAACGCAACTCCTCCTAGAGGTCTCAATGGATTAACATCAAATTTCATCCACATTATCTGTAGCATGTGCAGATGTGCTTTTTTCGCGAGCAAAAAATTATTTATGGCAGAGTTATCACCCTTTAAATATCTTAAGCTGATACATAAACTGCATTGTCAATCATTTCTTGTCAACGCAACTTCTACAATTTAGCTGCGATTCTTTGGAAACTTGGTAAGTATTATCATTACGACATGAAGATGTGCATGTGCTATCCGTATACCTGTACGTCCATCCATCTGTCCAAAATGTATGTATATCCGTCCATCTCTGATAATCATTTCTTGTTAACGCAACTACAGGTCTCAATGGATTAACTTAAAATTTCATCCACAGTATCATATGCAGATGTGCATGTGCTTTTTTCGCGGGCAAAAAAATTTTCATTACAGAGTTATCACCCTTTAAACATCTTAAAGCTGATACATAAGCTTATAAACTGCATTGCCAATGATTTCTTGTCAACACAACTCCTACAGTTTAGCTCCGATTCTTTTGAAACTTGGTAAGTGTTATCATTACCATGTGAAGGTGTGCATGTGTTATACGTGTACGTCCATCTGTCTGTCCAGAATGTATGTATGTCCATCTGTTGGTCCATCCATCTCTGACAGTCATTTCAACGCAATTCCTGGAGGTCTCAATGGATTATCTTCAAATTTCGTCCACATTATCAGTATCATGTGCAGATGTGCATGTGCTTTTTTTCGTGGCCAAAAAATTATTCATTACAGAGTTATCACCCTTTAAATATCTTAAAGCTGATACATAAACTGCATTGCCAATCATTTCTTGTCAACGCAACTCCTAAAAGCTGATACCTAAACTGCATTGCCAATCATTTCTTGTCAACGCAACTCCTGCAGTTTAGCTGCAATTCTTTTGAAACTTGTACTGTCTGTCTAAAATGTATGTTCCTCTGTCGGTCCATCCTTGTCAACACAACTAAAGTTTAGTTGCAATTCTTTTGAAACGTAGTAAATCTAGTCATTACCATCTGAAGATGTGCATGTGCTTTTTTCGCGGCCAAAAAATTATTCATTGCAGCGTTATCCTCCTTTAAATACCTTTAAGCCGATACATAAACTGCAGTCAATTCCCATTCCCATAATAGCGAGCTATTTGGGGCCCGGGGGATATGCTATCTTATGATGGTTTTAATGGCTCTTGTTTTAATAACCCGCTGCAATTTGATTGAAAGTTGTTGCAGCAATGGGTATCGGTCAAATCCTTATCAAAACATTAGCTTGTGATGCTTGTATTGTCTGCTGATTATTTAGTGAACAATTTGAAGTAAAATTGTTGCTGCTCTTGCTAGCAACAATATTCAGTAAACTTTTTATAAAAATATTTATGGTAGCATGTCTCACCTCTACAATAGGAAATACACAATGGACCTTTCTACTGTGTCCATCATATGACATAATCAACTACGTGACGTATAGAATGACAGCATAGTCAATGACGTCATTATGACATCATGAATGACGTAGGTAAGTATGTCACGAACGTGTAGTTCAAGATGTACTATGCATTGTTGTATGATTTGTATGTCTACTTTTTAATAAATATCCTGTTGAATATTTTGAAACTAATTTGACTGGACGCTGTTGCTGCCTATGGCAGCAACAGCACCCATTCAAATTAGTTTCAAAATATTCAATAGCTTACATGTATAGTTTTCTGAAAATTGATAGTTCAGAGGTCGATCCATCCCACCACGGATGTTGTGTGGGTGGAGCTTAGCTAGTGATGGGCGTGGCATAGCTAAAACTGGAAAGATCCATTAGAATCAAACTACTGTGCTCTTACTGTTTGCTATCCAGGCAGCTTTTCTCATACAATGACAATCATTAATGTTGTGTGAATGGGTTTATATTGCGCATCATTGCGCAATACAGAGGTCAGTAGAATCACAAATTGTGGCGCCTGCAAATATCAAACTAAAATGAAGACGACGATCATCACTGAATTTTTCTATACTGTTCCTTCTAGTCTTATTGCTTCAGGGGTAACATTAAGTACCTGTGCTAGTAAACCGAATGATAATATATAGTGTTTTTATCAATTGACAATTACGGTCATAGGTGAAGGGTCAACATCACTTTTCCTAAAAATGTGTCTACTGCTATAGTTCTTCTTACTGCTATAGTTCTTCTTACTGCTATAGTTCTTCTTATATCTTTTCTATGCAGTATTGCTAAATTTCTGAGATGTTAAAATGTACCAGTCATGCCAGTGTGTTAACCGTCTTGTGTGAGGTTAAACCAGGTTATGGTCAAGCCGGCCAAACAACACATGGATGGTCTTGCCCAATGTGCATTTGAAGGTCAAGTGAAGACTATTGTTGAAGATTACCACTGGAATGATTATCTCAGTAACCAAGCCAATTACTCCAGTAGTAAATTGTCAAAAGTTGTCTTCTCCCGCCCTGCAAATGGATACTAATGAGGCAAAAATTAGGATTTTTTTACCTCTTGATTTTCAAGCCGGCCAAAACAGGCTCTGCAGTGGTCTTGCGATATATTAATTTGCATAAAATCAGAGAGCTATTTTTGTAACCTCCATTGTTAAATTTGCCGAATTTGTCTTATTGGTCTGAGAATGGATACATTCACTGAGCAAAAATGTCATTTTATTTTTATACATCTTATAGAAAATATCCATTTGTGGACTATGAGATTATTTTTGAAAATGTATTACTGGAATGATTGGCCAGTCGTTCCAGTGATACATTTTCAAAACTTATCTCATAGTCTACAAATGGACATTTTCCAGGACCATTGCAGAAGCTGGTTTGAGTTTTAAAGGGTTACAACTATATAAGCAGCATATTGAGCACTTTGAGGCGCTGTTGACACAAGACATGTTAAACAAATTTTTTTTGTTATTTTCTGTTTATCTCCAGGATTACTGCTTGACAAAAGGTGGCTTATGGTACTTAAAGGGGACCTGTCCAGATGACTCCTAGCACAGGAAGCAGTACCATTACATACTACTGTGTTGTGACTGCACACATAAGAGGCCTGCTTTAAGATGGAGTGTAGTTCATCGATAAATTTTCTATAAATTTGAAGCCATATTGTTTAGGTGAAGCTTAAAGGGGATCACAAACAGTAAAGCCAAAACGGCTTCAGCAGTAGTCTTGAGAAATGTCAATTTGCAGACCAAGAGAAGATTATTTTTGAAACTACCACTGGAATGACTGGCTTGATAACAGAGCCAGTCATTACAGTGGTAAATTTTCAAAAATACTTCTCTTGGTCTGCAAATGGACATTTTCTGAGAAAATTAGAATTTTTAAAAACATTCAAGGGCTAAAGGGTTGAAACATGTGTGGGTTAATCTGAAGCCAGATGATTGATGATTCACGTGATGATGTCATACTGTGAATTTTTTCGTGTGTCAAAATTCATGACTGAAATTTTAATCGATAGAGATTAGGAAAATGTGTCAAATTATTTTTAATAAATAAAATGAGAAAAACATATTTTCGGGCAGTTTTATTGAAATATAATACTCATTTGTGATCTTTAAATCCAGAAAGTCCTCTGACAAGTTTCTACTACAGTACAGCTCATAAATAAGTTAAAATGTTTCCAAAACTAAAACAGAAGAATGTTACTTAGTGAGAAACGCTATGTTGAATGTGCCATCTAAAATAAATTATTATCATCATTATCGACGAGGCATAAGACATTGGCTTGTTATTGCCTCGGTGGATTGTGTCATCTTGTTTCTTTATATTTGTTACCATGCTGTGTCACTGATAATAAAACTACAATCTACATTAACATGTAGGCCTACATACCAGATATAAGAATTTTTCTGATGCATAATATCTAAAATTATATTCTGTTGAAAAAGTTGAAAATAATTTGGCTGGAAGCCATTGCTCAGTTTCTGAGACGTAGTCGTTTAAAAACTGATGGCTATTAACACTCATATCAGCCAAAAACGGCTTTAGCAGTGGTCTTGAGAAACGTCGATTTGCAGACTACGAGAAGACTATTTTTGAAAATTTACCAGTGGAATGACTGGCTTGATAACCAAGCCAGTTATTCCAGTGGTAAATTTTTAAAAAGTCTTCTCTTGGTATGCAAATCAAGATTTCTAATGAGAAAACTGAAATTTTCTTGAACAAATTCGAGAGTTAAAGGGTTAATAACTATGAAAATGCATGTAACTTGAGTGTAGATTGTACAGCTTAGCAACTTTCAATCAACTCATATTGCCCAAAAAAATAGACCAATGATAATCAAGATTCTCATTTGATATGTTGAAGCCTCATAGGATCACTCTACCCAGGTTTTGTTGAAAGAAGGCCATTGATTAAGGAGTACCATTTTTAAATGGTTCTGGAAAGTTTTCAGAAAATCCTATAGATAGCTGCCAAAACATTTACCTAACAAAATTCTGAATAGATTTTCGCCACAACAGTTAATGAGGAGTAGCATTAAACGAATTCACATTTTTCATAAAAATCCCAGATTGGCACCCAAAAAATTCAAGCAGTCAAAATCTTTTATACAAGTTCTGAAGTGTTGAACACTTAGTTAGTATTGACAATAATTGATGACTGACTAACCTTGTCATGCAAGACTGGGTCATAGGAGGACCATGCAATCATCTGACTTAAGCATGTTAATTAACCAACACCATTTGGCCCACACATATATTGACAATAGCAAATGAGATGCAGTGACCCTTTAACCTTTACCACTCTTGTCAAAATTCTAAATTTTTAAATTAAATTAAATGATGAACTGGTGTTTATTTTTCAACAAATTCGGTGGAAGATGTTGCTGTCTTAAACATCATCCATCAAATTTGTTGAAAAATGTACATCAGTTTCTTTGCTATTGACACAGTAAAATGTAGACCATTGACATCAGAGTAAGGGTTAATAGTCAAATTTGGTAAAGAAGATTTCTATTTCTTCATAGAAATGTCAATTTTCAGACCAAGGGGTTATTTTTTAAACTTTACCACTGAAATGACAGGCTCAGTGCTAAACAGATGCAGATGGTATATCAGGAAGATCAATGCATAGGGTAGGATGTTTCTGGCAAGCTTGACCATTAAAAAGTTACCCCGCTCCCCCTGCGTTTAGTGATCCCTTTTTGATTAATCAATGGCCTATATAGTACGTTTAAAAAACTGGTCAAATGTGCATAGGTCATGTCTTCTTGTGTGAATCAACCCTCGACAGATAATCATAATATATAAATAAGGCTACATTTGGAAGATATACATCTGTGACACGGCTTTATGTTGTATATATCAGATTAATCGGCTTCTGTTGCAGGTTGTATAAGTGCATAATGGAGATTTTGCATCTTCTGAGAATCGAAATAAATTATTACTGTCAATGATGACATGTGTCATGACAAGCATGACAGGTGTCAGCGTATTATCTATACATTTCAGAAATATACATACTTATGTGGCGGTTCATTTTCATCCAGTGGCTTTCATCGTAGACAAATTCAAATAGGAAGACTAGGCGATGACGGTTTAGACAGTTGCCTATAAATCCCTCATGCCCTGTGATGCACTGATGTCCATCTTCTAAAGTCTTCTCTCGCACCAAGCATATCTCCTGACATCACTCAGACCCATGTCCTGTAGTCATTGCCCGACAGTTTCCACACGAACACCTAAAAATAAGTTGCAGATGATAAGTAAATATTGCCAATAATATTGCAGGCTCTCGGACATATAAAAAATAATTTCCCCATTTGTAGTTTAAATGGCAAATGTACATTAATGTGAACTATCCTCCCTTGGTGGCATTCAATAGCTAAGAACATTCTTTTTCCTGGGCAGAGGATAGCCGCTTAATGAATGTCCATTTTAAGGTTAAGAGAAGACTGAAAATTTACCACTGGAATGGCTGGCACTGTTAACGAGCTAGTCATTCCAGTGCTAAGTTCTCAAAGATAGTCGTCTATTGGCCTCCGAATGGACATTCATAAAGGCCATTGCAGAGGCTGTTTTTTCCCCTAAAGGGTTAACAATTAACCCTTTCACTCATATCGGCCAAAATGGCTTCTGCAGTGGTCCTGAGAAATGTCCATTTGCAGACCAAGAGTCTATTTTTGAACATTTGCCACTGGAATATCTAGCTCGATAACTGAGTCAGTCATTCCATTAGTAAATTTTCAAAAACAGTCCTCTTGATCTGCAAATGGACATTTTCTATGAGAAAATTGAAATTTTCTTCAACAAATTCGAGGGTTAAATGATTAACTACGACAGCAACTGCAGATAATGGTATTTCTGCCGCTGTGTTGTGGTTGTTACTTTGGTTTTCTTAATTGGATGGAATGCAGAATGGGTGGGGTGGTGGATGGGGTGGGTTGTCCAGCATCATTATTACTATCACCATTACCTAGGCCCAGTACGCAGTGGCGTCGCCAGGAAAATGTTTGTTTAGGGCGGGGTAGGCAGAGAGGCAGGCTTGGTCCAGGGAGAAGTTCTTTTGGATGGTGTGGCAACTTCCAAAAAAGTGTGGTGGTGGGGGTTGGGGGGTAAAGTGGGGTGGGTAAATGCACCCGCCCCCCCCCCCCCCCCCCCCCAGAAAATTTAAATTAGAGACTCTAAGCTGTTTCCTAAATAAAATAACCATAGGACTATATATGAAATATTTTCATGCACGTTTTTCGGTCTTGGAATTGTGTTGTCAATGTGATTGACAGAAAAAAACTGTTTCGAATGCATTTTAAGTAAGGATAGGGCTCTCTTTTTGAAGTTTAGCTTCTATTGTCAGTCTTTGAGCAAGTTCATAAATCACAATTACTGCATAAAAACACCGATGCGTTCTTATACTCTCATTATATAGTTTATTTACTATCACGAAAACGGGTGCTTTCTCAATAATTTACACTTGCAGTGTTTTTCGCTTCGTGTACTGCATTTCAATACTAATATCTAAATCTCGGGAACATTTTAAAAAAGAAAAGTAAAGTTTGGATAAATTAATGTAACAGTTATACTTTCCTTACCATTCGACGTGCCCGCTGTATTCTACAATGAATGAGCGATGTCTTAAACGTCAGATCCTCCTCTGAATCTGCCTCATCATCGCTTTTCACATCAATATGGTTCTATTATGGGTTCTAACTGATCCTACGGTGTGATATAAGTAACAAATTCTTTGTCAGACCAGGGGCACTGGAAGCAAATTTGAGGGGCGGGTGCAGGTTTCACAAAAGGGCACACTGGATGGCATTGTCTGGAGGAAGATATGAAATGGTGTAACTCCCCCCTCCACCGCCTCTCATAGAAGGGTGTTCGAAGATACCCACCCACCTAACCACAACGAGAAAAAACATTGAAATGTGCAGGCTCATGACTCGATTTCCTGCATTCTGAGTTTCTTATGATTACGTATAAATGTTCGAGCAATGTTACTCGAAGAACTTTTTGTCAATTGCGCCTATTCCCAATTCACAATGTGAGCGAGCGGGCGGGTTGTGTCAGATGCACGCGTTGAGTGTGGCATGCATTTGTGCATGTGTATGCATGGTAGACCTGCATAGTTTGCCTTGAAAATATTTAATTGGACCATAGTTCCTAATTATATTTACAATCAGCGGTATTCAGAGGTTTTTTTTTGTGAAAACTAGGTTATCCAAGACAAATCTACCAATCATGTTGAACATGTGAGCAATGTTTGTTCAGCCCTTGCCTTAGATGAAGACCATGAGGTTTCTTGAGTTTCATGTCAAGCACTTTCACAGGTCTTTAAATGTAATTTTTAAAATAGTGCAAAATCCAAGATCGCCACCATCAAAATCAATCAAGCAGCTCTCCGGGACCAGCCATGGATCTGACCCTATGGATCCTTCCTGCCCAGCAGTTCTCAAGGACTCGCTTAAAGAATACAATGGACATATGCTGGATGAAGAGACAGATGAGGTAGCAACACAATTACGTCAAATTAATAACAACCGCTAGTGTGTATGTAATAAGTAATTTATATTATGATTTCGCAGCCTCTTACTTAGCCATATTGGCATGGGGGTGTCAGAGATACATTTCAAAGGTCTTAAAATGTCTGATTATGTTTACGTGTGGATGGTGGCATCATCTTTTATGGTTAGAACTCAAATGGCTTGACATGGCTATACATGTGTATCACAATCGTACGAGTTGGTATGGGTGGGATGGGGTGGGGGCCTCATACTCATATAAATAGCACAGTATTAAAAAATCCAAGAGGATGATATTTATTACTTAGAGATGTAGGTGATAAATGAGATGTCTTCTAAGCGCATCTAATTTTTACATTCTTTAGATGGAGGCCCCAGCCACACCCTCCTCCCATTCTGTGTGTGAGGGGTAGGGTGGGGCAACAAATCTTAGACATATTCCCCAAACACACCCACCAGCATTGCACTTCGGCCATGTGTATACAAATTATTTTTACCCTTGCATCTGCTTCACACGTCAATTAAAAATTGGAGTTTGGAGTTGCTGTTAATTCTCATATCCCCCCCCCCCCCAACATCATTGCACATATATTTTATTCTACCCACTAAGCAAGGCATTAACGGAGCGTGGACCAGTATCACTTCAAAAATCCAAGTAGCATATAACTATGTATCTTACCTTTATTTACAAAGATACATGCAACGTTTACAGATAAAGAGTCAATATGTCATATGTAACTGCCACTACATAAATAGCATTTGCATTGATGATTTGATTCAGCCTAGAAGCACTCCATATTACTTTATGGACTTGTGTTAATGTCAAAACAACCGAACTTTAATACAACTGCGCAGTCTGCTCTGAATATTCTAAAAATCTTGATTAATGTTCTAAAGTAAAGTTTAATCATTTTTTGCAGAGAAATAGGTAAAGGGCACACTTTGGGCAACGGGGCAGCTGCCCCCCGTACTTCCGGCGCCCCTGCGTCAGACATTGCTTTTCTGTATAACGACATGGCAGACACGGGCGGAAAGGGTACGAAAATTAGCAAATGTCATCTTATCAGCTGGTAATGGCAAATTTCGCTTCCTCTACAATGACGTCATGCCGATCACCTGACACGTACCTACTAGTATAAAGCAATGTTTTCACCGGAGTTCATTGTTAGCAGAAATCCTTTAAGGATGTCCAACAGATGATTTATTTTTGAAATTTTACCACTGGAATGTCAATCTAGGGGTAACATGGTTCATACAAACTTAAGTACTTGAGTTTTGACATGTTCCTTGAAAATTCCTGAATTTGAGAATTCTCTTAAAAAGTACTTGAAAATTCCTGAATTTGAGAATTCTCTTAAAAAGTACTTGAAAATTCCTGAATTTGAGAATTCTCTTAAAAAGTACTTGAAAATTCCGGAATTTGAGAATTCTCTTAAAAAGTACTTGAAAATTGCTTTAATGCATTGAAAAGCCCTTGAATTTAATATTTCAGCCCAGATTATTTTCATTGAGTATAAAATTGTTGTCATGAATCATCAGTCAAAATGAAGGAATTGCCTTCTCAAAGCATCTAATATTAAAACTGGCTTTAGCAGTCTCTCGGAACTCCTTATGAGTTGTAATGTCAGGACATTCCTGTATTGTCAGGGGTTTCCACATTCCAACCCATTCCGTTTATTTACTACCCCATGTCCAGGCTGCTGTCGGGTCCTTGAAAATCTTGAAATTGTGGTCATGAAAGTCCTTGAAAAAGTCCTTGAATGAAAACATCAGATGGCTGTATGAACCCTGGGTAAATTTTCAAAAATAATCTTACTCTTGGACTGCAAATGGACATATTTGATGAGAAAATCTGAATTTTATTGAAACAAATTTGTGCATTATATGGTTGTAAGAACATAATTACCTGTGTACATTTGGTAACATGGTTGAATAGAATTAAGGTTTCTGTGTGGTATCATTCAGGCTAAAGGTTGTATGAGAGTTGCCTAATTACGTTCTATCACCCGCCTGCACACCGTGTGAAACCTGTGGTTCTAAGGTAACAATAGCAATACGTACACCACCGGTCACAGGTTTGAAACCTGCCTCCGCTGGGTACGCAGCAAAAGGTGAAACAGGCCGTGGAATGGACATGTCTCGTGGTGTGTGAATAATTCAGCGATCACACCAGTAATACCACGCAAATACCAGTGTGTAGGATATTGTCAGCAATATTATCAAGTTGGCGGTATTGTGTGATCTAGCCTTTGCTTTATACAACCCGAGAATCGTTTAATATCTGTAGCGTTAATGTATAACTGAACTAGAGGGATCAATTTCTAGCTGTGCTCCGCCCATTTCTAGCTAAACTCCACCAACCCTTTGCCCATGTTGGGATTGATCGAACCAGGAATTCCCAGAATCCCATTATCAAGGGTAACTATAGAGGTAAGCTGTTAAATATTTTGAAATTAATTATGGCAGCAACAATGCCCAGTCAAGTTAGTTTCAAAATATTCAACAGATTGTAATAAATAGTAATGCCATACAATTCGTAGACTTGATGGACTATTCACTGTTCCAGAATGAACGTGATACATCATTCATTACAGATTTTAATTGTGTTATCAGTTGATTATGAAATCATATACTTGAGTGACAGACAGGATCCATTCATTGCATTGATAACTGACATTATAGTGATTTGTTCACTGACAATTCATGTCTATTAATATTATTACCAGATTTATTTGTACTATAGTGTGCTGTCTATTGAATAATAAACTCTCACAAACTAAATGGTTTTTTCTGCATATTAGAGTTTAACAGTGTACGAGACATGATAGTAAAACAGTGAACACTCTCTTAACCCTTTCGCCGACAAACCTCTGAAAAGGTAAATTCTTTACTATAAAAAAATTATTCTCTTGAATATTTTGAAATTAAAATGACTGGAAGCCGTTGTTGCCTAAGGCAGCAACGGCTTAAGTCAAATTAATTTCAAAATATTCAACAGTTTTCCTGTGTGGTTACCTTAAAAATGAGATATGGGGAATTCATTGGTTAAAGGGTTAATGTATTCATGGTTTGAAACCCATGAACAAAATTCTTTTGAAATTGTTAAATTCTAGTTACATACTCATTTACTCATTGAACCGACAAGAGGTATTAACCATTTGGATCAGAATTTCTGTTTTTCCCAGATGACCGTAACTACATATTTAGTAATAAATGGTAGGTTACAAGAGGTCAACGGTTAACAGCCTACTAGCAATTTTGGCCATCTATCTCTCATTAAGAAATTTCAGGCAGCAAAATCTGGTCAAATTGCTTTTAAAATATTCTTCAAAATATTCGTAAAATATCATACAAAATGTAATTTTTGGTCTATGAGTGTTAAAGGGTTAATGTGAGATTGTTCCTGAGCTGTTAAGGCCCCACCCCACCTGACTGTCTCGCAAATGGCATCGTTTTAGCTCGGAAAACTGCCTTGTCACAACGTATCCACACACCAAATTTAAAGTGCTGTGGTCTGGAATCAGACATTTCAGGGGAGATAACTAGCACTTATGAACAGATTTAACAGAATCGCAATCTCTACTGAGGTCTTGTAAACATGTTATCCATGTAGGTCTTAAATTTGTCGTGAATCCATGCTATAGTAATTATCTAGAAATCAATTTTCAAGCAAACAGAACATGATGCCATTGTTGAAGACCCACAAATGGATGAATAGGCAACACGTTGCCAAGTCAGTGGAGGGGAAAGGTAATATAAAATAATAAGCAGGTAGATGCATTTTATAAACCAGTATCATGACTATTATTGCCATAAAAATTAGCTTTTTAGCTCGCCTTGCAACAGATCAAAGTGTGTGATAATGACAAAACTAAATCCTTAAATCACCTGGTGTGTTTATGCTATGGTGACTATTTGTCATCCATCAACCTTTGCTTTAACATGTATCTTCTCCTAAACCGCTTGCCGAATTTTAATCAAATTTGTCTGGAAGGATCATATGGTGTTAGGCTCTAGAATGTTTATTCAGAATTTTGATTGATCTTTTCTTTTTGGTAGCCATCTTGAATTTTTCAGAACAACTACTTAATCATTGGCCCAATTTCAACGAAACTGTAGTGGAAAGATCTTATCATAGTAGGCTTCAACATATCAAGCAAAAATTTTGATTTGTCGATTCTTTTGGCAATCATACTGGATTTTCTGAAAATTATCCAAAATCCTTTAAAATGTATATTCTCCAGAACCGCTTGACTGATTTTGATCAAATTTGGCTGGAATGATCTTATGGCTGTAGGCTCCAGAATATTTAGATTCAGAATTTTGATTGTATTTTTTGGCGACCATCTTGGATTGTCATCTATCATCCGTCCATCGTCTGTCGTCCATCAACCTTGGCTTTAAAATGTATCTTCTCAACCGCTTGGCAGATTTGAAACAAATTTGGTTGGAAGGATTCTATGATTGCAGGATCTAGAACTTCTATTCAGAATTCATTGGTCAATTTTTTCGGTGACCATCCTGGGAATTTTCCGAAAACTTTCCAGAAGCCTTTAATACGTGACTTCCGGTACTACTTAATCACTGGCTTGATTTCAACAGAAACGTGGCTGAATGATCCTGTGGTGGTAGGATTTTTAATATACCAAACGAGAATTGTGATTGGTCAATTCTTTTGGCAGCCATCTTGGATTTTCTAAAAATTATCCAGAAATCTTAAAATCTGAAGCACTTGGCTGATTTAATCAAATTTTGGGTGACCTGATCATATGGCGGTAGGTTCCAGAAATTCTATTCATAAATTTGATTGGTCTATTTTTTGTGCCCATCTTGGATTATCTGAACATTTTCAGGAAATCGTTTAAAACATATCTAAACCGCTTAGCGAATTTTAACCAAATTTGACTGGAATTATCCCATGGTCGTACACTCTATTCAGATTCAGATTCAGAATTATTGGTTGATTTTTTTTCTTCAACCTCTTGGAATTTCAAAAATTTTCCAGAACCTTTTAAAACTCTACTACATAAGTCAATGGCTTGGATTGCAATGAAATTTGGTTGGAACGATCCTATGATGTTAGGCTTCAACATATCAAATGAGAATTTTGATTGATCAATTTTTTTGGGAACCCTTTGCTTATCCGAAAATTTTCCGGAAATCCTTTGAAAACATCTAAAACCATTTGGCAGATTTTAGCCAAATTTGAGTGGAATGATCCTATGGTGGTATGCTCTAGCACCTATTCAAAATTTAATAATTTTTTTGCAGCCATCTTGGATTTGCTGAAAATTTTCCGGACCCATTTAAAACGCTACTACATGAATGGCCCGATTTCAATGAAGCAGGTGCAATGCTCTTATGGTGGCAGGCAGTCAATTTTTTTGTTTTTGGTGGCCATATTGGATTTTCTGAAAATTAACCTTGTCTATTTAAATGCAAATGGTTTAAATGCTAATCGGCCAGTTGAGCGACATGACCCCTGGCACTTGGTTTCAACATGTGTGTTTATTTCAACTTCATGGTTTATTAGCTCACCTGGCCTGAAAGGCCAAGGGAGCTTATGGCATGGCGACCGTCTGTCGTCCGTCTGTCAATTTTTTGCTTGACTTTACGAAGTAAAACGAGCTATTGGGATACGCCGCACGTCGTCCGGCGGCGGAGGTGTCGTCGTCCAATTTGCGTTTGGTTCAACCTTTCTGTTTATATCATGGGTCTGGACCCAAACTTGGGCACATGCTTCCTTATAATGATACGGCATCTCACGATGACCTTGGTGTCAAAAGGTCAAAGGTCAAGGTCACTATGACCTTGCTAAAAACCTTGGTTTTTTTCAACATTAACATTTTCCATTTAGCTCAACTGTTCTGTTTATATCTCCAGGTTTGGTTAATCATACTAGAGTCAAACTTGGACACATGTCTCCTTATAATGAACCTGACATCACAATTATGTTGAGGTCAACAGTTCGAAGGTCAAGGTCACTGTGACCTTGGTAAAAACCTTATTTTTTCGACATTAACATTTTCCGTTTAGCTGGACTTTTCTGTTTATATCTTAGGTTTAGTCAGTCTTACTGGATCCAAACTTGGACACATGCCTCCTTATAATGACACGGCATCACACTGATGTTTTGGTCAAGAGGTTAAAGGCCAAGGTCATTGATATGCATGGCAACCATCTGTCATCCGTCATCCTTTCGTCAACCTTTGTTTGAAATTGCTACTACTCATTAATCGCTTCAGAATTTATATGCAGAATTTTGATTGGTCAATTTTTTTGGTTAAAATCTTACATTTTATGAAAAATTTACCGGAAATTGTCAAAACACTACTCATTAACCGCTTGGCGGATTTCAACCTAATTTGGCTGGAAGGACCCTAATGCTTTCGCTTTCAGAACATATATACAGAATTTTGATTGCTCATGTTAGTTGTGTGAAAATCTGATTTTATGACAAATTTACCGAAAATTGTCAAAGCTCTACTCCTTATTAACTGCTGGGCTGATTTCAACTTACATTGGCGGGAATGACTTCACGGGACTATGCTTCAGAAGCTATATACATAATTTTGATTTGTCAAGGCTTTTGGTGGAAACCTTAGATTTTAGGCAAAATTTACCGGAAATTGTCGATAGGCTACACTTCATTAAGCACTTGGCAGATTTCAACTTACTTATGCTGTAAGGACCTTATGGGGATATCCTTCAGAACTTAGATTTTATGAAAAATGTACTGGGAATTGTCTAAACACTGCTTATCATTAACCGCTTGAAAGATTTCAACACTAGTTGGCTAGACAGACCTTATCATGGTACGCTCCAGAACATCTATTCAGAATTTTAATGGGTCAATTTATTTTGTTGAAAATCATAGATTTTATGATCAATTTACCAAAAATTGTCAAAATGCATCATCTCCATAACCGCTTGGTGGATTTTAATCCAAATTTGGCTGGAAGGATTCTATAGTGGTAGGCTCTAGAACTATTCAGAATTTTGTTTGGTCGATCTTTTGGTAGCCATTTAGATTTTTTGAAAACTCCAGAACCATTTAAAATGCTACCCCATAATTAGTGGGCCAGTTTCAAAGAAACTTGGGTGGAATGATCCTATGGCAGTAGGCTTCAACATATCAAACGATAATTTTGATTGGTCAGTTTCTTTGGTGACCATCTTGAATTTTGTCAAAAATTATGATGGATAATTTTCGAAAAATTCCAAGATGGTATTTAAATGCAAATCGTTTAAATCCTAATGATCCAGGTTAGCGTTACTGGCTAATCTCTGTAAGGCCCCTTGTTGATAAGGCCTTCTATATTTATTTTATGTTTGAAGTCAAACTTCATACTTTACTGCAAAGTTGTAAAGTAGAGCTTCATGGTTGCCTTGCAACCACATTTCTGGATTCTTGATACGACTGCTCAAGAACCACTGGGCCGATTTCAGTTATATTTGGCACGTAGCATCCTTGGGGTAGGGAGATCCAAGTTTGTTCAAAAGAAGCCGATCGGCCAATTTGGCCGGCAGACATCTTTGAATTTGGCCACTTCAGGGATCGATTCAAGACTCATAAAATATCATCTAGGGCAAGAGCTGAACAAAGTTTATTCAAGGGTACTTGATTGGTCGATTAGTTTGGCGGCCATCTTGGATGACCTGGTTTTCGCGTAAACGACCTACATAACCACTGAACGGATCGGGCCGAAATTTGTGAGATAAGATTAGGTACTAATGGCCATTAAAGTTTGTTTACGGGAAGTTTATATGTCCAAAAACATGGCCACCCTGGACCAATCAAAATGTAGCATGTTTGACGGCCATTTTGGTTTGTCTTATTTGATGGATTTTGGAGCCGAGATTGGTTATATTTAGATTTTTGTGTGTTTTTTTCAAATTTGCCAACAAAAAACTGTCGGATAAATGGTTTGGTGGCCATCTTGGACCATTTTCCAACCAAAAGCTCCTATACGAAAGCAATGGGAAATTAAAAATAGTTCGAGAACCACTTGGCTTAGTTCAAGTATATTTGACAGGAAGCATCCTTAGGTGATAGGGATCCAAGTTTGATCAAAGGAATCTGATCGGCCCATTATGGCCATCTTTGATTTTGGTCGATTTTTAGAAACATTGTTTAAAAATTTCTGAAACCACTTGGGAGATGAAACATCGTCTGGAGCGACAACTGAACCAAGTTTGTTCGAGGTAACTTGATTGACTAAATACTTTAGCAGCCATCTTGGGTGACCTATTTTTTTGCACAAATGACCTTCAGAACCTCTGAACGGATCAAGCCGAAATTTGGCAGATGTGATTAGGCCGAAATGCCATTAAAATTTGACCATGGAAAGTTGATATGTAAAAAAACCCCATGTGCGCCGTTAATCAATCTAAATTTAGCGTTTTTGCCGGACATCTTGTATTTTCTGAGAAAATCATAAAAAGACTACTTTTTAACTTCTGGGCCAAATTTAATAAAACTTGGCTAAATCTTCACAGAAATTTAATTGGTAAATTTTGTTCGTTTGTGCCAGTGACCAATAATTCCAGGTGAGCGATTCTTGGGACTCTTGTTTATGGTTAAATTGACAATCAACATGCCTCGTGGACCTTTCCTGTTTATCCATCCATCATATAACATCATAGGCAGCAACAGCACCTAGTCAAATTAGTTTTAAAATATTCAACGGCTTACCTGTATAGTTTTCTGGAAATTGATAGTCATGGAATTTAGGATCGATCGATTCCAACACGAGCGAAGTGTGAGTGGAACATAGCTAGAGATGGGTGGTGCAGAGCTAACATTGGAAAGGTCCATTGACGACGATGTATGGTTTGCCGCCTTATTGGTTTTCATGGCAAATCATGGCGAGTCGCTATAAAGCTGTTTGCCTCGCCACAAAATGTTGGCCGTGAATGTTCGGGGCGAACAGCCCGTTCAGCAGGATGAAAGTACCACGTGACCTAGCAATTGTTCGGCGAACAGAAAATATTCGCACTCCTGAATGCACCCATGATCTGTCACTCAAGTATATGACGTCATAATCAATGCTCAAGTATATGATGTCATAATCAATTCTCAAGTATATGATGTCATAATCAATTCTCAAGTATATGACGTCATAATCAATTCTCAAGTATATGATGTCATAATCAATGATCAAGTATATGATGTCATAATCAATGCTCAAGTATATGATGTCATAATCAATGCTCAAGTATGTGATGTCATAATCAATGGTCAAGTATTTGATGTTATAATCATTGCTCAAGTATATGTTGTCTTAATCAGTGCTCAAGTGTATGAATTCATAATCAATCGTCACATGTAGGCTGATGTCACAATCATAATTGAGAAAAATACTCCAGATGGAATATTCTGCCAAGTGTACAACATAGACCTTTCCAGTACATCCATCAATCATATGACATCATGACGTGTAGCATGATGTCATAATCAATGACGTCATGAATGACGTAGCTAAGCTCGCCACGATCACATAATTGATGAAGGACAAAGCATTATAGCTAAAACAGGATTTTCTCCATATGACTTTGATGGGAATTTACTATTTAAGAGACTGTGTAGAAAATTTTGAAACTAATTTAACTGGCCACTAACAGTAACCAGTCAAATTGGTTTCAAACTATCCAACATCTTACCTATATAGTGACCTTGATTTAGGGATTCTGGAAAGTCCGCTTTCGATGGACCCCAACATGGTCGAAGCATGGACAGGACTTATCAAGAAATCGGTGGGCATAGCTAGAAATGAATCCCTCTATTTTCGTTGTGATACTGAAGAAGCTTATTAGTCCCCTACCGGTGAAACCGGGGTGGTGGGGTGTGTACTATAGGTTTGCTGTCCGTCTGTCTGTCCGTCTGTCACAGTTGGTTTTCCACACTTTTCGCAGTCCTTCAAGGTATTCAACTGAGAATTGGTTTATTGCTTTGTTATGAGAAGTTACAGACCAAGTTCGAGTTTCAGGCGTATACGTCAATTTTTTATGGAGTTATGCCCCCTTTCATCTTATGAAATGCGAAAAAGATCAGCTTTCCGTACTTTTTTTCGCACTCCTTCAAGATATTTAAGCGAAAATCAGTGCATCGCTTTAGTATAAGGAGTTACAGAGCAAGTTCGAATTTCAGACATTTTCGTCAATTTTCATGGAGTTATGCCTCCTTTCGACTTAAAAAAATATTAGTTTTCCACACTTTTTCGCAGTCTCAAGATATTATACTCTTCTTCTTCTTCTTTTCGATCGCTGGTATCACACTTGGAGAGCCGTTCTCAAGATGAAATCTGTGGTTTTCTGCAGTTCTTTCACAGGCCCATACAGCTTTTCAAGAAGAGGTTGACAAAGGCCAGATCTCTTCTCTCAGCAGATGATACGTACTGCAACATTGAAGTATGTGCTTTGTGGTCTGTTCTGCTTCTCCACAAGGACAAGCGGGCGATGTCGTAAGGTGGAACCGCCTGTACATGTGTTGGTTTAGTCTGTCCAGTCCAGTTCTGAGACGAAAAATGGTCACTTGCTCTGGCCTCGAGAGATGATTGTAGGCATCTTCTGATTGAGGTGTTCTATAGAGTAACTTGATGATAGTCTTCATCTCTGTATGGGTAACCATGTTTTCTGTCTGATTCTTTTCTGCACCCACCTTTGCCATCTTGTCTGCTACCTCATTTCCTTGGACTCCACAGTGTGAGGGGATCCACTGCAGTGCTATCCAAAAGCATTTGATGGTTTGTAGTGCTTCTTCAAGTTGTGGCAGCTTACCTTTGGTGATAGCCTCAAGGACGGAGCGGGCATCAGTTAAAAAGACAATCTGTGCAATAGGGTCTGCTGTTCTGCTGATGGTATTAGCTGCATGAACCAGTGCTTCGACTTCAGCTCTATAGTTTGTGCAGTGTTTGCCTGTCAGTATTGCAGCTGACTCATGTTGTCCGTTTGGATACTGTATGTGCAGTCCAGCACCTCCGCTCCTAATTGCATCTTTGGCTGATCCATCTGTGTAGATTCTTATCCATGTCTCCTGAGGGTACATTTCTTCCAGCATGGCTAGGGTCAGGGCCTTCCTGCTCACATCACTGTGTTCATCTTTGGTTGTGAGATGAGGTACTGTGGTGCGAATAGCTATACTCTCTACTTTGTTTTCTCAGGGTGGAGGATCAAGTGTGTGGTTTGGGTCTTCTATTTGTGCTGGCAACATTTCTTGGTGTTTCCTTTGAAGTGCTTTTGTCTCTTTCACAAAACTTGATCTTTTAAGTCTTCCTGATGACAGCTGTGCTTGCCTGATCTTCATCGGGTGGTTGATGAACGATTTGAACTTTGCAGCTTGGATCAGTGCTTTGCATTCCCTTCCTTTGCTAAGTGGGGGATGCTTGCTGTCTGCTCCATTTTTTCTATTGGTGTTGAGCTCATTCCACCAGTGATGATGCGCAGTGCCTGGGTTTTGTACTCTGTCGAGGTTCTGTTGATGAGATTTAGCTGCTGTCATCCATGAGCTGGATCCATACTCAAGGTGTGGTCGTACGGCACCTAGCGAGATGGTCTTGAGGATCCTTTCATTGGCACCCCACTTTGTTCCTGCCAGATTCCTCATGATGTTTAGCTTTCTTCTGGCCTTTGCCTCTGCGTTTTGGATGTGCTCCTTCCATGTTAATCTTCTGTCATAGGTGACTCCCAGGTATGTCTGCTGGTCCTCATACTCGAGTGGAGTACCGCCCAGTGTCAGATTGCCAACCTTGGTTTTGGTGGACAGTGAGAATAGCATGGCTGATGAATTTTCTTTGTTTATGATAATACACCAGCGATTGGCCCAAGCTGTAATTCTGTCCAAGGCGAGCTGCATTCTGTGCGTGGCAGTCGTTGTGTACTCCTCAGTGCACCAAAGTACGAGGTCATCTGCATAGAGGGCTGCATGGATCCCATTGGGCAGCTCTGCTACAATGTCATTAATGAAGAGTTTGAACAGAGTTGGTGATAATACTCCGCCTTGTGGCACCCCTTGTCTCAGCAATACATTCTGTCCAGATTGTCCATCCACCAGCACCCTAGCTCTGCGATTGTGTAGGTATGACTTGGTCCATTGGAACATGTTGCCACCGATGCCTGTGCTCCGGAGCTTCACGAGGAGGCCATCCTTCCACACCTTGTCAAATGCCTTCTGCAGATTGATAAAGGCAGCTAGCATCACCTTCTTGGCTTGAAAAGTGTCCTCTATGACCTGTGCAAGATGTGTTGTTTGATCTTCTGTGCTCCTGTATCTTCTGAAGCCGGCCTGCTCTCAAACTATAATGTTCTCCGACTCCAGGTACCACTGCAACCGCTGGTTGACGATGTGCTCCATGGTTTTGCATATGCAGCTTGTAAGACTGATAGGACGGTAGCTCAGCACGTTCGTCTTGTTCTTCCCTTTTTCAGAATAGGGGTCATTCTGGCCTCCTTCCAGCACTGAGGAACCTCTCCATTGGTCCAACTGAGATTAGAGATGTCTCGCAACTTGCGGAGAGATGCATTACCAAGGTGTTGGATCATTTCATTCGTAATGCCATCTGGCCCAGGAGATTTCTTCTTCAATTGGCGGATAGCCTTCTTCAGTTCTGCTAAACTAATGTCAACTTTCATTGCATCATAAGTGTTGGTGTCTGTTCTTTCCTTCTGCTCTTCTAACCTCTTTTTGACGAATTCGTGGTATAGAAATGTTGCTTTCTTTTGCATATGCCTTCGCAAAGGCATCTGCAGACATCTTTCCTGTCAGTGTTTGTCCATCTTCTTCAAGAGTAATCTTCTCTCCCCCGACACCCTCATCATTCAGTGCTTTAGTCAGTCTCCATAGCTCTGTGGTGTCTCTCTAAATTAAACCCTGCCGACTTTTCCCTCCAGCTTCTTCTTTTGGCCTCCAGCTTGGTCTTTAGATACCTGGCTTTAGTTTGTTGTAGCGTGAAGTGGTTTTCATGACAGGGATTACCCTCTGCATCTTCTCTGGCCTTGTCTAGTTTATCATGTGCTGCTTGCAGTTCTGTTGTCCAGTAGGGGCGGTAGTTTTTCCTGAACCCTCGAGGAATCGCTTCGTTGGCAGCCTTGAGGATACTTGAATTAAATTCCTTGACCACATTGTTGATGTTTCCCCTTTCTACTGCTATATTTTGGGTAAGCTCATTGGAATGAAAGCCGAACAGACTCCAATTTGCCTTTTTGTAGTTCCACCTTGGATGTTGAGGTGAACTTGTCGAAATACTTCCAGAAAGAGAGAGGAGGACTGGGTGGTGGTCGCTTCCTCCTAACTGCGATCCGACCACTCTACTGAAGTTTCTGTGAATGTCTTCTGTACAAAATTCCAAGTCCGGCGTTGTTGTCGAGTGCCACCGGCGCGAGTAGAAGGTAGGCTGATCTGTGGGATCATTGACAAGTAAAAGGTGCTTTTCATCTTACCATGCTTCAATGTCTTCTCCTCGTTTATCAAGTGTTCTGTATCCCCAGCTCTGGGACTGGCTATTAAAGTCTCCCGCAATGAGGAAGTGGCAGTCCGGGACCTGGATTGTGTCAAGTGAGAGATTCTTGTCATTAGGGCAGTAATAATTGACAATGTCAATCACAGAGTTGCTGGTGCATGATGTTGATACTGCGGTTCTCTTTGGGTTTGGTCTTCTCTTTCGGTTGGCCAGTAGCTCTCCATCCTCGTCCCCTGGCTCCACAAGACGAGTTGATGGGACCTCCAGTAGCTGTGGGTGGGCTCCTTCAAGGCGTGGAGCCCGGTGCTGCACCTGCCTGGCGGATCCTCACAGGGCGAGCACCATTTCGGTTGATTCGATCTCCAAGTGTCATTTCATTAGCGTTGTGCATAATGCTCTGATTAGCCCCTCCAAATGTCTGGATTGACACCCAGTGGGTTACACCCCTGCGCCACGTTGAGGCCGAGCATATAGTCTTAAACAGGGGAAGATATTATACTGAAAATTACTACATAGCTTTTTTTATGAGAAGTTACAGACCAAGTTTGAGTTTCAGGTGTATGCGTAAATTTTTGATGGAGTTATGCCCCCTTTCAACTTAGGAAATATGAAAAATATCAGCTTTCCGCACTTTTTTCCCGCACTCCTTCAAGATATTTAAGGACAAATCAGTTCCATCGCTTTAGTATACGGGGTTACAGAGCAAGTTCGAGTTTCAGACATTTTCGTCAATTTTTCATGGGGTAATGCCCCCTTTCGACTTATGCAATACGAAAAATATTAGTTTTCCGCACTTTTTTTCGCAGACTTTCAAGATATTATACTGAGAATTGCTATATTGCTTTGTTATGAGAAGTTATGGACAAGTTCGAGTTTCAGGCCCATGCATACATTTTTGATGGCGTTATGCCCCCTTTCGACCTATGAAATACGAAAAATATTAGTTTTCCTCCCTTTTTCTCGCAGTCTTTCAAGATATTCAACTGAGAATTGGTACATTACTTTATTATGAGAAACTACAGACCAAGTTCGGGTTTCAGGCATTTGCGCCATTTTCTTTTATGGAGTTTCCCCTTTCGACTTATGAAATACAAACATATCAGCTTTCAAGACTTTTTCCTTCTCCTTCACCATATATAACTGAGACTTGGTTTATTACTATGTTATGAGAAGTTACAGATCAAGTTCGAGCTTCAGCTGCTTTTGACAATTTTTTATGAAATTTTTTACTGTGAATCTCTAAAGATGTATATCGCCAGGTAGGGGACATGTATTGCAAAGCAATACTTACAGAATGCTTGTTGATTTTTGTGGCAAAGGTCAAGAGGTCAAAGGTCCAGCCCCATGAAAAGTTAGAGGTGTTGAGATACACCACAATATTTGATCATTGTAAAGCTCGTACACTGTACCGTGTTCTAGTTAACCAATCAAAGCTATGTTTTCTTCTCATTAATGCGTAGTTATCCTAGTGAGAGCTTAACTACAAAATAATGTTTAATGATGTCCTCTTCTTAATACACAGAAAATGATAACACTGTTGTGAGAAATGGATATTTTGAATTGATGATTAGCCTGAGTGAATGGATATCACAACTAATTATAGAGGATAACAAGTTCTCGAACATAGTGTAATAATTTATTTTATTGGCTAATTATAAATAGATGTGGAGGCATAACAAATGTTCGAAACTATTAATGGGCGCTTCAACATACATGTTTGCGACACGCCACAGATAACATGGATATATGCGTAAATATATACAGCTACCAGTTACATATGGCAGGACATCTGTCTCTGGTCTTCTTCCATTCTCAATTCTCCATTTCACACCTTTAAGTCAGTATGTCTGACCATTATCTCATGGACCTGTGCTAAGAAAGATCAGCAACAACATTATTAAAGAAATAGAGGATCTGGAACGAGGCCCCATTTCATATCACTATTATCAACCGAGTCGAAAATTATCACATTGCGCGAGCTTTAGTGCGCAATGTGATAATTGTCGACGAGCGACAATGTGTTATCAACAACAAAGCATATCCCGTCGTGTTTACTTTGTCGCCGTCGACTTGACAAGATGGGATACGTTATGTTGTTGATATCGCAAAATTTAAATCAACAACATAACGTATCCCATCTTGTTTCCATTGTCGCCGTTGTCATCACTAGGAAGCAAACGTGTGTGTTGTCACGGGACATGTGGGATTATTACGCGTTATCTAACCAATGAAAATATTTCTTATGCATTATTTAACCAATGAAAATCTTTCCAATGAAAATATTTCTTACGCATTATTTAACCAATGAAAATCTTTCTAATGAAAATATTTCTTACGCATTGCATGTGTTCTTAACGAAACATATGGAACGGGCTGATACACTTGTTTATATGATAATTCCAGCTATTATGATTGAATAGCGATATGAATAGACATGTTAAATTGTCCATAATAAGTGATCACAGTCACCCCGTGCGACAACAGACCATATTGCACGTAAATGTAGCAATATGATGATGAGTGAGTGTTTTTGTGCCTGGAAGGAGTGGACACTTTCAGCTCCAGTCAATTTTCTTCAACATTCTCTGTGTGTCTTGTTCGTTGCGAGTATCCTAAGCTCCTTTAGCTTCTTTCTTGTCTTTAGTGGTCTTAAATTACCTTTCGTGAAGTCTGATCACAAAACACTGAGCAAGTTGGTGTTATAGCCGCTTGTGCGTGCCTTATAGGCTATTACATTTGTCGGCACCGGGTACCGAAAATTGCAATGCTTTACGAGCGTGTATATTCTCTGACTTTCGAAGAACATGTCGAAACATTGGCTATCTAGGTACTTCCCAGGGTGTGCCTCCTGTATTCTGGACATAATTATGTGCCTATGGAAGTAAGCCTATTGTCGCTATATTCATGAGATGATGTATTTGATTATAGAAAATAATGTTCTATGAAAGATTACCCATCCAGATATAAAGTGACAGCCAACCTCACCCCTGCCCCTTCCCACCCCACCCCAATTGACGCAGATGTCTGTATTCTACAATGCCAGAAAATGGTGTTAAAGGAACGTTAGAGATTGCGTTTGAAACAACTTCAGAAGGTGGCGTTAAAACTAAAGAAATTTTCGGAATGTAACGTTCATTATATTTACAAACGAACATTCATCATCAGTACAATGTCAGACCTTGGCGTGACGTTGATTCTACGTCCTTTTGTCCATTGTATAAACGCACCTGAATATGAGGCGGAGCTCCGAGAACAAATGTCACGACATCAACTATATCACTTGCCCGTAAACTCTGATATTGATTAATTAAGTATACCGACGTGGTGGTTGCATATACATTTTATTCGTGTATGTAGGCTGTTGTTCCAAATATAGCATAAATTATCATATTGAGTCGTATTCCTGTTATAGCGTCTGTATATGTTGACATCTAGCTGTATTCTTCTTATAAAGACCCGTCTATGCGCCAGCAACAGATAATCCAAAATATTAGTAGGGCCAATACCGTATTCTGTTTAGTTGTGACTCTAAACCAGTATTAGTCAGTCTGTCTGTCGGTTGGTCGCACTAACTGTCCGGGTGTTTTTTTTACAATCATGGCAAGGTAGGCAAGTCACAACTATAGCCCGTCACACTTGTTTGGGTAGTCTCCAAGGCTTACTCAGACAGGTACTCTCACATGATGTGCACTGTAAGGGCTTCATAATATTACTTATTGGTTAAAGGATACCTAACCTCATCTCATGATATCTATACAAATGATCTAATGGCTACTCATAACCTATGCATGGAATTGTAAGCTTTTAATCATCCCGTAAAAGAAAGTTATTCAGGCTTAAGAAGCTAAATGTTAATACATTTCTACAGCTTATGATGGCTGTCATGATTTACTTTTCAACCAATCAGAAAAAACCTAGCGTGTCTGCTTTCTGATATACGCTCAGTCATAGAGGTGCCATCTATAGCTTAACAATGTGGTATACAAGCAACTATACAGGCAGACTGTTGAATATTTTGAAACTAATTTGACTGGAAGTAAGGCAGCAACAACTTCCAGTCAAATTAGTTTCAAAATATTCAACAAGCTGATTATTACATGACATAATGTAATGCATTGGCACTTACATGACATCACACACTATCGCTAGAGGAGACAACATGGCGGAGATCACTGTTCAACATTTACTCGATATTTCAAAGCAGATAATTTTAATACAGATACGGGAATGTGACAGAATATGAATGATATGGAATCTATAAACTAGAATCTGTCGATACAATACAACATTTGAGATGAGATCAGCATCCCTTTAAGACCTAGAGAACCATATTGCCATAGGTTTATAACATATAAATATTTACAGGATAAATAGTGTCTAAATACTACGTAATGAAAATCGAAAAGTCCGACATGAAGTGTACGGATTGCATGTCTGTGATGTATTTCTAATTTAATAAACAGTATGTTGAATATTTTGAAAATAAAAGCGTGCATATTCACAGCAAAATCCTTGAAAATAGAATTGTATAGGTGCTTAAACTGTGGACCTAGATGTAAAGAAACGAAATAAATGTTAACATACAATGATTTCATTACGTATAAGTTAATGCTCACCTGGCTTGGTCAATTTTTTATGAAAAATTTACTGGAAATTGTCAAAATGCTACTCCTCCTCCTTAGCTGCTTGACATATTTCAACCGAATTTGGCTAGACTGATTCTATGGTGGTAGGTTCTAGAACATCTATTCAGAATTTCGATTGATCAATTTTTTGGGTGAAAATCTTAGATTTTATGAAAAATCTACCGGAAATGGTCAAACTGCTACTCCTCCTTAGCTACTTGACGTATTCCAACCAAATTGCACTAGATGTATTCTATCGTGGTAGGGTCTAGAAAATCTTTTCAGAATTTTGATTAATCAATTTTGTGTGTGAAAATTTTACATTTTATTGAAAATTTACCGGAAATTATCAAAATGTTATTTCTCCTTAGCTGCTTGACATATTTCAACCGAATTTGACTCGATCCATTCTATCGTTGTGGGTTCTAGAACATCTATTCAGAATTTTGATTGATCAACTTTTGGGGTGAAAATCTTAGATTTTTTGGAAAATCTACCGGAAATGGTAATAATCAAAATGCTACTCCTTAGCTACTTGACATTTCAACCAAATTTTCCTAGATGGATTCTATGGTGGTAGGCTCTAGAACATGTATTTAGAATTTTGATTGATTAATTTTTTGGGTGAAAATCTTGAATCTTTTAAAACGTCCTTATTAACTGCTGAGAGGATCCGAGCTGGCTAACCTTCAGAACGTATATACAGAATTTTGATTGGTCAATTCTTTTGTTGGCTATCTTGGATTTTCCGAAAATTATCCATCATGTCTATTTAAATGCAAATGGTTCAAATGCTAATGGTCCAGGTGAGCGTCACAGGCCCTTGGGCCTCTTGTTTAAGTTTGAAATTGAATTAGACATAAGTTGTCCCTATTTCAGCTCTGCAATTAAAACAATTAAAATAACTTGACAAAATTAAATCATCATATGCTAAGATTTAGTTCTCCCCCTGATTACATTGAGGTACATAAATTAAGCCTCTAAAAGTACACAATTTAAACAATTCTATTTTCACGCAATTTGCTGTGAACAAGTACCTTTACTGTTAAATTAGTTTGAACATATTCAACCGCTTACCTGTATAGCTACATACAATTTAGATTCTGGTAATTCAGATGTTCAAAGTTTCAAAGCGATTCCAACCAGGTGTTACAAGCCGACGGAGCCTAGCCAGAAATAGATCCTTCCATTGCATAGATGTTATATAATATTATACAATGGACGAATCTAATCTGTCACTCAACTATGTAGGCTGACGTCACAATCAAAATAAGCAATGCATGGCATAACTAAGTCCGCCATGGACCTTGAATTGTCCATCAGTCGTACGGATTGTATGTCTATACCATTTAATAAACATTCTGTTGAATAGTTTGAAGCTAATTTAACTGGGTGCTGTTGGTGTCATAGGCAACAACATCACCCAGTCAAATTAGTTTTAAAATATTCAACAGCTTACCTGTATATAGTTACCATCATAATGGGGGTTGTGGGTATTCAGTGTTCGATCGATCCCAAGACTGGAAAAGCGTGGACGGAGCTTAGCTGGAAATGGGCGGAGCATAGCTAAAAGTGGACTCATCCATTGTGAAGTCTTTTTCTAAGTGGTTTGCACAGTTATGTATGTATTAACTGTCATCATTACCGGGTTTGTCGTGTACCAATCTTGTGCACGTCCATTGTCCCTCAAAGCTTTATAAACAAATTCAGTCTCCACGATTCCCGGACTTATGCTCTGCAGAAAGAAATATATTTTTAATCATCATCATCATCATCGTCATCATCATCATCATCGTCATCATCATCATCAGCATCATCATCATTATCATTATCATCATCATGCGGTTGATGTTTGTGTCAGCAATAGAACTATTAACAATTTAACCATTGAAATTCCAGTGTCTCAATTTTTATGCAGCTTTACAGGAAACCTATTGAATATTTTGAAACACATGTGAATGGAATCAGTTGCTGCTAGATGCAGCAACAGGTCCTAGTTAAGTAGTTTAAAAAAAGTCAACAGACGGTCACCAACGTCATAATATCATAATATTGTCGTTTCTGTACTGTACAAATAAAACGGTTAATAGAGTTTCTACGGCACTGATTGCCTGTTAATATCTGATAGAACTGCAGTTAAACCTATTATACGCGACCACTCTTTGGATACCCCTCGTGCAAGTCACAAGCGTACGACAATGCTTTAGGAGTCACAATATGAAGAATTCAAGAATTGCCAACTATTGACCCGTAAAGGCAGGCGATCTCTTGAGCAGCTTTGACTGCACATTATTCGGCAGACGGTGTGAACAATCTTTTCATAAAGACTGATCACGCCAATCTGGGAATAATGCGTGTAGAAAGGACGGATAATTGATGGATTTGCGAATAGTCGGGTAGGTTTTGAAATTATTAATAGATTAATCATCATGGCGTGTTAACGCGGAAGATGAAGTTAACATGTAACATCAATGGATTATTACATAGGAGAAATTAATTTAGCAGTTTCGGCAATCATAATGATGCAGGTGCCAATGATAGGCATTATTGCACCAGCCTAATTTGAAGGAGGTGGTGCGTGGGTGGAGGGGATCGAGTGTGGGGGTGGGGGTGGTGAGGGTGGGGGGGGGGGGCTGGTGTTGCATTGCCACCACATAAGCGAGTGATACAGCGTCTAGACAGATGATAATACCGATATAACCGGTTATGTAGTTTCTTGTTCTCAAACGATATTAGGCTGTGGCATGGATGACCATATTAAATTACCCGGTCAAACGCGGTCACTCTGTTCTATCCTTTCATTGGTTAAAATAATTACGCGATGAATAGCGAGATTAAAATACTGTAATTCTGATATGTGATTTGGCTTTTCTGAGTTCGGTCCTGATGCCTTCTGCTAAGGCTGTTATTGCAAACTTTGAGCCGGAATAGAATGAAGATTGGGGTAGCACACTGTGTCCGGCAAGGCTGTAAGAAAACGTGAGGAGTAGTAGTACAGTTCTGTGATAATTGCAAATAATTACAAACACGCACGCGCGCAGGTGCGCGCGCTCACACACGCAGGCGCGCGTGTGCGCGCGCGCTCACACACTCAAACACACACGTGCACACGCACACATCCAAATTAATGGTTTAATCTGACCTAATAATCTAATCTGAGAGATAAGTAGATAATGGATATTGTACAGAATTCCACCAATGTTTCCTGCACATGCATGGCTTCTGCAAATCTTTTAAGCGTGTCTAATGATATTTGGTAGGCATGATTTCCTTAACCAAGGTTATGGTGACCAATATCACTATCATACTTAGTTATTAACATCAACTATTACTTTCCGATAGGCAAACTCCTTAAATAATGGCTTTTTAGCATGTTGGCTCCCCTACTATCAGATAAAGGGATATCTGTTAAAATATATAATGTGCCCGTCATCCACTCCTCGTTCCTTCATGCTCTTATAAGATTCACGTGAGCAGATAGACGTCGCCAACACATTCACATGAAATGAAATGTTATGAATCAATCAATCGATCGATCGATCAATCGACCGGCCGACTGATCGATCGACCGACCGATGGAACAATCCGTCAACCAACCAACCAATCAGCCAACCAGCCAGCCAGGCAGCCAGCCAACCCACCACTAAAGTTTGATTGATTGATCGATCGATTGATTGTGTTTATTTAATATGCTTGAGTGGTATGCATGCACGTGTAAGACAACGTGAATGTCGCTCTGGCCTTTGGGAGATTATAATTTATATGAAGTCAGTGACAAAGCAGTAACCGTCCTTAGACAGTTTAATAATAATAGAACAAGATGCTGAAGCGTAAACGATATAATATATCACTTCAGCCATCTTATTTAGATATATATCCAATGTTGCCATGTCGCTCGTGCTCTAGTAACCTGGTAAATTTATGTACATCATAAGCGCTCTTTCATTATGTAAATGCAGTTCAGAAATAGCAATATTTTTCAAGAACAAAAACAGAAACATGTTAGTTAGTACAATTTTGAATATGATGCAGGAAAAAGGGCCGTAGGAATATGGTGGGGTGGGGGGGGGCACGTGTGTGCGTGCGTGCGTCTTTCCACATTTTACCCACTGACCAGTCAATAAAGCAGTCAGTAAAATTATTTTATGTTCGTTGTTACAGTAACACTGTAGTGTAATGTTATCAATATTCATGTAATACTTTTATCACTTGAAGCATTGCCTAATAGTAATCTGGATACCCGTGCACTGTCACCGGGAAATATAAATTGATAAATCTGCTACGCGTGACGTCCAGGTTTCTTGAAAAATCAAATAAACTGGGAGTCAAACGCAAGCAAATTTAACATTGTGCCTATATAGCTACGCTACTGTAACAGTCCGACTGTTACAGTAGAGTAGCTATATATGCACAGCACGCGGCATTGCTAATCATGTATCACCTTTTTTCTAATTAAAAAATTTTAAACTTACATGAGGAAATGTAGGAGATGCCATTTGAGAGCATCTAGATTTCAAAATCTTTCCCTGGAACCCCACCCCATCCCTGTCTGGTTTGGCTTTTTTGCCCCCACCCCCCCCCCCACTCACACTTAGCAAATCATTCCTACGGCCCTGGGAAATATTTAACAGTGCATTTTATTTTGTTTTGTAAGCATGACAAGTTATTTCTTAGGTGTATTGTACCAGGTAATCTATGTACCTTATAACTTATAGACTATTGCGTTACTTACCTCCAACAATCAAAATGTCTGAGACCAGCGTTGTTAATGCAGACATCCACACCACCATACTGTTTCTTAATCTCTTCAAACATCGCCAGAATATCCTCCTCATTTCTCAAGTCACATCGTATGGCGAGGAAGCTTCCTGGCTCACCAGTCAGTTCATCTGCAATAGCCTGAAAACACAGCGTCTTAGATAAATACCTTTGTTATTGGCGAAAATTTGTATTTTCACCAATATATCGATGGGTTCAGTTACCCTGTTCGTCCATCCACCCGCCCACCCACCCGCCTGGTCGCCCACCCGCCCGCCTGCCTGCCTGCCCGTCCGTCCGTCTGCCCGTCCGTCCGCTTGTCGGCGTCGAATCTCGGTTAACTTTATATCTCGACAGGGTTTCACCTCGTTGGGACTAAACGCGGCCACGTGCTTCCTTCTGTCAATGGGAATGAGCACAATGATATTGAGGTTATCAGGTCAAAGTGCAAGGTCACAGTGACCTTGGTATAAAACACAACTTTTTACGGTTAGGTTTTGCGCTTAGCTCAACATTGTCTTATATATCTCAGGACTCCTTTTTACAGTTACATTTTTGGTTTAGCTCAACATATCGTCTTACATCAAGGGGATGTAGCACAATGATATTGAGGTCAAAGCTCAAGGCAATTGTACCATTTGACTTATATAAATTGCAGAGTAACAGTTACCGGTAGATTCTTCTACTTAGCTCATTTTGCTTTTATTTTAGAAACAAATTATTGGAACTACGCATGGTCATTCAGTTATCTCAACCAGCCGGACCAGCACAAGGACATTCAGCCTTCTGAGGTCAAGGTCATCGAGATCTTGACACAAATGAAGATATTCGCCAATATCCCGTCAGTGTAAAACTAATGTCTTGTATCAGATCTTCCTATTGGGACTAAACTTGGACACACGCTTCCTTATATCAAAGGGATGGATCATAATGATATTGAGGTCATGAGTTCAAAGTTCAAGGTCAATGTGACCCTGATAAATAACTACATTTTGCTGTTAAGATTTTGGATTAGCTCAGCATATTGTCTTATATATCAGATCGCTTCACCCTATTATGACTAAGCTTAGACACACGCTTTCTTATATCAATGGGATGGAGTGTAATGAGATTGAAATCATGATTTCAAAGTTCAATGTCTATGGGCTCTTGGTAATATCTCTACTTGTTAGTTTTTGGATTAGCACAACATATCGTCTTATATATTAGATCGGTTCACCCTATTGGAACTAAACTTAGACACGTGTTTCATTATATAAAGGGGATGGAGCACAATCATAATGAGGTCAAAGTTCAAGGTCATTGTGACCTTGGTATAAAGTTATGATTAGGGTTCAGTTTTTGGTTTAGCTCAGCATATTTTCTTATATCTCACGATTGTTTCATCCTATTGGAGCTAAACTTGGACACATAATGCCTTATATCATGGTGTTTGAGCATAATGATGTTGATGTCAAGGTTCACGGTCGCTGTGCACTTGGTATACAACTATTTTTACGGTTATGTTTTTGATTTATTTCAAGATATCGTCTTATATCGGCGCTTGACTTCACCTTATTTGGACTAAGCTTGGACACATGTTTCCTTGTACCAAGGGGATGAAGCACAATGATATTGAGGGCAAAGCTCAAGGTTATTGTACCATTCAACATGCATAAAATGCAGACTTTAATCGTTACCGGTAGGAGGTAAAGGTCATTGTGATCTTAACGCAAATCTAGATTTGCATTTCGAAATGCATGATACCAAGACTTTCGCCAATATCCTGTCACCGTACCACTGATGCCTTGTTTATCTGTCTGTTTTTTCGGCGTTCAATCACGGTTAAGTTTTTGGTTTAGCTCGACATATCGTCGGATATCTCAGCTTGACTTTATCCTATTGGTACTAATCTTGGACGCATGCTTCCTTATACCAAGCGGATGCAGCACAATGCTATTGAGGTCATGAAGTCAAAGTTCAAGGTCAATATCACTCTTTTTTCTGGTTATGTTATTTGTTTAGCCCACCATATCATCTTATATCTCGGCATGGCTTCATCCTATTGGGACTAAACATGGACACATGGTTCCATATATCACCATGATGGAGCACAATGATATTTAGGTCATGAGGTCAAAGATCAAGGTCACTATGACCATGGTATAAAACTATTTTTCTTCTGGGTAATTTTTTGGTTTAGCTCAACATATCATCTTATATCTCGACATCGCACTATTGTGGACTAAACTTGGACACCTGCTACCATATATCAGTAGGAATGTGCACAAAGATCAAGGTCATCGTCACGATTTTCTACGGTTACGTCTTTTGCTTAGCTCAATATATCGTCTTATATCTCGGCATGGATTCCCCCCACCCCCACCCCTATTAGGACGAAACTTGGACACATGCATCCCTATCAAGGGGATGGACCACAATTATATTGTGGTCTACGTATAAGGTAACTGTTACTTTGGTATAAATCTAGTTTAGCAAAGTTTTTCTTTGGCTCAGCTTGTTTACTTATATCTCGCCATTGGCTCACCCTACTTGAACGAAACCTTGTCACATGTTTACCTATATCAAGCGGATGACCCCACAATGGTATTGAAGTGAAAGGGCAAGGTCATTGTAATATTTATGTAAATTGTATATTTTAATAGTTAAGTTCATTTGCTTAGCTCATCTTTCCTTTATTACAGAATTGGTCAAGTTATTGAAACTAAGTATGGGCATACGGTTAATTCAGCAAGTAGGAGCAACACAAAGAAATTAGATTCTTGGACATTGTGACCGTGACACAAATTTGGAAATGCATACTTCCACAATTTTCGCCAATATCACTTCAGCGTAACACTAATTTCATGTTACCTTTGTTTACCATGTTATATTTTAGATAACGTAGAACTCTGTAAGCGTTCACTAGTACGAAGTGAAGTTAAATCCGTTTACTGAACATGTTCCTAATCTGTATTCATAAATGGGTTCCTAATAAAGTATGTATTGGTAAGAGTTAATAAGATACCTTTACTTTAGCCACGTTTCTGGCACACCCACCGACCGTCATACCATGAGAAACCAATGCACGTACAATGGCTGCTCCTATGCCAGCAGAAGCACCTGTCACCATTGCAACACGTCCTCGCCAACGATTCATATCTTCTCTCTTACATGAACAATATAAACACAAATGAATGTTAAAATTGTAAATACCGATTGACTATAAGTAAAGGTGTTAGATCCTGACTAGTAGATACGTCATGAACATGATCCAAATCTGGACAGGTAAAATTATCATTTATGCGGTCTCACTGTAACGAATTGAAAGTAATCCCATCACGAAACAGATATTCTACCGTATTCACACGTGTTATTGCTATTTATATTAACCTTTACTATGCGCCTTTTTACCAGTCAATAAAACAGACCCATCGTTCTACGTGACATTCTAAAACGTCTTGGATGAAATTTGCAAAGTCCACATATGCTACACCTGGTTGGCAGATTACTCCACCCCACCCCAACCCTAATCCCGCCTGCCATTTATGTAACGGTCTTGATCCGAATTGCACTCTGCCTGGAACAGATCCCGTTCTATCGGGTCTAGATTATAACCCGGCATTAGATTCGCTAGCATATACTCAATAAAATAATAAGAAATGCAAAACTGATCTGAAACATTCTGAGTGCAATAAAATTCACTGCATTAAGTAGCTGACTATCGTTACATATAGCAACTCCTTTCTTTGCTTACAGTTAACATAAGTACTATTAATTGCAATAAATGCAATGATCTGTTGACCCGTTATGCCATTCGTCTGATTATGATTTCATTAATTGTATATTAAGCCTGTCATGTGGTTCCATCCAATTCAGATTCCAATGCAACATGGCCTTGTACATTAGAGGCCATAGGGGACTCGATTCAAATGCCCTAATAATTGTGACGAGATAATGAAACCATTAGACTCCAGTGGCTGCGTATCTGAAATCGATCAGACCAAAGATCTATATGACCAATTTTACATTATTAAGCATAATCATCATCTATAAATAAACCATCGATGTGTGAAAGATTAGGTGATGAATCCAATTTGTCACTCAAGTATATGACGTCATCGTCAATTACGTCACATATCCGCTGACGTCACAATTATAATGCGTTTTGCATGACGGAATTAATTCCGTCATGAACTTTTTAAAATGTCCGTCAATTGTACGAATTGTATATCTGTTATTTAATATAAAAAAGTATGTTGAATATTTTGAAACTAATTTGACTGCGCCCTGTTGCAGATATTGGGATTCTGGGAATTCAGAGTCCGATCGATCCAAACATATACAAAGCGTGGCCGGAACTTAGCTAGAACTGGGCGGGTCATAGATAAAAGTGGATTCATCCATTAAAACGTAGGTATTAGATACGAATCACTCATATTCGTTAAAACAGAAAGATCGACAGTGTGGAGCTGGTACTTGGTGGAGCAAAGAAATACATGGTCTTATGATTGCGCTTGCTACGAAAGTCGGGCCCTGGTGCATGATTGCGCTTGCTACGAAAGTCGGGCCATGGTGCATAACGCCAATTCATATGACTTTGTAAGGGCATGCCTCCTCGTGAGTGATCGGGAAGCTTAATCTGGTGTGCTGGTTTATAGCAAGGTTCGAGTCATGGCTTCAATAGGTTTGCTGGAAACTAAGGCTTGAATTAGTGTGCAGTGTACTTTAGTGATATGACGCCATACGATTGATAGCTATTGATCAATTGATGATTTGGGAGCTTCTAAGAACTGAATGATCAAATGAAACAAAACCTTATCTTCATGTTACTAGGCAGTTATACCAGCCTCTCTCACAAATGAATAAGGGCAACCAGACCGTTATATAGCCTTTCTCTTAGGGGCGCATTCCCTCGTTATGCGTTCTTATATAAGCTGGCCTGGAGAGGGAAGTGTTGGGGGAGATGTCAACTGGTCAACGGAGCTGTATTTCAGGGGCACATTTTCCAACATTCCTATCATTGTTGAATAGCTGCGCATTTAGTCTGTTGTGTCCAGTTCTGTGCCGCACCATGTTCAGATGGCCAGCTCTGCTCTGGGTGTAATGACTGGTATTACTCGACTTTTTATTGTTACATGGACACTGAACTCGCCATTTCTTCTGGGCGATGGCCATTATGATGCGTCTTTTATTGTTGTATGACCAGTGAACACCCTTCTTTGGCAAGCTTGTCAGGGATTTCATTACGGTGGACGTCGCAACGTGCTTGATTCCATTGCATGATCAGATTAGCTTGCGTGGGAGGATTCAACAGTGAGAAGTTCGTTTTTTTAACTTCCTTTTCTTGGGATTTTGAATAATACGGAGCACAGACATGGTGAAGATGTGTTCTTATGGGCTTTGTACTAGTTTCTTGTAGCAATTGTTGATGTTTTCAGTCTTCTTGCCTTCGCTCTGAAGGTTTTTGGAATATTTCCTAGTTGCTGTGTCTTCGTGCTCAGCATTCCCGTTGTACTTAATGCACACTTCTCCTCACCCATCTCTGTTAGCATCAGGAGTGGACCCATCTATGTAGGCATGTATTCATTACGCTAGCGCGAGGTGATCTGCCGTTCGAGTGCGTCCCTTTGCTTCTAATTCATCAAATGTCCGTTCTAATGGATGGTATTACTGTTCTCATCCAGTTGGGTATGGCAGTGTTATTCGGTATGGGTTTTGGTGAAACTCGACTCTAACGGATTGATTTTATAGAACTTTACAAAAGAGCTTCCTTTGTTTGCCGGACGAAGCTGTTGTGACAACTACATAAGATGACCTATGTGATACTTGACGAAGACTTGCAATCGATCGCTTCTTCAAAGAGGGAGATATGTGTGCGATCACTGGATCATATTATGCTATTTCTATATTTTATTCATGAATTTTTTCTTCAGGAATATTTAAAAGTTATTCTTTTCTTACTTTAACAATATACATCTCATTCTGTTTATGACACTCGTATTCTGAGCGGCATCTATTGATAAATAATTTTCATAGTAAGATTCTGAGGCAGTGTTCACACCAGAGAGTCAATCCTGAGTAACGTGATGCTGAAGCATGGCGTTGCTGAGGATGAACTCTCTGGTGTGAACACGGGTAAGATTCTTCATTTAGTTATCGCTCGTGTAGCATTACCTGGCCTGTTTGTAATAGATAATATGCCTACCTCTCAGTTTGCCGTCAGTAAATCGTATCACTGTCTCTGCAAGAATCGTCTCTGATGTTAGGCACGGTAGATAATTAGGGCATCCCTTCATTCATGTTTGTGTTTTATTCCCCAACATGACTAAGCAAATTCAAGTAAACTGGGTGATGCCTGGTATGGCCTGGCCTAAAATATCATGTTTGTGACGCATGCGCATGCTTTTAAATGTGGACTCATTTATTTGAGACCATTTAAGAATGTAATGAGCGTATACACAAAAGGAACGGATATAATAACGTACGGATACTTTGACCGACCTGAGTATATTTAGATACTGATTAAAATAATAATCGTTTTACTTTACAATAGCGTGTCACGTTTAAAACGTACCTACTCACACGCGCACTCAATCGCTCGCAGGCAACCCAAACACCCATTCACCTACCAGAGATCCATCCATTCGCTCACGCGCGTCCAACTACACGCAGTCGATCACACAAACACGCACACCCAATACACGCATATGTACCATTAGCGCCATGTTACAACGGTCACAAGCGTTGTATTCTTTAACATAATACATGCACGTGTATGGACGAATTGTAAATCGGGGACTTATCCAGGAATTTTTCAGGGGTGGGTGAAATGAGACCCCCCCCCCCCCCCACACACACAACACATATGTGGTGAGTCCTGTAGGGGAGTCACTCTAACTCCCGACAGTGGTGTGGAGATGTGTCCGCGCGTCTCCCAGAGGATTTGGATGCGATTGATTTGGAGTGTGTCTCCTGTATATCTGGAAATAATTCATACCGGTATCAGTTGAAACCTAACTTACTTAAATATATGGGGGTGGGTGCGGGGCGTGGATTGGGGATGGTGGGGAGCGGGTGGATGGGGGTGGTGCTGGGTAGGGGAGGGATGGCGAGAGTGCGCACCCTGTATATCTACGCTCAATCAGCTACTCCCTTGTTCTATATGGACACTTCCTTTGGGGCCCGCACGCTGCGTAGGCCTTATGTTGTTTAACCACTCTTGTGTCAGCCGCGCCTCAAAGCGCTCAAAATACTAAATGTATATATTAATTAACCATCTAATGGTCAAGATGTGTAATAAAGAAGAAATTGTTGCTAATTGAATGCAATCCATTTGCAGGTCAATTGAAGACAGTTTATACAAGTTTTCCAATGGAATTTACAAAAAAAGTCTCAGTTGTCCTGCAAATAAAAGACACTGGTGTACATTTTTCAACAATTTTGGCGGACGATGCTGCTGTCTTCGACAGCACCATCTTCCACCAAATTGGTTGAAAAATGTACACCAGTTCATCCTTTAGTTTAATTTGAAAATTAAAAACGCTGACATCAGTGTTGTTCGGGTTACCAGTTATTGTGCGTGACATATGCAAACGGATGACGTATATTGGTATTGGTATGAACATGAAATGCAATATAGCTGTTTGGAATCCACTTTCCATTTTGTAACTCTCTGTTGCTAAGATGAATTTCAGGGTTGTTTTGATTTAATCAAATCGATTAAATCATATGATTAAATCAACGATTAAATCAAGCTGAAAAAAAATCAACTTTTTAGATTTTTTCGATTTTTTCCTTCTCAGCTCATCTCATTTGCACTATAATTTTTCTATAGATTTTTTTTATTTGTTAAAAGTTATTGTAGCTATTATTTCAGATGGTTAATAGGCCTGGTTATACAATATTATGCTTATATAAGAACTAAGAAGCTTTATTTCTATCAGTACAGTTAGCGGAAACTTTCCTTAGTTGTTATTTGATGCGTAAACACAGCACAGACCAATACTATTTATAACAGTTCTGTGGATATTATTTTAACTGACTTGACTTTGACTGCTGCCAGCCACTAGACAATAATAACTCTAGACCAGCTGAATATTTTCAGACTAATTTGACCGACAGTTATTGCTGACTACATTCAGTTAAATTGTATTCAAAATATTTTATACCATGTCCAGAGTTATACAGCCTTATACAAATTGTATCCACAAAATATTAAGACGGATAAAATGTAGCCCATCAAGTATAGACCAAACATGGTTACGGTAGTGTAGGCATGTTTATTAGAAATTTGGTCAATGGTCATGACCCGTCCAGCAGAACTGCAGTTATTTCAAAATGTAACAACAAATTCAAAAATGTCTTAAAAAAAAATCCTGGGATGTTTATTGTTATAATAGGCCTACATTTCAATAGTATAAATAAGGTCAATATTGTTTAGAGTGATTATATTCTATTTAGTTCCGAACATGAGTGCATGTAAAAAAAATCAACGATTTTGTTATAGTTCTAGTAAAAAAATCATAAAAATAAAAAAAATCGAAAAAATCCGATTAAATCGAAAAATCTGATTTTTTCTTTTTTTTCGAAAAATTATGATTTTTTCCAACCCTGATCAATTTACTTGAAACATTGGAAATCAATTGAGTGTGGCATATTGAGGATGCCTATCGAAATAGAGGGATCCGATCTCTCACTCAATTATTTGACGTCAAAATCAAATACATCACATGTTTGCTTACGTCTTAATCATAATGACTTTACAATCATAAGCCCCCTGTGAGATTAGATTCGAAATATTCAATAGCTTACCTTAATAGTTACCTTGAAATTTATTTAGATTCTGGAAATTGAGGTTTCAAATTGTCAAATCAGTTCTAACACACGTAAAAAGTGCGCCGGATTTAGCTAGAAATAGATCCCTCTACGTGTGCTTTGATGAGGAATGCAATACAACTGCCAAGCCGAAAACTGAAAGATTTGGTTACTTGCAATAACTCCCTCGAGCCTTGAGCGATTCATTGAAAAATTACAAACCAACTGAGATGATATGGGATAGTAGCTAGGCCTATCATACTGACCAGGCACATAACAAGGGGACGGGGTGGGGGTGACGTGGCACCCATTCCTTGGATTTCAGTCTTGTCTCCCCCACCACTAAATCCAGCTACTATCATACACCTGGTAGTATTGGTAGAGTATCTGTATCTAACTGATACACATTTCGTATCACACATCCGTAGATGTGTCCAAAGAGATCTTATTAAATGGCACCAATTATAGAAAATCGCCGTCTCTTTGTTCAACAAGCCTGCGGAGAGTATCTGTGGCTCCCCCCCCCACAAACCCCCCCCCAAAAAAAAATCCGGCGCACACAGTGTCATGTCTGTATTGGTTCTTTTGGCTCCCGAAGAACCCGACTTCAATGTCAAATCTCTCTGTTACCGTGTGTGTGATGAATGGTATCCATCTTTGACCCTAATAGACCCATGACCATTTGTACATGTACAAAAGTCGCGTCAAGTTCAGAAAATCGCACCTGCTGAATTACCATACCCATGGATGAATCCAATCTATCAGTCAAGTATATGACGTCAAAATCAATTACGTCACATGTAAGCTGACGTTACAATCATAATTGACAGAAATACTCCGTCGCGAACCTGGAATAGTCCGTCAGGTGCATGAATTGTGTGTCTTTACTATTTAATAAACATTCTGTTACATATTTGAAAATAATTTGACTGGGCGCTAGCTGTTGCTGCCTATCAACAGCCTCCAGTCAAATTAGTTTCGAAATATTCAACAGGTTAGCTGAATAGTTTCATGAAAATGGGATTCTGGGAATTGAGGACTCAAAGTATATAAATCGATTCCAACACGCTCAAAGCATGTGAGGAGCTTAGCTATAGATGGGCGGGCCATAGCTAAAAGTGGATTTTCTGGAAATAGAGGGCTGTATGGCTCGCTAAGCCCCTCTCACTTTGTATCTGCTGCTGGGGTTTTGTGGCTGCAGTTGATTATGCCAAATTTGTATTGAATTGTAAATTCATCAAAGGCAGACAATTCGGACACTTTGTGACAGACCTTTCGATTTCGTGGCGGACCCGTAGGTCAGTTTGTGTGTGCCGACAGCTAACATGTGACGTATTTGATTATGAAGTTATATACTCGCGGTACGGATCGGACCCCTCCATTGTGTAGGTCTGGTAGATAGCCGATGTTTTGAGAACGACGCTGTTGGAAGCTGTTGCTGCCATAGACGGAAACGTCTTTTCAAGATGAATACTATACTATACCTCCTGAGCAGTAAATTAGTAGACTGGTATAGCCTATATGTATACTTCGGTTTAGAATACATGATCTTGAAAAAAATCAGTTTCTTTTCAAAATGAATTACTGAACATTAGTCCTGTATAGTTGTAACATTGCATGATATGGTTTGCTGTACTGCATCGGCCCTTCATAAGCCGCCGAATAAACCAGGAAATAAACAAATAATGGACTGTGATCACGTATTCAAATTCCGTGGTACAGTGGGTGACAGCATAATGTCACGCATAGGAAAATTATCCCTTTAATGGGTACATTTGGCCAAGAAAAACTAAATATTTGCTTATTGAATGTCCATTCGCAGGCCAAGAGAAGACTATTTTTGAAAATTAACCTTTGGAATGACCGGCTCGTTATCGAGCCAGTCATTCCATTGGTAAAATTTCAAAAATGATCTTGGCCTGCAAATGAACTTTCCTCAATACCACTGCAGAGGCCTATTTTGTTTGTACTCGCCATGAAAAGGTTACAGCTTCGTACATATATATTCTTCCTTGTGCTAGCATATTACTAGGATTTAGATAACACATTATGTAAGATTTACCTCCGTTCTACGGGCTGACCACCAGCCATTAACTGAAAATGTGGGTATTAAACTGCCACCACCCTAAGGGAGTGATGAGTCACAACGCAGCTGAGAGAAAGTAGCGAGTCATACGCTTAGTATGAGTTGGCGAAAATTCAAATTATCTATTGACAAAGATTCGGAAAAAGCCACGAGTATCCCTGGTATTATATGATCTGGTTATTATCTGTGAAAAAAAATTCAATATTTGCAATCTCCCCGCAAATTCAATGCCAAACCTTCCAAATTGAATATCTATTAAATGATAAAACTGTGTATGGAATGAATTATTAGATTTCTTCACCCGTCCACGCGCATAGATTCCTGAAATGTCCGGTTAACCCGCATAATACTCAAGCCGATCAAAAACGTAGTGTGCTGTATTCTCGGGAAATGTACGTTTGCAGACCAAAAGAAGACCACTTTTGGAAATTTACCACTGAAATGACCGAGTCTATAACTGAGCCAGTCATTCCAACGTCTTCTTTTGGTCTGCAAATGAACATTTTCTATGAGAAAATTGAAAATTTTGAAAAACAAATTTGAGGATTAAAGATTTAATGATCACGGTGGCCAAAACGTGCAGATGTCTTGAGATCGTCTTGAAACATGACCATTTATAGGGCAAGATGAGTATTTTGAAAATTTACCAGTACAATTGATGGCTCAATAACCGAGCCAATTGATGCAGTGGAAATGTTATAATATTACTTTGACCTACAAATGGGCAGTCACCACACAATTCATTTTGTACCAACCTTGACTATTAAACGACCTGACGCTGCTATGAGATGGCAACACAGGCATATGCATTTAGATATCGCGTTATAATAACTCTAAGTTCAAATTCGGCTGAAATCATGGCACGCCGGACCAAAGCACTTGGTACATGTGTTGCTTGGGCCATATAAAATCATTATTCAAGGATGTGCCCAACTTATATCAGCCGGATTAGAATTTTTCAAGATTATCAGAAATATCATTTCTCACCATAACTGTAAAGGAATTAAAGACGTGGAACCAGCGTGTATACCAATTGATTAAGGATCATTCTATGTAATGGTAATAGTTTAAGGTGCCAGATGATATTTGAACATATTTCAGAATAGCTGCCACGGCCATTACCGAAAATCTCGCTTTTGACAATAACTTCAAAGATAAACGAGTTAGAAAGTTATACGGTACCCATGGCCCATACACACATTTCCAAGGTCAAGCAATGCGGTGATACTGGGTTTGTGATGATTAAATCATATATGTCCAGTTGACAAAATCGTCAGTCATTAATAATTTCTCTACGAATATCAAGGACTTATGCAGAATTTTATCTACAATTTGGAATTCAATGACACTCTGTGAGATATTCCTGTCTTTATTATTAATTTGAATCATCACTTTTACAGTCATCATCATTTGAGTCAATGCAAAGTCCTATACAGTACCATAGAACTGTGCACTTGAGTCATGTACGTCAACAAACGCATTTCCTTGTACAAATAGGTTCGTATTGCATCCACACATGATCAGCTGCCTGCAGTTTTCTGAGACATCTGCTTGCGTAGTCCCAACTGGTTGCCAATGACTGTTCTGTTCAACCCAGTCAATTCTCTATGGACTAGGCAGACTCTGCTCTACTTTCAAGCACCTCAGCTATCTTGATAAATACTTCGATTCATATACTCAATCAATTGAGTCTGGGTTGGTTGGATGCTTTACATGATTGAAGACATTTGAGGGACCATTTCCCTCCGTAGGTCATATACACTACTTGAACACGACGAACTATCATACAGAGTGCAAGTCCTCTAGTAATTCAAAGTGTCGAGAATTAATTCTCATTGGTTCGAATTGATGTACCCTAGGTTGATGTACCCTAGGATACTTGAATGCCCCTTGTATGAGATGGAAATAACCTGCAAGCAACACAACATGATTTGTTGCCATTTCCAATATCCCGAGAACTCATAACTGACCCAGTAAATGCATGGAAGTATGGAAGGGCATAGGATGTCTTCTTCAAGCTCAGCGCAAATGGAATTAATATGAAAGTAGCGAAAGTTCTTTCCCTTGCCAAATGCCCCTCCGTCCCCCCCCCCGCCCCCAAAGCTGAATATTAGGATATAACTTTAACAGTTTGAAGTACATGCCAATACGAATGACTACACCATCCGTGTCAGCAGTGCTGACCATAATAACTAACTCTTGTACCATTTTGCGCAGTATCTGTAATGTGTAGACACAGTCTCGTATCCGCTGCTTTCTGGTCAAATTCTGACATCTATTTACTGATACCCTTTCTCCCAACTGATTGTCCAGAGGTAATATGGATTACTTTATTTGGTGGATAATGGGTGGCTACTACAGCTTCTGCCAGTGGAGCAAACAACTCTTCTTTATTCTTGGAGTCACTTAGAAAGGAATTGAAGTCCTTTGGAAGCTTTGTCTGCGACGAAACCCGTTTATGCCTCCATTGTCTCGTTTCTCATCTGTGGCCTCCTTCAGACTATCAGTCCTTTACACATCCCAAACGACACGCTTACAGTTCTGAAGTTGACGAATTGTCCAGCGTGTGAAGATCTAATTGTACTGGCCAAATGTTGAGGCATCTCCTCGTGGACGTGATTGCAGCGCTGCTGTGCGTCAAAGACTTTGGGATCAACGCTAGATGAGGTTTCTGGCTTTTCACAATGCATGAGGTGTAGTAGATGGGCCGTACATGTTGGTTATCAAAGTTTGTCAGGGTTTCCATGGCGCACTTAACAGAAGATGGACAATTGGCTAAGAGGCCGTAATCACTCTTGATGTCTTCTATTTGTTGCTTAGTCTTTGACTTATTTCCTGAGGTTGACTGTTTGAAGATCGCAATGTTATTTCTTTTAATCGGATCACGGATAGATTGATTTCTTCCAACCAAAATATTCTTGACATATTCTGTGTACTTTTCTTTACCAGGTTTCCCATGTTACAGAAGGCACCTACTAGAGCGGAGTCCACACAATCACAACGATCAAGGGACATGAGCCCATGGATTACTCAGTAAATGGATTACAGATCGATGTAATTGTCACACAGAGTTTGTTGACCCGCGCCTTGAAGGTTTGCAGGTTTGGAAAAGCCCTTCGCGTGGCTTTGAATTTCATCGCTATCGTATCCATAATATTGCTCCTCAAACGCTGACAGTAATCTAGCCTGTTCGGGATCAGCAATATTCCATCTCTTCAACACATTTGGGTTCTCCGTCAATCCTACACCTCCGCCTGAATCTTTAATATTTCGATTGCTTTTTCATGTGCCTGGTCTATTGGCATAGCAGAAAACCTTCTCTTCTCCTTAGGAAACAACCCAAACCGATTTAGCTGATTTTCGATGCCCTCAGGGATGGTTTTCATGTCTCTCAAATGCACAGGCACCCAGCGAACGTAGTCCTGGTGATCAAAGGCAAAGAAACATGGTGTAGGCATTTTCAGTAGCCTACATCTGAGTACATCAATGGAGAAGGAGAGGCTTCGTTCACGGTATGAACGATCAAAGATGAGAACACGCATTTCTAAACGAAGTACAACGTCTCTAAATGCAAAGATCGTGCTCTCTCTCTCTCTTTCTCTCTCTCTCTCTCTCTCTCTCTCTCTTTCTCTCTCTCTCTCTCTCTCTCTCTCTCTCTCTCTCTCTCTCTCTCTCTCTCTCTCTCTCGCTCTAGAGAAATCTCTCTTCCACTTAGTGAAGTCATCTTCCTCTTGTTGATTATTCATGTGGTCATTGAACCTGCTGTTGCAACTTCGCAAGGGGCAGGGCTGTCACTTGGTTTGAGTGTTCTGTACAGTTAAAATGAGATCTATGAAGAAGAGTCTGCTGTTCCTACAGGTGGACCATCATCCTCAGTTTGTTGTCCAACCAATTTTACTAGCAGATCGCCAAGCACATTCCACAAAATCATGTCACGGTGAAGGCCTCATAATGGCATACGACGTTTGATCGAATGTATCAGGCCTCGTCCATTGCACATACTTGCAAATGGCGAACAGCAGTTGATTAGCAGCTATTATCGGTATTTGTCCCGGATTTTATCATTCTGCTCCATGTTTTACATTTGTCATTTAGTGCATCATCATCTGGACCGTAGCGGCTTTCTCGAGGAAATGTTCATATGTTTATCAGTTACCATGAACTCATGAGTGTATCTATTAGTGAAGTTGCTTTTAGACAAAAATTGTGACACGTCAGTGTGACGCCCCCAAATCTTGACCTTGAAATAGTGGTATAGAGGCAGGTTGCATCTCTGTACATCTTTTAGTTTCAATTTTACTGAAAATGTAATTTTGCATAATGGCAGCGATAGCCATTTTGGAATCTGCTAAAAATTATCATCGGATATCATCGGACACCATGAAACAAGTAATATCACATAGCCTAGCCCATAATTAGTGGGTATACACACTGGTTTCACTACTAATGTCATTAGTTTCAAAGTTATTGTGAGAGTGGCTATTTCTAATAATGGCGCCAGCTGCCATATGGAAAATTCCTAATCCCAGTGCCATAGGTTGGGCACCTCTTTGAATAATGATTTTATGTAGACTAATCAACATCTGTGTCGAGTGTGGTGACTTGGTCCGGCGTGTCACCATTTTTACCCGCGTCACTAGACGCCAGGGTTAGTGCGAGCATGGAGTGCCGGTGGTTGTTGTTGTTGTTGTTGTTGTTATTGTTGTTGTTGCTGCTGTTGTTGTTGTTGTTGTTGTTGTTGTTGTTGTTGTTGTTGTTGTTGTTGCTGCTGCTGCTGCTGCTGCTGCTGTTGTTGTTGTTGTTGTTGTTGTTGATAATACATTTTAATAACTTTGGTTCTACTGGAGGGCTCATCTCCAAATTCTGGTGGAAACTTGCCTGTGAGGTCCCAACGACGTATGCCAATTTTGTGGTCAAAATCCAATATGCAACAGCAACAGCTTTCAGGAACATTGTTTTCAAGATAGATATTTTCGGTAAGGCTAGTTCTACTGAAGGGATCTTCTACAAACTTGGGCGGAAGTTTGCCTGTGGCGTCCCGAAGAGGTATGCCAATTTTGGGAGACAAAATCTATAATGCAACAGCAACCGCTTTCAGCAGCATTGTTTCCAAAATAGACACGTTTGACCTCGCAGAGGCCCAATTGAAAAATTTATCAATGACGCGGGCATTGGACAAATTTGTTCTTGTTTTGTTATCTGTCTGACTGCTGAGCCTTTGCTGAGGAAATATTCCAGGGCTTACATCTGTGGACCTGCTAAATATTTTGAAAACAATTTGACCGAAAGTTGATGGTGGCTAAGCCAAATTGTTTTCAAAATATTCAACAGCTTAGGTTTTTACTCATTGAAATTATTGCCTGGTGGTTAAGCAACCCCACTATCTATCTTTAAGGCACGCTTCCTTACTGCTAAGAAGCATCATCTCTACTGGATTTGTTAATGTGCTTCATTTACAGTCAAAGCCATGGTATCATTGGTATGGTGGTACATGACAATATTTTCATTCAAATCTGAGGCGGATGATTTGATATTTGGGCTGCGTGAATCATCATCGGGTAATAACTTCTAATTTGGGTGGGGGATTACTAAACAATAATAAAGATAAAAAACCCCAAATGTTTATTGAATAAAATGTATTTTTCTGGTAAGAAAATGAAACGGCACAATAAATTAATAAGACAGAGATCAGATATTCGTAATTAGATACATACCTACTGAAACTAAATTATATTACATTTCAAATGCTAACTGGTTTCCATTTTGGAACCAATGTTGTTGTAAGCTATTGCACTGGTTCCAGGATGTGTGCCAGTCTTTCTTCTACAGCACCACTTTCAGTGCGCTACTCATGCATTAAGATATTTAGAACACTACGAACCATTGTGGCATTACACAGTGCGCCTGGGCTCACTTTCTAAGTATGCCAATTTGTACGCGTGCTGAAAGTAATTTATATACTTTGAAGCCTGAATTCCCAGAATCCGCATTTCACGGTAATTATACAGGTAAACTGTTGAATATTTTGAAACTAATTTGACTGGGTGCTTTTTGCTGCCAGTCAAATTAGTTTCGAAATATTCAAATGAATATTGAAATGTAAATTCACCAAAGATATATACAATTCAGACACTTTCGTGATGGACTTTGACAACATTACTGACGGAGCGACGTAATTGTGATTAACTATAATGTCTGATTAAATTGAGTGACAGGTGGGATCCCTCCGTAATCTATACAGACATCACTCATATCATCTACATCTAGCAAGCCATCGATGTCGGACATTGGTTTTTCCGTTCTCAATTCTGTTTCATTGTGGCAAGTCAGTATGTCGAACAATGAGCTCGTGCACCTGTATCAACATAAGTTAGCGTGTTAGTAATTTGAAGATCGAAAGTTAAAATGGTCAATAGTGAACGATCGATTTAAGTAATCGCATTAAACGCATGTGTGTCCAGATTCGATAACAAGCGATGTAGGGGTCATGATAAATGTAGTATAGATAATAATAACAGTTATGATGATGATGATGATGATGATGATGATGATAAACTTTAAATCGAACTTCACGATTAAATCGAAAAATCGCGCAAGCCTATGACAAAGGTCCCATATGTGCCCCACGAGCAACTGCTGTCTCTGCCAGAACCACCGCCACCGCCGCCACTACCACCACCACCACCACCACCACCACCACCTCCACCACCACCACCACCACCACCACCACCACCACCACCACCACGACCACCACCAGAACAACAACAACAACAACAACAACAACAACAACAACAACAACAACAACAACACTAGCATCATTATATTTTAATTTCAAATTGCTTGTCGCTCAGAAATTAATTGCCAGTCCGTCTTCATCCGCTTAAGGCCTACATAAAACGACATTCTTCTAGGCCTATGTCACCAACATTCACCCATTCCCCAAATCGTTGACGAGCGAAATACATTGTTTACGAGAATGGGCCGCATGGTAATAACAATCATTATCATGGTGGATTCATACAGCGATTGCCACTCCTTGCGCACATAATCTGTGAATGTTTAATCGTTTCTTTATCCGACATAGTTACCAATGGGTGTCCGGAGACATCTATGACGCATAGACTTACCTGGACATGAGGTGGGGCTCCTAGAACAAATGTGACGACGTCAACTATATCACTTGCCTGTAAACACTAAAAAGCACAAGAAGTGTCTTAGGCAGGGTTGGGGCCAATGTACTCATGTACTCAGTACTCATGTACCCGAGTACAGATTTTCAAGTACCCGCATGTACTCAGTACTCATGCCTTTGTATGAGTACATGTACTTGTACTCAGCCTCAGTACATTTCCAAAGTACTTGTACTTGTACTTGAGTACATACTCTGTACTTGTACCTTTGAGTACTTAAGAGTACATGCTGAGTACTTATCCATTTTCTACATAAAAGTTGTATGCATACTTTATGTCTTTCATTCAAAATTCCAAGCACTGGTTCTCAGAGAGGTGATATATATATTATACATATACATATATATATATACATATATATATATATATATATATATATATATATATATATATATATATATATATATATATATATATATATATATATATATATATATATATATATATATATATATATATATATATATATATATATATATATATATATATATATATATATATATATATATATATATATATATATATATATATATATATATATATATATATATATATATATATATATATATATATATATATATATATATATATATATATATATATATATATATATATATATATATATATTATCATACCGCTGATGTTACGATACCGGTCATCGGTATGCTATACGTATACCGTCCATCCCTAGATGTATCATCATTTTTCGAATTATAGTATTAACATTTTACTTGCTAAAGTCAACTAATTATATTCGCCTTTAGGCTATTCATAGTAATTTTCTGGTGAAATGCTAATAAACGCTATTAGATTGATAGTCTGATTACTTGGTGGAATCAGCAGTTTGAAAATAGTATTTAAAAAACATTATGTACCGTAGTCCGTAGGCCTTCAATAGTATCCCTTGTTAAATTGCTAGCAAAGTATCTTTCCGTAGGCATTCACTAGTATTCCTGGTTCAATTCACATTTCCAGAGAAACCACCCATCACATGACGTCATAATCAACTACGCGATGTGTAGAATGACATCATAATGGATGACGTCATGAATGATGTCGATAAGTACGTCAGGAACGCATATTTGAAGACGGTCTATGCATTGTTGTACAAATTGTATGCCTTTACTATTTAATAAATATTCTGTTGAATATTTTGAAACTAATTTGACTGGGCGCTGTTGCTGCCATAGGCAGCAACAGCACCCAGTCAAATTAGTTACAAAATATTCAACAGCTTCTCTGAATAGTTTTCAGGAAATTGATAGTTAGGGAATTCGGGGATCGATCAATCCCAACACGGCCAGGTGTGGGTGGAGCTTAGCTAGTGATGAGCGGGGCATAGCTAAACATGGTAAGGTTCATTGCTAGCAAAGTATCTTGCCTATCCAACAATTCCCCCAGAGGGCGTGGCATGGTTAGATCTGATATATAAGAGATGGCGCTTACAACTACTGCTACGACCTAGTCTAACTGAAACGACTGTATAATATACATTTTTCTCCACCCTCTCCCACCTTCCCACACGCCATAAATAAATCATTTCCATTGTGACATATTGAAATAGGTCTACTCAAATAGAGTGTTGACATGTGAACCATGATAGCATAATATTAATATGTATATATAGTTCATGGTAGTGTAGAGGGTATCTATACGTGGCTACACCACATGGTAAAATGTCTGTTAATGGACAAATCAACTTTTAGCTAGGCCCCGCCCATCTCTATCTAAGCTCCGCCCATGCTTTGCGCATGTTGGGATCGATTTATCTGCTTTGAATCCTGAATTCCCATAAATTGGCCAGAATCCCAAATTCCTTACAGCTAACCTGCTTGAGGGGTTGGGGTGAGTGGATGGGGGTGGGGGGGGGGGAGTGCTGCCAGTTAAATTAATTTCAAAAGATGTATTAAATAGTAAAGACATATAATTCGTACACCTGACGGACTATTCCAGGTTTATGACAGTATTTTTGTCAATTATGATTGTGACGTCAGCCTACATGTGACATAATATACTATGACGTTATATACTTGATTTACAGACTAGATTCATCCATTACAAGTCAACATTGGTTTCTAAGATGCTTCCCTGATAGCGCAGGATTATGGGCCGGTATTGGTCCAGCAATGACCCATTAACCGGCGTTATCAGTGTTGGTGCTAGGTTATACACATATTTCTGAGAATCCCGATTCTCGCATGGACCGTTAGATAACCCTGAGATTTATCCATTGTTCTTTCGATCCCCACCCCCTCCCCCAACTCACAATGGTTGCTCCGGACCTCAAAACCAACCCCACCAACGCTTAGTTAGGTCGTTGTACTAGAACTTGAGTTCTTATGCTGAGTGACCGTGGCGTTGACCCGTGGGTGCCATAATGACGGATGCTCCGTTCGGTTCTTATGGCAACCTCAAATTTAAGCTTAGTCAAGATCACCCCAGTCGTCATGAGTTATCACTCTGGATCTGTACACACGCACATGCACGCGTATGCCCATGGTAATAGAATAGTGACACTTCGTGGCGAAAGTAAATGTCGCCAAATCATTAGCCTTCTTACATATAATCTACTTATGGCATCATGGTACTGTGCTATTCTAAATACATATAAACTCTGGGAATATTCGATTGAATTACACTATTGTGACATATTTCCCATGTGGTTTGAACGATTATATGTCAATATTTAATGTCATTATTATTACCATGTTTGTCTTATAGAAATTGCGTGCAAATTCATCGTCCTTCACTGCTCTATAAACAAACTCAGTCTCAACGATGCCTGGACTTATACTCTGTTGAAAGAAAGACATTTTGAAAAAGAATTAGTATTGTTGTATCCACATTATTTGACATATGGTATGGACATTGTTTGCTAAATGAGAACCTCTGCTGAGAATCATTCATGGTTCATTAATTGAAAGTAATTCTAATTGATATAATGCAAAATTATTAACTTTTTTTAGGCCCGAAAACATTTACAACTTAATACAAATTATGTTGGCTCCCTTGTACTCTGAGGTTGCTCAAACAATCAACCGTCCACATCACAGATATTTGGCTAGACTTCAGACTACATATTTCATAGGTAATTTAACTGGGAGCGGTTTCAGATGCCTGTCAAACCAGCTTCGAAGTATTCAACAACGTATCGCTTTGAGTGAATTAAAATCGGGACTCTGGGAGTTCGTGCTACACATGGCTAAACGAACTCGTCAAACCTGCGTCTAATAGTATGGTGCTACATGCGTGTCCATAATGCTATACAGAGGCAGATGTTAGAAACGAATGGCCGTGCATGCTGGCCTGACGGAATTAATAGCCAAGTACTTAAATATGCAGATATAATATCATCAGCACCTCTTATCGATGCCGGGGGGGGGGGGGAGAAGGTACACCCATCGCATTCCCAAATCCTAAGAAACAATCAGGACCTCTTTCCAACCTGAGATCAATAAGTCCTTTGACCAGCATCCGAAAAACTCTATCAGATGTGACATTATATCTCCTAACGGATAACATTCACAAATTTACTGGAAACTGGTAGAGTTGTTTTAAGAGAGGAGGTAGCTGCACTGACACGGTTCGGGCACAGCGAATGTTGGCATCAGTAGCATTATCAAGGCATTGAGACTTCTGCAAGATGGGAATCGACATGCCATGTGCATTTGATGCCATTGAGAGACCACAAATCTGTCAATTTCTCCATCAAGCTGGCTGCAATGATGACGAACTACGCCTGGTGAGACACTTATTGGTAAACACAAAAATACACGTTCGCGTCAAATAACTGTTTTCTGCACAGTTACACCTCAATAGGATCAGCACAAGGGGGTTGTTTATCACCAGTGTTTTTCACTTGCTACCGCGCCATAACACAGATACTGTGCAAAAACACTCCACAAGACCAAACCCTCCAATCTCAATGATAGCTATGCTACTATAGATGGAGTAAGCAGATGATGTTGACATTATGGACGAGTGAAAATGTCTTCTTGATACACAATGTCCAATAGCTGCAGAACACATCAATGTTGCAAATCTCTTCGTGAAATAAGGCAAAACAGAGGTGACTCACGTATACCTACCCGACAACACAGAAACTAATGATGACGATACCCCCATTGGGGCCTCGAGAAATGAAGGAGGAGAAGACTCTTGGGTTCCATCCTCTGCAGGTCTACCACCATTTGAACTCGCAATAGGAAATATCGCCTTCCAGTCCTTTTGGAAGTTGTGTGTTCGCGGCCATAAAATCCCCATGAAAGTCAAGATACAACTATGTGACGCTACATGTGTTTTCATAGCGCGATGCAATTTCAACAGCTGATCAGCTCCAGAATCCCTCTTAATCAAGCTTGGTGCATGTCACCGCAAACATCTGCGAGCCAGTACAAATCATTGCTGACCACACAGTCTAATAGTCTAGCACTATGCACTACAGAGTCACTATCAGTGAGAATAGCGCAACAGCGATGGTCTTTGTGACAGTTCTGACATGTTCTTCGAATGCCAGAACCGCGCCTCCTCAAAAATGAGAATCATCATCATCATCATCATCATCATCATCATCATCATCATCAAATAAGGGATGTTCTGCTGACGGCGCAGCGGTGGCATGGTGGCAACGGGTATGTTGAAATGGAAACTGTTACTTTTTTCACCATAGACACAGGATGCCCTATTTATATCCATGGAAATATCTCACTAACTTATTCTACGATACTTCGGTCTCAGGAGGCTCAGATACATGGATTCCTATAGTTAGATTAAATCTGTGTTCACTTATGAATTGTATGTCTTTGGTGAATTAGCAATTTACTAAACATTCTGTTGTTAATATTTTGAAACTAATTTGACTGTGAGCTGTTGCTGCAGCAACAACAGCTCACAGTCAATTAGTTTCAAAATATCAACAACCGAATATTTATTAAATTGGAATTAATATATGTTCAAAGTGTATATATCGATTCAAGTATGCATACAATGTGGGCGGAACCTAGCTAAAACGGGCGGTGCATCTTTATAAACGGATTACCGGATGAATAAAGAAATTAAAATTAATACCGTAACCCGGATGTGTGAGTTAGCTTGTCTTAATTCGTTCCTTATGCCCTCTGTTAATGCTGTTACTGAAAACTTTGTACTGGAGTAGAATGGATGGAAGGCCACACGGTGTCCTGCAAGGCTGTAAGAAAATGGGATAGAAATGCAGTTCAGATGACACTTTCAGTTCATCATGTAGGCCCTATATGGTGTTCATAACTCTCAACAAGCCAATGTATTGCTTTGTTCAATATATAAACTAAGCTCCGCCAACTTTTTACGCATGACGTAATCTAGTTGAAACTGACACCTGAATTCCCAGAATCTAAATTTCAAGGTAACTCTCCAAGTAAGCTGTTAAATATTTTCAAACTAATTTTACCGTGGATCCCAATCAAATTAGTTTGAGCTTATTCAACAGAATGTTTATTAAATCTATCAATTACATACATCAAAAGACATATGCTTTTACAATCTGTACACATCTGTGACTGACTTTTAGATTTTCGTGATGGAGCTACGTCATTTTGATTGTGACGTCAGATGTATTTCATCATGATGTCAGATACTTGAGTGACAGATCGGAGCCCTCTATTTAAGGTGCCAGAATGAATACATTAACAACAGGGCAATTACCAAAATATTGAATTTTGATTGCTAAATTTTGAGCGATAACATGTATGCTACTAAAATGGAATCATTTTCTGCCAAAAGCCCCTCCTATTCACGTCTACTGATATTTGTTAGTTATTTGATTATCGAAGATCACTCAAGATCACACTATATAAGAACGAATATTAGATAAGTTATATATTATTACCTGTTAAAAAGTATAATGTGCCCGTCATCCACTCCTCGTTCCTTCATGCTCTGGTAAGTTTCACGGGTGCATATGGCCGTCGCCAACACATTCACCTAAAACATGGCATGTTACGCTTACATGTGAATGCATATTTAGCTATATATTTGCATGTTTGGACCAGGCGCGCACAATGCGTCAGTGTGCATGCGTTCATGTGTGCGTAAAATGCGTGCGTACGTACGTGTATGTTAGCATGTGTGCGTGCGTGCGTGCGTGCGTGCGTGCGTGCGTGCGTGCGTGCGTGCGTGCGTGCGTGCGTGCGTGCGTGCGTGCGTGCGTGCGTGCGTGCGTGCGTGCGTGCGTGCGTGCGTGCGTGCGTGCGTGCGTACGTACGTACGTACGTACGTACGTGCGTGCGTGCGTGCGTGCGTGCGTGCGTGCGTGAGTGAGTGAGTGAGTGAGTGTGTGCATGATAAGAGGGTCTCCAGGTATTCGCCGTGAACTGGGACACAGACCTGCACAGAAATGCTGGTTCTATACATTATGTATATCTGCACATGATTTTGGAGAATTTACAAGTTAATAAACATTTTTAATTTGACTCGGAGCTGTTGCTGAATCCACAGTCAAATGAGTTTCTAAATAAGCGGTAGCGGGAATTAAGGTTTCAAAGCATATAAATCGATTTCAAAATGTGTACAAAGTGGGTGAACCGTAGCTATAAATGGGCATGGTATAGCTAGAAATGGATCCCTTTTTATTGTACTCTTTACGTTGATTATCTGAAAATTAGATTACTGATCTAATTTCAACAGTTGATCAGCCTAAAGCCATGCTTGATATGATAGTATACTACGCCGACCTATATTCTGAGTTCTCTGACACTGAGGAGTCATATCAAAATTTGTATTATGTCAATTCAAAGAACTCAGACTATACCGACTAATGAACTATTCTCTATCATGAGCCGACTAAATTTCGTTGCATCGACACTCAACAGTATATTTTAGATAGGCCTACCTCCAACATATCTCTCCAATATTTTGTTTCTCCTGACAATAGTGACGAGTTTTCATGTCTGAGACCAGCGTTGTTAATGCAGACATCAACACCACCATACTGTTTCTTAATCTCACTAAACATCGCCAAAATATCGTCCTCCTTCCTCAAATCACATCGTATGGCGAGCAAGCTTCCTGGCTCACCACTCAGTTCATCTGCAATAGCCTGAAAATTGGGCAGATAATATATTTTGGCATTAATTTTCTATGTATTTGTATTGACATCGTATATTTTGAGTACTACATAGCACACTGTAGATCTAGTCTCTAAACAGCTTTTCACCCAATGACAGTTAGCTAAGCACTGCCGTGACGAGGGCTGTGATTGGCTGGTGGGTCGTACACATGTCAGCCAATGACAGCCATCGATACAGCAGACAATGGGATTTCTCACCATGACAATATCATACATTGGCAATGTTATGTTCTGTCATAGGCCTACTACTATTATGACATCGCATTACAAAATTGCATTGGAATCGGGCAAAAATCTGCAAAAAAATAACAGGCACCTACAGTTATACTAAGGAAATAGACAGGGCTCCGAAATGACTTGCCTCCGAAGTGGGATCTGTGTAACAAACACTCTATCTATAGTCAATCGCTAGAAAGAGTTAATTCTTAATCGAACTTAACCCTCTTCAGGAGATTACAAATAATTCATTTTACACATTTTACGAGCTATAATACGTAGGTAAGTAACAATGTTTGATATAGGCCTAAGTTAGTTCCAGATAAAAGTGATTGCGAGCCATGCATACAGCCGGCCACATAAGATGTTAGACATACAGGTTCAAACCAATGGATCTTAAACAAAGCCTCAAACATCAATGATATAATGCTGCTTCCTCTGCCAATCATGCATTCACTAGAATAGAAACACGAGTGCACAAGATGCATGCAGTAAACATAAGGAGCAGCACTTCACCAATAATCCTCTGCACCTCACATTGATGCCTATTGACCTTCAATCAGATTCCGGCACACACATACAATCCTGTACATATCATCCACATGAAACCAAATTGTAAAACAATGGCTTGGTGAGGAAGACCAACAAGTGCGATGCGCTATTGTTACAACATAGTCAGCTTTTCTTGTGGCAAATATAGTTGACAAGCCAATCGACCGACAGACAGACAGGGCAGACCGATAGATAGACCTATACAGTTTCAACTCGCAAATATCTGCACATAGAAATGTGTGTAGCCCCCACCACCACTCGCTATGTCGATAGAGAGCCCATGCGCGTTCTTCGTAAACAAAATGGTCCACTTTTGCCATGGCATTGGCATGGAAAGACCGTTTTTCCTGAAAAAAGCCTCACATTTTGACATTAAAATCCTGCCATTTTTTCAACAAAACACTGACATTTTTTTCAAAAAGTACCCTTTTCCCGATAAAGTTCAATGTTACAACATGATTGACAGTAGAAAAGGCAGAATTGATAAATTACACAGCAAATATGTTTAAAATTGCATTATTGAAATAGTTCACCTTTAGAATGTTAAACCATATACTTATATGTTATGAATCAAAATATGTTTTAACATTGATTAATTCATTCTAGATTAATATGATTTTTTCTTTTGAAATTGATTCTTTATAACCTATAAATCCTATGTCGCTTTAATTTATACAATTAAATGAGTAAATGTTAAAACTTATATACTTGTCGGTTCATTGCCCATAGGCATATGATAGAAGTAAGGGTGAGACAGACGTGCTTTTCATTGGTCCTCCAAATTCAGGTGGCTTTGAGTGGGCGTGACCTAACTCCCCATATATATCACGTGAAATTTAATGACGTACTTGTATTTTAGCCACATCTCTGGCGCACCCAACGACCTTCATTCCATGAGAAACCAGAGCACGTACAATGGCTGCTCCTATGCCAGCAGAAGCCCCTGTCACCAGAGCCACGCGTCCTCTCCAACGATCCATATTTCTATAAGGATGTCAAAAGTAATGAAAAATATCTTTAAATAAATTAATATAAATCTATAAAATAAAAGCTAACAAATGCTGGCGATTGGACGGTGATTTGTATATCACCCTGTGGGTATTATCTTCATAATCTTATGAGATGATATTCTTCAAAATCAGCCTCCACAGGTAGATCAGTATCGGTTTCGTGTCTCGATCATGTGTCAATCATGTCGCTACTCTTCGTCTAACGTTCTATGTGCTCTTTATCCCCAGTGGCGGAATGTTATTCGATGGACAAATCCTTCCCAAACATGACTGCGTCGAAATGGCGAATGCACCTTTCCATTTTAGCTATGCCCCGCCCATCTCTAGCTAAGCTCCACCCGCACCTCGCTCGTGTTGGGATCGATCGATCTCTGAACTCTCTTACTCTCAATTGTCAGAAAACTATATGGGTAAGCTAGTGAATATTTTGGAACTAATTTGACTGGGCGCTGTTGCTGCCTATGGCAGCAAGGGCATCCAGTCAAATTAGTTTCAAAATGTTCAACAGCAAGGGTGGTCTGTCTAGAATGGAGAATGTGTTCTGCTTTATGTGGACAATCATCAGTAGACTTCCTGTGCATCACCATCAGGTCCAGTGGTAAAATTTCAAAAATAGTCTTCTCTTGGTCTGAAAATGGACATTTCTCAAGACTACGGCAGAAGTTGTTTTTGGCTGATATGAGTGTTACAGGATTACGTAACTATCGACACATTACAGTAGCTTCACTACTAGCACAGATTCTCGAGGATACCATAATAGCAAGAATCCACAGTGGTTTGATACGGACGAGCTCCTCTTGTGACAGGACTGATACTCTCACAAGCCACTGTGTACAGTATGGGTTTACAACTTCCTGTATCCCACACTAATCGCCAATCGTATGGTATAACGATATTCATCATAGGAAAAACCCAGAAGTTGGGTCTTCAAGAAAACACGTTCTTCTGAAAGCCTGCGGGAAGTTTTAAGCATGTCGCTAAATGTATCCTACCCTCCACATATTTTGGGCTTCAGAACATTTATAGCGGGTAGGCCTATTAAGTGTGTATTGCCATCAATGCGTCCTGTCGAGATTATTAGGTCATGCTAGTGGGCACTTAGGTTAGCGAGTAACTTTCGAAGTATGTTGGATGACACAGGCATATTTCATAATGATAAGCCATATGTGTCGCAATATCTATAACTTTGTAAATATAATGTTACGATCAACTACACAAGTAGCATCTAACAAAATATGCAAGTAATTAGACTTCTTGAAAAATTCATAAGTTATTTTCAACATGGTTCATAGAAAATAACATATCAAACATTCTTAATTTATCAAGCCTATTTACATAGTTTACCTATATAGTAGGCTATAGAGTTATATATAAACTACAACTTAAATAAAAACATAACATTGCGATCAAATGATTAAACTGATTCAACACACATCCATGTTTTATATCACTCACGATTGCAAGTGTATTACCGGCTTCAAGAACACCAAAGCAATGTATACGTATATATTTCAAGTTCCCAATCTTCGGTGCGGCCCTATCACTCTGGTTAGCTTTGTATCAAAGCCGTCTTTATATTGACAATTAATGTGCAGTGTCATTGGAAAGTCTTTACCTTTAAGCGCTTTGTTCTACAACGACCTATTTGAAAGGATATGTAGGCTTGATAAGAATTAACTTGTCTACAGTTCGCCACCTTGATAGAACGAAAACCTATCGGTCAAATTAGTCTCAGAATATTCAACACCTTAACTTTACACTGGTAATTACCTTGAAATTTCGATTCTCGGATTCTCGAAGTTCAGGTTTAAAGTAGGCCTATATTTATAAATCGATTCCAGCTAAAAAATGAAGGGCGGGACATAGCTAGAAATGTGTCCTTCCATTGAAGTTTTACGCTCATTATACATTGCATTACATCGCTTAGATATAAGTTAGCTAGAAGGATAAGAATTATAGCATCTCGTAGCTCTTCCATTTTCTTCCCTACTAAATACCCCCAAGAACCTGCCGGTGTGTCCATACTAAATCATCTCACTATACCGTTGACAATCGCTGTCCGATTCTCTCGACACACGGCCCTTTAATTAAACCAAGTCTGCATATTATGACCCTACATGACTAAACATACACAAGTAAAGTGTTTGCAGCTTGGTACTCGATATGACCCACTTGACGCACTATCAGTAGACATGCCTAAAATTAGTATGCGAGCCTGATTCGTGTTTAATTGGAACATTTGTATGAGCCACAATGTATAGTGGATTCTTGAATCTCAACGTATTAATGTGAGTGCGATAATGCTACATCTCGAGGGATTTCCAAATGATTTCCGTCTTGGACACTTTGATTTGAGCACACACACCCACCAACCCACCCACCCACCCACCCACCCACACACACACACACCCACCCACCCACCCACACACACACACACATGCGTACGTGCGTGCGTATGCGAGTGCGAGCGTACGTGTGTGCGCGTGTGCGTATGTGCGCGAGTATCCATGTACACATGCACATGCGTACGTGTGTGTGTATGCGAGCGCGAGCGTACTTGTGCGTATGTGCGCGAGTATTCATGTGAAGGTGTGCGTGCGTACATGCGTACGTGCGTGCGTGCGTGCGTACGCGCGTGCATGCGCACCAACGTACACACAGAGTACGCCTTCTGGACTAACTCATAGGTCATGCCGGACAATATAGTGGCCATACTTTGTACAATTAAATAATTTAACATTTCCAATGCGCACAAAGCCATTAGTAGCACTATCAATGCATTGAGACGTCTACAAAATGGGAATCGACACGTCATGCACATTTGATACCATCAAGAGACCACAGCGCCTTCAATTTCTCCAGCAAGCTGGCTGCAATGATGACGAACTACGCCTTGTCATCATCATCATCATCATCATCATCATAAGTAGGTGTCATACCGTGTGGGTCACTGGATGTGCATACACGTTGTAGATATCGGATTGTCTTGTGGGAGTCATGACCCCACTGGACGTCTTATATTTATGAGTAAGACCTCAGTGAAATTATTATTATTTGAAATACCAGGTGAGCTAGTGAACTGAGTGAATATGAATAGCAGTAGATAGATAGTAGGAAGCTGCACTGGATGACTTCAGCCAGTGCTGATGATAGGATACAGTTTCGCGGAAATAGAATAAGTTTCGCAGAAATGGAATAGGAACCAGATTGAAACTGTAGTAGTATATTCATCACGTTAAGTTAGAAGTTAGAATAGATAGGAATAAGGCCGGCGGTTCTGAGTTGATGATATCTGTCAATAGTTGAAGATAAAAGTTGTTGCTGTGGGATCGGCATACACTTTTATGAAATTCAGCAGGCATTTAGGCCGTCAGTTTAGTAAATAATAGAGTGATAAGAATAGATACGAATCGATGGGAATCGAGAGAATTATAGGAAACAGACTGACCTGTAATTGTTGACGGTCGGCATTCCGACTCCCTTAGGCAAGTACAACAACACCAGCTGGCAATGAGATGATACAGCTCATGTGTATTAACGTTCGTTTCCTACAGGCTTATCCACGATAGGCAAGGGACAGGACAGAGGCATTGTAGCGTCCTGTAGGAATTAATAACACAATCGAAATTTGTATATCAACTATATGTCTATCAAAGAGAGTCATGCTACAACAACACATTACGTAATGTTGTTAGTTAGCTGACAGATCGCATCAAATCAGAACCAGCCAACACCGCTTTGACCCTGTTTTAAGTTATCTCCATAGAAGAGAAGCCCAGAGTTTGATTAGTCGGGATGACGTCATAATCAATGAGCATCGAGTCAGACTCTGTGGCAGAGAAACAAAAGAAACAAAGTTTCAGAGTGAAATCGAGAGATAGGCGAACAGGGATTGGTCAGAACGACCAACAGGAATAGGTACGAACTTCTAGGAAGAGATAAGCAGATGTTGATTGGGGGAGAAAAATGTGTGGGCCAATCAAGCTGTGGTTATATCTACCTAGCAGGATGAAAGAAACAGGAACTATGTATTACGATATATATAGATCTATATATCGTAATATGTATAGAAGTTAGTAAAATGTAAATTGTATATAAGAGGCACTTCGTCTCTTAAATCTTTAATCTTTTACCATCGTTGATTCACGTATGTAACATTCTCAGTTAGAGAGTAGTCAAGTCGAGACTTGGCCATTATCCGTATTAATTAGTAAGCTGTACTAAGTTAGTCGTAGTCTTGATAACATATCAGCTATAAGTTGGGAGTAATCAAGTTGCAAAATAATTCAATAATATAAAAATATAATCGTGATATAAGTAGTAGATATAACTTGTAGGTTGTGACAGTATACGTCACCATCATTTAATAAGTATAGTGTACAGTTAGTGTCAGAATAAAATCATCACCTTGTATATATTCAAGGCACGAGTTTGGTTAATTATTCCAGAAGTACAGGGCAACCCTGTACCTTTCCTGAGAGCTTTTGATCCGTCAGATAGGCCCGGTTACCAATACAAATATCTTCATCATCCGTGGTGAAGAGGCGAGCCGTAACCAGAATAGTTGCGTCATCAGAAGATAGATTGTCGCAGCAATCACAACATCATAGTCTTCTGAAGGCGTGACCGTTTAGGACAGTATTCTTATAGGAAGTTTATCAAAGTGTAAGATCGAAAATCTTCAGTGGCTTCACCTGCCAGGATCGGAATAATAATAAAAACACAAACTGTGAGTACCTAAGACGTATGGCCCAGGCACAAGTGGGATGACCCACTAAGGTAGTGTTAGACAGCGTTGCAGATAAAGTACAAGTATTTATAAAGGCGGTAAGGCAGTCGGAGCACACGAGGGTAACTGAGCATAGAGAGTACCGAGACAGTTCAATAGTAAAAGTTACCACCGACATAACTTGCAACGAGCAACCCCGACTCCAGAGAATAATTGTCTGTTTTTACTATCAGTAGTAAAGATGGCCCGTAAACCTGACCCTGTATTGCCATGCCGCACTGACCCTCAACCCGGACCAGAATTGCGACCCGAAACGGTGGCCGCCATGCAGGCGATGGGTACGGCCATGGCGGGGGCTATCGTAGAGAGTAGCGGGAGAAGAGAGACAGCCCGGGTGTACCGAGAGGACATACGGGAAATGGTGTGGAGGATACAGCCTTGCGACGGACTGATTCCGGAGCAAGTCAGTGTCTTCGTAGATGAGGCGAAGAGAGTGGGGAGGGCGAATGAGGGAAGACTGGAGGGAATTCCAGCATACATAATAACTAGAGCTGCCCGGGGGCAATTAGCGCGTGCAGTGGACGGATTTCTCGTGGGAAAAGTGCGAGAAGATGTCACCTTTGCAGAGATAGAAGAGTATATCACCACCAACTTCATTTCTTCCAACGAAGATGAGCAAGTGAAATATGCCCTGGAAGGGGTGCATCAGCGGAGAAACGAAACGCTTATAACTTTTAATCGCCGTTACAGGGAGTTGGCGCTCCGAGCCTACCCTGAAGAGAACAATGACAATAAAAGAACTGTGCTAGCCATATACTTAAAGGCCCTGGGTGACCGCAACCTGAGTAAGAGAATTGTGTGGAAACATACCACGACATTGGCCCATGCCATGGAAATATCTGAGGAGAAGGAGGTATGTAATGATCTCCTCCGAGCAATGAAGATAGATGGGCGATACGAGGAGCCGATGGAGGTAGGCATATTAGATGCAGCGGAGGAACGCGGGGTATGGGCGGTGATAAATTCACTAAAACGTCAGATGGCTCAGCAGAGCAAGATGATAGAAAAGCTATGTGGTATCATCGGCACCCTGAAGAATGAGCGAACTAGTGAGGAGAAACCACGTCAACCAGTGGTCAGAAGAAAGCAAGAGAAGCCAGCAAGGCAGACCCCGTCGCAGCGACCGCCGCATCCGAGCAAGCCGGGCGGGGCGCGGCACATCACTTGTTTTAATTGTGGACGGATGGGGCACTATAAGAGTGACTGCCCGCAGGCTGTTCAACCCACCCGAAATCCAGTACAAAGGAGGGCCCCACCGAAGCAACAGCCACGGGGACAGAGACCACCCATAGTGTGCTTCACGTGTGGAATAGAAGGGCACCTAGCTCGAGAGTGCCATATCGTGATGAAAGGAAGAGAATAAAGACCCAAAACCATAAAATGTTTTAGGTGCGGTGAAAACGGTCACATCGTACCCGATTGTCCATTAGCGGTAAATCAGGCAAACAGACAGGCGAATCCAGAACGTCGCCGAGTGCTCAAGAGGCCGAGGGAAGAGGCCAGGGATGACGACATGGACATTGACGAGTTGGAACAGAACTATAACCAGTCAGAACGGAATATAACACCCCGTTCGTGTTCACGGAACGTGCGCAGAGACGTAGCCAATAGTTTAAGGGCACACGACGAATATGAAGACCGGGACGGTTTCGTTTTAACGGGGGAGGGCACGGATGAGTATGGCCGGTATTCTCACGATATCGGAGGGGACTCATCCGGCCGACGAAATTCGTACGCAGAAGTAGTGGATGGACGAAGGAGTCCCGGAAACTGCGACGGAGGAAACCGTTGGTGAGAACACCGACCGAACGGTTTCTGATCCGTCTGCGATTAGATAGAGACGGTCCGAAGGATCAAGGTGAGTACCTGCATGCCCTAGTAGATACTGGTGCTAGCACATCCTTGATCCGAAAGGATATTTGGCGTAGCATGTTAAATGCTAGGCCATTGAAGAGAGCCAAGATGCTCTTAGCTGTAAATGGTTCCCCGATAGAACTTTTGGGGGAGACTCAAGTAAAATTCAAGAATGCCCGGCCTATTCCGAGTACGGTTGTAGCCAGCATGCGGCATGAATGTTTGATTGGAGCGGATGCTTTGCACTTGGGAAATGCAAAGATTGACTATCGGACCAAAGTTGTAGTATGGTTTGGTCAGGTATATCCCTTTAGCTATCCCTATAGGGAACAAACACGATATGTATACGCGAGTTGTAAAGAAACGACCGGATATAAAGATATCGACAAAGTTCTAGATGACTTTGCGGATATCTTTGATATGGCTCGTCCAAACACTTTAGGATTGGTCCCCAAAGTAAAGTGTATGGTGCCAACAGGAGATTCGTATCCTATAAGGCAGAAGGCCTACCGTCTACCTCTGGCTAAGCAGTATGTGGTCAAAAACCAGGTAAAAGAGATGCTAGCAGCGGGCGTCATAAGACCATCGTCATCACCCTGGGCGTCACCCATTACATTGGTCCCCAAGTAGGACGGTGACACCCGGTTTTGTATTGACTATAGGAAGTTGAATTCGGTATGTCGTAAGGATAGTTACCCGTTGCCGAATATCTCTGACATTTTTGATTCGATGCGCGGCGCAACAGTCTTTTCTACTATGGACTTGAAGTCTAGATATTGGCAGATACCAATGGCCAGCCAAGACATAGAGAAGATGGCGTTCGTCTGCAGTGAAGGTTTGTTCGAGTGGATTCGTATGCCGTTCGGTTTTTGCAACTCAGGTGCCGTATTTCAAAGGGCAATGAATGACATTTTCCGGGAATTTGTAGGAAAATGGGTGCATGTGTTCGTAGACGATATAGTCGTATATTCACGAAATCCAACGGAACATGCACAACACTTGCGTAAGGTCATGCGCAAGATTCGAGAATATAATTTGCAAGTGAAAAAGAAGAAATGTGATTTCGCCAGTAAGTCAGTGGACTTGTTAGGCTATCGCATTTCAGCGCAAGGGGTAGCTCAGAAGGTCAAGGTCATTAGAGAAATGTCTCCACCCCGAGATGTGGGTGAAGTGAGAAGTTTTCTCGGAGCTACAGGTTATTACCGATCTTGTGTACAAGGCTACGCCGAAATTGCAAAGCCTTTGATAGAATTGACCAAGAAGTATAAGCGTTTTGAGTGGGGTAAGGAAGAACAGCAAGCGTTCAAGAAATTGCAGAACTTGTTGTGTAGTGAGACGGTTCTCACCTATCCTAATTTGAATGCCCCCTATAGGTTGTATACTGATGCTTCTAGCTATGCGATTGGTGCAATTCTAGTGCAAGTAGATGATAAAGGTGTAGAGCGGGTGATTCAGTATGTGAGCTCTACCCTTAAAGATAGTCAGCTTAATCGGCCCGTAATAGAGAAGGAAGCTTACGCTGTGATCTACGCATTGAAGAAGCTCCGACCATATCTATTTGGCGCACAGTTTACGGTGTACACTGACCACAAACCCCTAAAGAGTTTGTTTGTTGGAGAAGTGAAGAACACCAAAGTGCAGCGCTGGGCCATGCTGATAGCAGAGTATGGATGTAAGATTGAGTACATCCAAGGCTCGAAGAATATTCGAGCGGACATGTTGTCCCGGTTACGTCGACCGGTAGAGGTCGCCACGTTTGACACGGGCGATTTTGTCATACCTGATGTGGACGAGGGGGCGTTACCGCACGTCCCTCTTGAGGTATTTGGTGTTGACTACAATGAATTATGTACCGAGCAGACCAAGGAATACCCGGAGTTGTTTAAGAACACCCCGGAGGAGTACATGGTCAAAAACGGTATATTGTATTCGTTAATTACACCTTCAGCGTTGGACGCTGAGTACCCCCGAATTGTCTTACCTACCCTGTTCCGTGAGAAAGTGCTCCGGATAGCTCATGAACGAGCTGGTCACCAAGGTCTGAAAAAGACTATCGGTATGGTAAGAGATTCGTTTGTATGGACGTCTTTAAGGAAAGACGTGATGATTATGTTGGAAAAGTGTACAACGTGTCAGGTCAACCAACCCGTCACCACTCGACCTAGGTATAGTGAAATGCCCATGGCTGATTATCCAAGTCAGATAATAGGCATGGATTTGATTGGTCCACTACTAGAGTCGAGCAAAGGTAATATGTATATTATGATGATAATCGATCACTGTTCTGCATGGGCAGAGGCATATCCGATTAATGCCAAGACTTCTCAGAATGTTGAAGACAAGTTTTTCAACGAGTATGTCGCTCGTCATGGTGTCCCTGAGATAGTGATTACTGATCAGGGTAAAGAGTTTTGTTCAAATAGTCTGGAAGAACGATTTAAGGAACACGGTATCGATCATAGAAGATCGAGCCCATACCATCCGCAAACGAATGGACGTACCGAGAGGTTCAATCGTACGCTCAAGGAGCTAATCCAGAAAGGTGTGAATAATGAATCTCGTGCATGGGAGGACAAATTGGGCGCGGCTTTAACAGCATACCGCAGCTCTCGTCACTCCACGACCGGATATACGCCATTTTATCTGACGTATGGTCGTCGCGCAAGACTTCCGTTAACCATCCCACTGGATGCCATGCAGGATCTTGGCGAAAGACTTACATGTCTTAATAATGCCTTGCTGCGCGCTCGTGGAGAAACGGCTAAGTCTCGAGAAGTTCACCGAGAACAAATTAACAAGCGTGCAAACGCTGGTGAATTTAAGGTGGGCGATTCGGTGGTTGTAAAGGCTGAGGAGAGGATGAAATTGACCTCTCGCAGTGACCCTGAGTACGAGATCTTTAAGATCAATGGTCCCGTGGCTCATGTCCGACATCAGAGGTCTGGGAAAGTATGCGTACTTAATATATCTAAGCTACGTGTAGTTGACTCAGAGATGTGTTGGGACAAGGTCCGACCACGCCCTATTCGTAACCCTGCTAAAGGTACGAAAGCCAGCCATCACCCTCGAGTGATGGTACCTGAGTCCAAACCTTTGCCGGTAAACGACTCCGGGGCGACATCGAGTAAAAGGGCTCGTAGGAAGCGACCAGCTTCTGATGAGGAGCCAACGATGCGCAAGGTGGGTAGGGGGGTTGATGTAAATATGGATCAACCTGGGATGAGTAACGATCGAAACTATGGGTCACCAAGGGAAACCCCGGAGACTCATCGTACCGTTATGATGGACACCTCGGAGGAGGTACCCGAGCCTGCCAATGAGCCAATGGAAACGCTTCCGTCTCATCCATACTTTCTGCGCAAGCGCAGTCTCGCTCCTGATGTCTACTCAGACCCTAAGAGACTCAGGATTGGCGCGTTTGGCCGTGCTCGATACGATGATTTCATCGGTCGTATCGAAGCGGTTATAAGGCGACGCAGTCGTCAATAGCGTAATTCTGTATGGTAGTATCGTACCAATAGCATTCGCAGTGATATAGTATCGTATAGTCCGTTCAGAACGTAACAATATAGCTGATAGTAGCGTATCTAACATACACCATGTCAGTAGCAGCCATATCTGCCGATGCCGCACGGGCCACGTGCGCCATGATAGCCAACATTGATAGGCTGTGTGACGCGGATAAGGACATGATGCGTACGCTGATTATGGGGAGTATGCGGGTCATGTTGAAAGATGGAAAAATTAATGCCGGAAGGGTTATACTCTTGGCCAAAATCAGCAAGGCATTGCTGTCCGGGTATGGAATAAACATAGTGCATTGGGTTCGAGTACTGTTGTTGAGAAGCTTCATTGATCGCTGTATTTCTCACCAAGATCGGATAGTATGTGACCGGGTCAGAATGTCCTGGTGGTAACTGCGGGGGTGTCATGGTCAGTTAAGGGTCGATAAGACCACGTGCCATGCATAGTGGGTTTACTGACTAACACCACCGATAGTACCTGTAATGTTCAGTTGACCGAGTCCAACGAGACATCCAGTAAAATTTTTGCCAACAAGAAAATAGGCGTCGTGTTGCAAACGTTCGGGGAAACTATTGAAATACACTGCGGAGGACGACTGACTGACAGATGCGTAGTTGAGAATGGTGTGTTTGCGTTGATGTCTGGTGAGTGCGATTATAGTGGTAAGGGTTGGCGGTTTGAGCCGGTTCTGTCTTATAGTCGGACATACACTCGAATCAGTCTGGCCATTGATACACCAAGATTGGATGTGGCCGGCCTTCTCAACCAGTCAATGATTGTTGAGCAATTAAGTGTGCAGAAGTGGGACCATTTGCATAAGTCTAAGTACGTGCCGCTAGCACCATTATCTGCGATCGACCCAGTGATGGTCGATGGCATGGGGGTACGTTCGTTTGTTTCGTATTCGACGGGCTCCTTCGTTGTAATAATTGTGATTGTGATTATATTATATAAATGTGGATTACTTTCTCGTATGTGGATTTGGATTTGTTGCAAGCCACATGCGGCCCATAGAAGTGCGCCACGGATTATTCTACCTCAGAGGCCTCGGAGACCTGCAGCCCTACCGGAGCTGCTGAGGATATCAGCCGGGTCATCGCCTAACGTTGATGCCAGGACTGTGATCGACCCGACGGCTGATGAATGGGTGAACGTGGAATTGGATGCCAGTCCTAACGTCAGTATCCAGTACGAGGACTTGGGATAATATTGGTATTGTAGCACAGACTTTATAGTGCCATGTGATAATTGTTTATCGTATTGTGGATGTCGCTATGACCGTATTATGAGATGTAATGGTATTTGCATTGTGGATTAGGATTTGTTTTTGTACATCTGGTTTAATGTTTATTTCAATTGTTTAGCTTTTGGTTAGTAATCGCATTGTATTTTTATTTTTTCTTCTCATGATTAATCATAGTATTATTGATTCAGTATCAGCGAGCCCTGGTATGGTGCAGTTTTGTTGTTGATGTTGCACAACGAGTTAATTGTCACTCTCTTAAAGGCCTTAAGAGACGGTTAATTAACTTCGGTTGAGGGGCATGTGTAGATATCGGATTGTCTTGTGGGAGTCATGACCCCACTGGACGTCTTATATTTATGAGTAAGACCTCAGTGAAATTATTATTATTTGAAATACCAGGTGAGCTAGTGAACTGAGTGAATATGAATAGCAGTAGATAGATAGTAGGAAGCTGCACTGGATGACTTCAGCCAGTGCTGATGATAGGATACAGTTTCGCGGAAATAGAATAAGTTTCGCAGAAATGGAATAGGAACCAGATTGAAACTGTAGTAGTATATTCATCACGTTAAGTTAGAAGTTAGAATAGATAGGAATAAGGCCGGCGGTTCTGAGTTGATGATATCTGTCAATAGTTGAAGATAAAAGTTGTTGCTGTGGGATCGGCATACACTTTTATGAAATTCAGCAGGCATTTAGGCCGTCAGTTTAGTAAATAATAGAGTGATAAGAATAGATACGAATCGATGGGAATCGAGAGAATTATAGGAAACAGACTGACCTGTAGTTGTTGACGGTCGGCATTCCGACTCCCTTAAGCAAGTACAACAACACCAGCTGGCAATGAGATCATACAGCTCATATGTATTAACGTTCGTTTCCTACAGGCTTATCCACGATAGGCAAGGGACAGGACAGAGGCATTGTAGCGTCCTGTAGGAATTAATAACACAATCGAAATTTGTATATCAACTATATGTCTATCAAAGAGAGGCATGCTACAACAACACATTACGTAATGTTGTTAGTTAGCTGACAGATCGCATCAAATCAGAACCAGCCAACACCGCTTTGACCCTGTTTTAAGTTATCTCCATAGAAGAGAAGCCCAGAGTTTGATTAGTCGGGATGACGTCATAATCAATGAGCATCGAGTCAGACTCTGTGGCAGAGAAACAAAAGAAACTAAGTTTCAGAGTGAAATCGAGAGATAGGCGAACATGGATTGGTCAGAACGACCAACAGGAATAGGTACGAACTTCTAGGAAGAGATAAGCAGATGTTGATTGGGGGAGAAAAATGTGTGGGCCAATCAAGCTGTGGTTATATCTACCTAGAAGGATGAAAGAAACAGGAACTATGTATTACGATATATATAGATCTATATATCGTAATATGTATAGAAGTTAGTAAAATGTAAATTGTATATAAGAGGCACTTCGTCTCTTAAATCTTTAATCTTTTACCATCGTTGATTCACGTATGTAACATTCTCAGTTAGAGAGTAGTCAAGTCGAGGCTTGGCCATTATCCGTATTAATTAGTAAGCTGTACTAAGTTAGTCGTAGTCTTGATAACATATCAGCTATAAGTTGGGAGTAATCAAGTTGCAAAATAATTCAATAATATAAAAATATAATCGTGATATAAGTAGTAGATATAACTTGTAGGTTGTGACAGTATATGTCACCATCATTTAATAAGTATAGTGTACAGTTAGTGTCAGAATAAAATCATCACCTTGTATATATTCAAGGCACGAGTTTGGTTAATTATTCCAGAAGTACAGGGCAACCCTGTACCTTTCCTGAGAGCTTTTGATCCGTCAGATAGGCCCGGTTACCAATACAAATATCTTCATCATCCGTGGTGAAGAGGCGAGCCGTAACCAGAATAGTTGCGTCATCAGAAGATAGATTGTCGCAGCAATCACAACATCATAGTCTTCTGAAGGCGTGACCGTTTAGGACAGTATTCTTATAGGAAGTTTATCAAAGTGTAAGATCGAAAATCTTCAACGTGTGCGTACTTATATTAGGGTGTGTTCGTGTTAAAACACACTCGAATCAAAATTTCCAGTTACTCGACTCGAGTTACTATGGCAAAATCACTCGACGCGACTGACTTTGGTACTAAATGTCTCAACTAGACTCGAGCCTTTGTTCTAAAGTCTCGACTCGACTTGAGTCAAAACCTCTAAAGACTCACGTCCTCAAAATTGCTGTTATGATGAACTATTTTGTGGTACACTTTCCATTCTGGTTGTGCGCCACATACCTTAGGCCTGCTGAAACTGCTGTTCAAATGCACCTTTCCATTTTAGCCATGCCCCGCGCATCTCTAGCTAAACTCCATCCACACAACTCCTGTTGGGATCGATCGATCTCTGAACTCTCCGACTATCAATTTCTAGAAAACTATACAAATAAACCGTTGACTATTTTGAAACTAATTTGACTGGGTGCTGTTGGTGCTTGTGGCAGCAACAGCGCCCCGCCCAGTCAAATTAGTTTCAAAATATTCAACAGCATGTTTTTTAAATAGCAAAAACGTACAATTCGTACATCGTGTCGGACTATTAAGCGTTAAAGACGGGCCTAATATAATAATTTATGACGCAATGATGATGACGTCATCCTACAAGCCGCTTAGCTGATTATGACGTCATATTATGTAAGATTATAGACGGACACTGGCCAAAATCTGGGTCAGTTAGACTGGCTAAAATTGAGCATAGAACATCAGCTCTCTGACGAATATATCCACAGCTGGAGAGGGGAAATTTTCCATAGCAGCACATGTACCAGCTATAGGATATTCAAGGAAGATTTTCAATTTGAAAATTATTTAATGTCACTCCCTCAGAAATTCTCAAGATTACTTTGTAAATTCAGAATGAGTAACCAACCACAGGCTACCTGTAGAACGCGGAAAATATGAAAATCCACTACCTCGAAACGAACGAGTGTACAATATGTGCTCAGAACGTCCCAGGTGACGAATTTCGCTATCTGTTTGAATGCCCAGCCCTTGATAGTGAAAGAAAAGAATAAACCGATACATATTATAGACTACGCTCACATACCCTAAAGATGAACAACTTGTCAATGTTCGGAACAGATTAAAATTAATATCACTCTGCAAATTTGCAGATGTTATTTTTAAACGTGTGAACTGAAAAATAAATTATATACGTCCTCTCACCCTTCGCCTCCACCCCTCCACCCCACCCCACCCCAACTTCCCTCACAACAAAATCGTAATCAGAGTGCCGAATCAAAAGGTATGTTTATGAATCGGTTGCACTGGCTGATTTGTTGGCAAAATTCGTCAGAGTAAATGCGCAAATTCACTACAATCCAAAACACTGTTGTATGCCACAGATGTAAGACAACAATTGCCAACCAATCGGGTGCGAAATCGGCAAATGGAAGCGAGAACTTGGTCTCACTTGTGTCAACCCAACCCTATAATGGCCATGTGCCTGAGAAAACGGTAATTGCAATGGTCTTACTGCACGACGATTTGCATGCATGGAGGGGGCTATTTTTTGGAAGCTTGTAACTGGAATGCCCGGTAAGGTAAACGAACCGGTCATTCCAGTGGAGGGCTTTCGGAAGTGGTCTCCTCTTTGCGTGTAAATGTACACAGGCTCAGCACAAATTCCCAAATTCTTGATAATAATAATAATAATAATAATAATAATAATAATAATAATAATAATAATAATTTTAATAATAATCTTATGTAGGCCTAACCGCCATTTAGACAAGCAAAATATTGTACTTCTGTTTCCCCCTTGTGCCACGTTGTGGCTTGAGTGTAAATAAAGAAATGAAAAATGGAAAGGTAAATTATTTGACTTATATAGATAAATCTTTTGTTTTAAATATGGTTAGGGTCTATGGCAGTGTGCGAAACCATTGTACCTGCAATTCAAGAAAATATATATGGTCTACATTTGGGATATGGCTCCATTTTAATTGAGAATAAATAAAATATGGTAAAAGAACTATTTCCAGTGATTCGCTGTAATTTCGTCCATGAAATACTGACCAATTTGAATGAATAGCAATATATTCTATAAAACGAAGAATCTTATGTAAATTATAGCCTGCAGGTTAGAGACTTGTTAATTGATTAGAAACCTCTCTGAAATGGCTTCTCAGAGTCAAATTTTCTAAAATCCCTAGGGATGCCTTACTTATAGAGGGTATGGATGGAGGCCCTTTCAATGACAAATCGGTCAATAATTCGTTACCATTATTTTGACATTAATCTGACTAGAAGCCTTCCATTAGCCTTCCAGCCATATTAATCTTAAACTATTCAACACCGTTTCTGTCTGGTTGCCATGCAATTTGAATACTCGGAATTCATCGATGAAATGGTTAATCCCCCCCCCCCACCCCACGCCCCCAAAGTCAAGACTGAACCCTACCTCCACCCTGCCGAGTCAGACAGCAGTAAACTGGCAATCACTTTAATTGTCAATAACTGCACCATTGCTGCAAAACATGTCCATAATAGTTTCAATGCCTTTTGGGCTCACAAGATTGAAAAATTGAATATACGTACCGTATTTCTCCTAATTTTACCAACCATCCAAAATTATGTCACCCGCAGTTACATATATTTTTCGGATGCTGTTCAAAAGCACTATTGGTCTCCGGTGGATAGGGGTCCAGGTGGTTTCTTAAGCTTTGGGATTGCTACGAGTTTGCCTTCTCCCACAGCATCGACAGAGAGGTGTTGTTCAAAGGCACTTTAAGGCAGAGTTGACGATGTGTACGATTTGTGTCAAGCTGGTACTATCTTCTTATTTAAGGAGTTAGTTAATAATATCGTCAGACCCGCATGAACGGCCAACCCGTTACAGCGGTTCTAGCGTCTGCTTCTGTTATGGGCTTTTGCATGGACTTTGACTGGGCTTGAAACATGGGTAAAGGTTCGTTTTCTGTGTCAGTGAACTGATCGCTGAACAATTCCCTGATTGTCTCAGCCTTGCCCTGGTCAGAGCCGATGAAGTGACCATCAGAGCTAAATAGTAAGTCGTTATTGCTAAATGCTGAATTTTAATGCCTTGTTTGTTCTGCACATTTCTCGACAATTATCGGTGGACGTGATCTCGCTTACCAGGCCATCTGCTCTTTTGAAGGCGAGTTACCTTAATCATTCATTGATTTGGCACAAGATCTTATTTGTGGTTCTGTTTTGCTTTAGTTTGGTGGTCACCTCGACTGATTTGATATAGCCTATGCATAGTTTCTGTTGTTCAGACAGCTTTCTCACAAGTAAAGTGGATCATCAACATAAGACTTACTTTGGTTGGTGACATTATCTCGCATCGGGGATAAGATTGATAAATTTACTGGAAACTAGCAGAGAGGTTTTAAGAGAGGGAGTAACTGCCCTGGCAAAGTACGGGAGGGAGGGGGGGGGGGGGGCCAACGAATGTTGACATCAATAGCACTATCAAGGCATTGAGACTTCTACAAGACGGGAATCAACATGTCACGCGCGTTTGATACCACCAGGAGACAACGGATCCTTCAATTTCTCCATCAGACTGGCTCTGATGATGACAAACTATGCCTGGTGCGACTTTTTATTTGCAAACACAAAACTATGTTTTCGCATCACATCAACGCTTTCTGCCCAGGTTGAAACAGCAAGCGGATCACCACAAGATGATGGCTTATGACCAGTGCTCTTCACTTGATATCTCGCCGCAGCTCTATTATCTGTTCGTGATCATTCCACAAGACCAAACCCTCCAATCCTAAAGACAGGTATGTCACTAAAGATGAAGTATGCAGGTGATGGTGACTTTATTGACCATGGCAAATGTTCTCTTGATACACTAGCCTACTTCCAATACCTGCAGAACAGCTCGAGGCTACACACCTCTTAGGGAATGAAGCCAAGACAGAATTCACTCACGTATACCCATCCGATACCACAGAGATGAATGATGACGCAAGTCCCGCCACCACCACCCAACCCCATCGGCGCACGTAGACGCGTAGGAAGAGCATAATATTGGGTTTCACCTTCTGTACCTCTAGCGACATTAGAACTCACCGTGTAGCAGGTAATATCGCCTTCTCGTCCTTTCGGAGGTCTTGGTTCTGTGGCTCTAACATGCCCGTGAAAGTCAAGATGTAAGTGTATGATGCAACATTTGTTTCCATAATGTCATACAATGGACCTTGCCAGTTGTTGCTAAGCCCCGCCCACCTCTAGCTAAGCTCCACCCACACCTCGCTCGTGTTGGTATCGATCGATCCATGAACTCCCCGACTATCAATTTCCAGAAAACTATACAGATACGCTGTTAAATATTTTGAAACTAATTTGACTGGGTGCTGTATGGCAGCAACAGCGGCCAATCAAATTAGTTTGAAAATATTTAGCAGATTCTTTATTAAATAGTAGACATACAATTCGTACAACAACAGTCCGTCTTCAATTATGCGTTCGTGACGTGCTTATCTACGTCATTGATTATGATGTCACTCGACACGTCACGTAGTTAATTATGACATCATATGATGGATGGATAGAGTGGAAAGGTCTATTGCAACAGCTGGGAAGCTCCAAAAGCACTCTTAAACAAGCTTGATGCATATCATCGCTAACATCTGCGAGCCATTACCAATCATCGTTGGCCACGCAGTCTAATATCATATGCAGCGGTCTATACAAATTGTGTAACATAAAGCTACTATCTGTGATGGTAGCTCTACAGCGATGGTCTATGCTTGAACATGTTCTTCGAATTGTAGTGATAGGTGTCAACAGATACCAGGCACTCAAACGACGCCACAACATCAACTTGATAAATGTTTTGTGATCGGACCTCAAAGAACGTAATCTTGGACCACTAAATATGAGACAGAACAGAAAGAAGCTCGGGACGCTTTCAGAGGAAAGTTGAGAATGTCGAAGAAAGTGAATGGAGCTGAAAGAAGCTTTCGTCATCGTCGTCGTCCTCGTCATCATCGTGCATCAATGCTTGCCAGCAGTGACTCGACTTGACTCTAGTGACTCGACTCGACGTCAACATGCAAATGCCTCGAGTCACTGTGAAATAATGACTCGACTCGACTAGAGTCATTGCTATAAATGACTCGACTCAACTCCAGTCACAAAAATGTGCGACCCGTTACTCAACTGGGTCACGCATACGTAGGTGAGCGAGTGATTCAACTAGCAATTTTGTGTTCATTTCAAAGCCAGTGCCTAGTAAGCTATTAACCTGCGTCTGCCTGGCACGCGGGTGCGGATTGCGGAACGCGGAACAGAAAGCAGGTACGCGGAATGCAGGTAAAATATCGCGTGTACCATTTACCTGCATGCGGTATCATTGCATTATGTTATTGCATTTTTATTGGTGATATTGCGATATTTCTATCAAATTTCTTTCAAAAGCGACAAAACATTCTTTTACGCTTTGATATTTAGCTTTCCACTGAGACCATTACAAAATGTTTATGTACGGAGGCGAGAGATGTAGATCCAAAAGGGGCGGATACTGACGACTAGAGTCAACATGATACCTTGGCCTAATCTAACAACATGTAATTATAATATTACTGATTTCCTAATTTTTTTGACAAATTAGTTCTTATAATTTTAGAAGATACATCAGTTTTAACTACTTGGATTACCGTTCCGTTGCTAGGTTACATGTACTCTATTCCGCAACGGAATCTTTTCCAGCTGGAAAAATCGCTACACTGAGCGATCGGGTTTTCCGCATCCCGCCGTTCCGCATTCCGCATACCGCGTGCAGGTGAATGGATGATGGAAAATAATAAAGAGCGATCTGAAGTATATTCCGCGTTCCGTTTACGCAACCCGCTTTCCGCATTCCGCATTCCGCGTGCCAGGTAAACTCAGCTTTAGAGCATAGCACAATAATTCCTTTCCGCAAAAAGTTAAGAAGCATGGGTAAAAGAAGATAGACTGAACTCAACTGTAGTGAGTTTTCACACTACTGCAGCTGCATTTCACAGTTCATGATTATCATCACTTGTAAAATAAGCAACATCTAGTATTGATAAACATTCACGAAACTCAGATGTATGCCAACAATTAAGGATTAATCGTATGTTTCCGATATTTTGCAAGGGAATATGTAATATATTGGAATAGTCCTCGGTTGACCAGAAGAATACAAACTCTCCCCCCCCCCCACAAACACACACGCACGCACGCACGCACGCACGCACGCACGCACGCACGCACGCACGCACGCACGCACGCACGCACGCACGCACACACCACCATGGTGGTGGTGGTAGTGGGGTGCACATAATCTCCAGATGGCACTGTTCCAATCTGCCCATAGAAATATGGCAGGAGAGATTTTGATATGTATTAAAATTAATAACATTTAGGAGTAAGTATAAACCCTGGATAGAACAGTGCGTGGTGCAATCAAGCCACGTATGAAACATCGGATCCGCCATCCTGCGATTAGTGGCAGTCGGCAAGTCTTGAACGGTGTTAGCGAGTCGACACGTGCCGAAATAATATCATATCAAATGACATTAATCTGTATCATTAACACATACTTAAGAGGTCTTTAGCTATACTGTTGAGAAACTTCTTGAAGTGTTCTACGTGAAAATGGCTGTCGCTAAATGGCCGCTAGGACGGTGTTGATGTATGTAAAGTGCTTTCAACGTTTCTGGCATTTTGTCACATAATTGCACGGGGTTGTGTACACCGACAGTTTGCTTCAGTACTATAATCTATTTTTAATTATTCTCCTGATCATTGTCGAAAATTGTATACAAATGTTGGTTTGCTATTGATTCAGGAAGATCGTGGGTGGGTGATTCCCACAAAAATATTGTCTGTATGCTGGTGTTAAATTTATATGAAGAAGAAAGATATAAAACTTACGCTGTTGTCAACTTGTTATTATGTCAACGGTTAAAGTAAAGTCAAGCCAGTAAAGCTATGTCCTAGTCAATGAAGACTATTGCGCAGTCAGTCAGTCCGTCTAGGCGTCAGTCCGTCTAGGCGTTCATCCGTCCGGCCTTCATCCATTCATCCCTCCGTCCATTTGTTCGTTTGTTGTTGATTGGTTTGTACAGTCATAATCTTGAGTGGATAATTTAAGGAGCTATAGGCCAGGATCTATACATAATGAATCTGTTGACTCTTGATTTGTTTTTTATCCCTTTGTTTATTTCTCTCACAAGACTCGTTATTGGTTCCATACCTATTTCTGCAATCATTATATTGCTATTCTTCCAACCATTTTCGGAGTGGCTCATTTGTCCATGTATTGGGTTAATCCCCTCATTCTTGCCACAATTTTGCCCCGCTGTAGTGTTGTACTCATTTATTCGTTCATTATTCATTCACTCATTCATTGGAACTATACTTGTTTGGTAAACAGTTCATTCGCACAGTTTATGTTCGTTTACTCTTTCACTTATTCATTTATTTATACATACGTTTGTTCGTTCATTCGCTTGCTTATCCATTGTCATTAATTCCTTCATTTATCCCGTAATACATTAATTGAATGATCCCTTTATTATGTAATATGTTACTTGGATAATTAATCACTCCGTCCGTCCATCCATCTAGATGTCCTTCCGTCGATTTATCTGCCAGTCCATAAGTTAGTTACGTATTCCATCCGTCCGTCTAGGCATCCACCCATCCTTCCATCTATCTGTCCATCCGTAAATCTGTCTGCCCATTCATCAGTTAACTATGTAATCTGTTCATTCGTCTAGGAATCCATCAGTCTGTCCGCACATCCATTTTTCCATCCATGTACGTAAGTCCATCCACCAATCCATCCATCTGACCATCCCTCCTGTCTGCTCATCTGTATGTCTGTCTAGCTGTCTGTCTCACTGTCTAGCCATCAGTCCATCCGTCTAGCTGTCTGTCAATCATCTACCGACCGCCTGTCCATTCGTCAATCTATCCGTCCATCTCTGTTGTCCAGTCGTTTGTCTGTCCGTCTAGCCATCAATCTGCCTTCTTCTTCTTCTTCTTTTCGTTCGCTGATCATACCGCCAGTCCTGTAAGTGACTATCGACATGATCATAAGCGTTAAGTGCGTGGATCCATGGTTTATTAGAGTGCGCCGTGCGGCCTGGAACCTCCGTCTTCAGCACTCGAGGTTTCTGTCAGGGTTACCTCACCCTTACCTCCTTTAGTCGCCTCTTACGACACGCAGAGGATACGGAAGGTGTATTCTAAGCCGCACCTACAGGGCAAATCAATCTGCCCGTCTGCCCATCCGCCCGCCAGTGCATCCAGAGCATATCCATCTGTGTGTGTGTGTGTGTGTGTGTGTGTGTGTGTGGGTGGGTGGGTGGGTGGGTGGGTGGGTGGGTGGGTGGGTGTGTGTGTGTGTGTGTGTGTGTGTGTGTGTGTGTGTGTGTGTGTGTGTGTGTGTGTGTGTGTGTGTGTGTGTGAGTCGACAATGGTGGCACGTGTTGTTATGTTTTGACAGATATATTCACATACTCATCTAATTTACCATTCCAGAGTATCCATCCATCATCAGACAACGTACGACGTCATAATCAGCTCAGCGCGTGTATGATGACGTCATAATCATTACGTCACAAAGGGTTCAATATAGATCGTCATAAAATCTCAAATTGTCCGACACGTGGTATGAATTGTATGTCTTTGTAATTCTTTGCTATTTAATAAACATGCTGTTGAATATTTTGAAACTAATTTGACTGGGCACTGTTTCTGTCTTAGGCAGCAACATCACCCAGTTAAATTAGTCTCAAAATATTCAACAGCTTAGGCCAACCTGTGTATTTTTTTGGAAATTGAGAGTTATGGTGTTTAGAGATCGACCCCAGCACGAGCGAGGTGTGGGTGGAGCTTAGCTAGAGATGGGCGGAGTATAGCAAACACATGAAAGGTTCATTGACCCATTGTGAAAATGATGCTGATTCATTCACTCTCAGCAGAGTTACCCATTCCTGGAAATCCGTCAAGCGGTCAATGAGGAGTCGTGTTTTGACAATTTCCGGTAAACGTTTCATAAAATCTAAGTCACATCCCAAAAATTGACCAATCAAAATTCTGTATATAAGTGGTGACGTCTAGGGTCCATTAGCTGGAAATCCATCAAGCGGTTAATGAGGAGTGGTATTTTGACAATTTCCGGTAACGTTTTCATAAAATTTTAGATTTTCACCCAAAAAATTGACCAATCAAAGTTCTGTTTGCAAGTTCTGAAGCCTCCACCACTAGGGTATTTCCAGTCAAATTCAGTTGAAATACGCATAGGAGTAGCTTTTTGACAGTTTCTGGTAAATTTTTAATAAAATCTAAGATTTTCGCCCACTGAATTGACATTCTGAAGCATACACCCATAGGTTCCTTCCAGCCAAATTAAATTGAAATCCGTCAAGCGGTTAATGATGAGTAGCGTTTTAGATGAACAGTTGTTGGCCGGACACCGGACCGTCGCAATGACATACGGTCACTTTCAGGCCAGGTGAGCTAATAATGGTCAGTCTTCAATGTGTACATTTGATATTATAATATGTGTCACTTACTGTATAATTACTGTAAGATTGATATTTGATTACTGTACGATTGCTATGTGATTGCGTTATCCTATGATTTCTCACTTTGTTTGTACATAAATAAGTTTGATTTTTGGTTTCAACAGCGCAACACAGATTTACAATTCCATTTGTTAAGAGTTCATCTTTCATCATTTCCAGATCCTGCAAGCGAGTAGCCAAATTTTAGCATTTGAGATTAATCTCCCCCATGAAAACAAAAGAAACATTGCGTACATTTGATTTTATATGTGTCGCTTGCATGACATGAATGACACTATTAAAGTTCTCATATGTTGTTAAAAGATACGTACCCTAACTAAATTTAGAACTATCTGTTACTTTATGGGTACTTTAACTAACTAGGAGTGTAGCCGTCATTTTAGATAGATATTAAAATATGACGGACACTCAAACAGACATGTGAATGCACGGTTGAGATGGGCAATCAAACAGACACGTGAATGCACGGTTGAGATGGGCAATCAAACAGACACGTGAGTGCACGGTTGAGATGGGCAAATACTTTTAAAAGTCAACAAACATGTTAATGGAGGATTCCAGTTTATCATCAATCATATGATGACGTCACAATCAATAACTTCATGAATGACGTAGGAAAGTCCAATAATTGGATTAAGAACTGTATGTCTTTACTATTTAAAAAACATGCTGTTGAATATTTTGAAACTAATTTGACTGCAGCAACAGAACAAATTAGTTTCAAAATATTCAACAGCTTAACTGCATAGATTTCTGGAAATTGATAGTCAGGTAGTTGAGGGATGATGGATCGATCGATCCCAACACGGACAAAGTGTAAGTGGAGCTTAGATAGAGATGGGCGTGGCATAGCTAAAACTGGTTTATAAACGATGCATGATGTGTGGAGTAACAAACAGATCGGAAAACATACAAATGATGGAATCAAGAACACGTAGACACGGAGTACATGAGCCAACGACGGAACGTATGATTAAAAAAGGAATTAAGGAAATAATGAAAACGGTACAAACCAATGGACGAACGAACGAACAAACGAGCGAATGAATGGACGAGGGAACCAACGTGTACATGAGAGAAATAACGAATGAATGAACGAAGGACACATACACAGCATACCAACGCATAAATGAAAGAAAAAACGAAAGAACGAAGTAAAAATGAATGAACGAATAAATGAGCGAAGCCAACGAACACATCAACAGACGATCGAAGGAATGATTGAATGATTGGGTGGATGGATAGATGGATGGATGGATGGATAGATGGACGGGCGGGCGGACGGACGGGCGGGCGGGCGGACGGGCCGGCGGGCGGACGGACGCACAGACGGATGGACCGATGGATGGATGGATGGATAGCTGGGAAGGAGTGAGGGTGGGTGGGTGGATGGGTGGCTTGGTGGTGGGTTGGTGGGTTTGTGGGTAGGAGGGTGGGTGGGTGGGTGGATGGATGGATGGATATATAGATGGGTGGGTGGGTGGGTTGGTGGATGGATGGATGGATGGGTGGATGGATGGATAGCTGGGAAGGAGTGTGGGTGGATGGGTGGTGGGTTGGTGGGTAGGTGGGTGGGTGGGTAGGTGGGTGTGTGGGTAGGTGGGTGGGTGGATGGATAGATGGATGGATGGATGGATGGGTTGGTGGGTGGGTGGGTGGGTGGGTGGATGGATGGATGGATGGATGGGTGGGTGGATGGGTGGCTTGGTGGTGGGTTGGTGGGTTTGTGGGTAGGTGGGTGGGTGGGTGGGTGGGTGGATGGATGGATGGATGGATATATGGATGGATGGGTGGGTTGGTGTGTGGAAGGATGGATGGATGGATGGGTGGGTGGGTGGGTGGGTGGGTGGGAGGGTGGGCGGATGGGTGGGATGGTGCGTGGTTGGGTGTTTTGACCACCAGGTCTTTAAAGAGTTAATTTAACAAGCCATTCATATACAGGAAATCTAAATAAAAGAGGCTATTTATCACATTCGTGTATTGTCACTAACCACCACCCACCTCGGCCGTCCCGCTAACTTAGAAACTACTATGGTAGGGACAATTTTGTGGAATGTTTGATTATCTAACGCCTATACAGACGCCATCAGAAATCAATAAGAATAATTTAAATCTTTCAGATGTTCAAAATACAACGAATTGCTCTTTGAATAATTTGACTGAAATTATTGCTATCATAGGTAATACTGAGACTAATATGTTGACTAATGTATTGCTGTAAAATCATTGGTATCTTTGCCCTAATTTGACTAGAATTAATTGCGAACTCAAACAACAATACCTCTCAGTAAAATTATGTTAACAAATTTTCCCCAAATTATTTGCACAATTATTTTGAAATTAATTTCAGAACTATTTTCAATTTTCTTCAAAATTGATTTTCAAAACTCACATTTAAAATTCGTTTTCAAAAATTTGGAAGTTTGTTTCAAATTTGTTACTGGATAGCCGTCCTATTAGACTATGGAGATACACGTAATTCAAAATAACACTCGTCAATGGCATGAGAACTTGCATTCTTAAGATCCCATGGTCCACCTTTACTCGCCACGTGTTAATCCACCCACCCCCACCATCCTCACACTCACTCCCAGCGTTGGGAAATTAAGTAAACTACACAAAAAATAAGCTGCTGGATATTTTGAAAGCATTTTGACTGAAAGTTTTAGCTGCCTCAGGTGGCAACAACTTGCGGGGAAAATGTCTTTTTCCAAGATAATCAACAGAATACGCTCTATATTGTAGTGTATTGGTTGCCCCATGCCGACAATGGGGGAAAGGGTTGATTGGAAGCTCAAATACATATAGTAAGACATTAGAGGAAATTGGTTAGAGTTTGTCAACTGCTGAAGAAGGCCATACAGCCGAAACGTACAGTGATTTGACAGTATCCATTTGCAAGATTATATACTTGTACAAGAAGACTGCCGCCTCAGCCCAGTTTTTAGAAACACACTGTTTAATCGTTGTTGTAGTTATTGTTGTTGCTTACTGTTATTAAATATTAAATATTAAATATTAAATGCTTTTCAGGTTTTAATTAGAATTAACTAAATAAATTTAAATTAATTAAATTTAATTTTAATTACTTTGGTTAAATAGTTATTAGCACCTCGTTTAATTATTAAATGTAACTAATTCTACTAACATTCCTTTCTTTTCGTCTTTTCGTAGCTCTCTATTGATTGATTGATAGATTGATTGATTGATTGATTGATTTACTGGTTGAGACCACTTAATTGTTTAATTGATTGATTGAGCAATTGAGTGATTGATTGATTGAGCGATTGATTGATTGATTGATTGATTTATTCATTGATTTACTGGTTGAGATCCACTTAATTGATTGATTGAGCAATTGAGTGATTGATTGATTGAGCGAAAGATATTGTTGAGATTATATATTATATTATTTATGTTAAGATATAGATAGATTGATTGATTGATTGATTGATTTATCGATCGATTGATCGATTGATCGATCGATTGATTGATTGAGTGATTGATTGATTGCTTGATCATGGACAAGCGAGTTCATAAGAGACGCAATGGCCAGGGCATAGCAAACTTGGTCTCGCTAGTAACCCCCGCCACCATAATCACCAGCACAAAACAACCAATCCAGCCATTGCATGGCTAATCAAGGTATATTACCGCATCTTGCAATGCTTTCCTCACATGATGGTCCTCAGGGCGCACCTGGAAGGGGACTCTCTTCCTAGGGGCATGGGCAACAAAATTGATGAATTGAATAGGTTCTGCAACCCCGCTATGCCATGCACAGAGGTGTTTGACTCACTGGCTAAGGTCAATCTCGCATGGGGTAGATCCATGATTACAACAATGATGCACCGCTATGAATTCCAACTTGGGGCTTTGAGCGCCGAACTCGCTTCAGCACAAAAATCGGCAGGTATTGACCTTAAACGTGCTCAAAATGTAGCTGTGACTGCATTTTTCGAATTCATCAAACCAGTAGACACGAAATCAAATGTCCACAGGTCTCAGGAACCTCCGACACCAACAATTCCGCAGACTATTGAGCCAACTACACTACCACGACAGAACAAACGCCCGAGATCACCAGCAGAAATCTAACCCCCGCAGAAACGTTGGGATAGGAAACGCTCCCCAATATCAGTAGTGGGTGGTCCATCAATATCTAGCTCTATTGCCAGTTATGCTAACAGATTTGCCTGTCTATCTCCATGGTTCATCACACTGCCTGATGATACACCACCATTACAGAGTGTACAGAATAGTATTCAATTTGTTCAGAATAACACACCTGTGGCATCGGATAAGACCACTTTCTGGAAATTCCTACCTGACACAACAGTAAAAACTCATTGGTGTCGTCCTACAATATCAAAGAAAGTTCTACTCTTTGGCTCATCCAATCTTAGTAGGATAAATATGCCTGCCCACTCTGAGATGGATGTTGCCTCTTTCCCAGGGGCCAAATTGAATCATGCTAGGTGCATAAAAAGGCCATATAAAGGCGCACATCAACCTGAGAAAATCATCATCAACATGGGGATTAATGATAAAAATGCAAATCTTAACATCGCGAAATCACGTTTGCAACTTTTGTCCAGCAACATCCGCCTGAAATTCCCCAAGGCACAAATATTCTTTGCCCTCCTAAACTATTCAAACAAGCTAGACTCTGCACAGCAAGCAACCATCAGAGAGATAAACTCAGCAGCCTTATCTTCTAGGTCCAGTATCAAAACGATACCAGCAATCCCTGCAGCCCAATTCAGAGTGGGTTCTGATAATATTCACTGGACAGAGGAAACTACAAACAAAATATGCACCCACTGGCTGCATTGCGTAGATTCAAACTAAATTCGGGTCACGGTCATAATCACCTAGACAATGGCTTAGACACTACTATTGTTAACTTCACTGGCTCGCCATTAAATGAATCAGACAGCTCACTTCTAAATTACGGACTAACCTTTGTTCCAACACCTAAACCTAAAACCGGGCTAGACGCCCTACTGGATAATGGCACATGGGAAATTGAGGAATTTAAGCGCCAAATTAAATTAACCGACGTTTTTGTGATACTACAAGTAATTTTCCCCATTTTGTAGACAAACGGGCTGGGAACCGAAACTGGAACGTGTTGATCCAGCCATCAGTGGCAGTGTAAAAATCACAAAAGATCGAATAGGTGGGCTAGTAGCCACATCATGTGCGCAATTTATCTGCATAGGGACGTCAGGCACTAAACGGTATATGCAACAATAATAATATTATCATCAAACCAGCAGATAAGGGCTCGGCTACAGCAATAATGACAAAAGAGAATTACATACAGGCAGCTCCAAGACAGCTGAATAACGTTAAGCACTACAAGAAATTGGATGAAGCTATTTGGCCACACAACTATCCCATATTTAATGAAATTCTCGAGGCATTACTAAAAAAGGATAAGAGCACTAAAACAATTTAAGTACTTATCTGCCAAATATGATTCCGAGCCACGTATATTCTACTTACAGCCTAAAATTCACAAACCGATAAGCTCTTGGATGAATCCCATAACATCACCAGGTAGGCCAATTATTTCATCCTGTGGCGCTGAATCATACGGGATCAGCGAGGTTATCGATTATTATATACAGCCCATTGCTAAGAGGCACCCGAGCCTTCTAAGAAACACTGAAGATTTCCTAGCAAAACTGGCCCAAATCAAAGTCCCACCAAATGCATTCCTAGTAACTCTAGATGTAGAGTCAATGTACACAAGCATTGATATTGAAAAGGGTATGAACTCTGTCTGACGGGCCTTTAAGTAATACCCAGATATTCAACGTCCTGATACAGAGATCTTGTCCCTATTAGGACTTACTCTAAAAGGCAATAATCCTGAGTTCCATGGAGATATCTACCAACAGATTAGTGGTTGCACCATGGGCAAACGTTTTAGCCCAAGTTTCGCAAATATCTACATGGACTAATGGGAATACGCTGTCCTAAAAGTACAATAAAAGCCCTCTTAACTTTAACAGGTATCTGGATGACATCTTCTTAATTTGGCCACATTCTAAAGACGACTTCACAGAATTCTTAGTCACTCTAAATAAGCATGACCCCAATATCAAACTTAAGGCAGATATCATGATAGCTCAGTTGACGTCTTTGACCTAGCGGTCTACAAAGGCACTAAATTCAATGCATCCAGTTATTTAGATCATAAGGTTTATTTCAAGCCCACAGATTCTCACCAGCTGCTCCACAAACAATCTTTTCACCCTCCACACACTTTCGAAGGACGAGTAAAATCACAAATCATTCGATTTCATAGGAACTCTAGCGACAAAGAAAGTCTAGATTCAGCATGTTCAACCTTATTTCATGCACTGAAAACAAGAGGCTACTCCACCCGCCAACTTCGGAAAATCAAGTCGGACACCTTATAGAAGATAACATATAAACGATATAGCCCAATAGATCAAGCCATCACTAAGATTAACCAGAACCAACCCGTCCCTGGACACTCCAGGAAATGTGGAAAATCTAGGTGTAAATTAGACAAATTTCTCCCGAACCAAGATAGCTTTACTAGCTTCCAAACAAAAGACAAGTTCCAAATTCATTCATGCCTGGGTTGTGACACAGAAACTTAATTTACTTACTATCATGTTTTAAAAACAATATGTAGGGCAAACAAAAAATCCATTCAGAGTGCGTGCCACTAGGCATATAACCGACATACACCTGAATGAGGACATTAGTGTAGCTGAGCATTTCAATCTGCCAGACCATCTTATTCATCATGATTTGGAAATATTATAAGTTGAACAGACGACAACTTTAGATATGAAGGAAGAACCGTAAAAATGCCGACTTCTCAGAGAATCATTCTGGATTAAATGTCTGGAGACAAAATGGACTTGTGGCCGAAATGTAGACTCAGGCCTATCATGTACAAGGGGGATAATCTTGCTTATAATCGACATACCTATAGATTTGCAGTTTCCTCTGATAAGTAGTATTTTAGATACAAACACACGCACCCATGCAAGCACGCAAGCAAGCACGCAAGCACGCACGCGCGCAAGCACACACGCAAGCACTGAGGCGCACACGCATGCATGTAGGGAATCTTAATATGAACACGTGTAACATTCAATGAAATACCCTGTATTGCACACGCATGCATGCACGCACTCACGCAGAGACGAACACTAACGCAATACTCTCTTCTCTTTATGCCCTGATGGTAATAATGTAGTGTTTTTCTAGGTGGAGGTGCGGTGTATGTCCACTGGGATCGAGAGGAATGTTCTACTACAGCAGATACTGTCTACACAGGTACGATATTCATGTAGGGCTTATGGTGTTAATTAAGGATCGTGGACAATGAACCTTTCCGGTTTTAGCCATGCCCCGCCCATCTCTATCTAAGCTCCACCCAAACCACGCTCGTGTTGGGATCGATCGATCTCTGAACTCTCCGACTATGCAGGTAAGCTGTTGCATATTTTAAAACCTAATTCTACTGGGTGCTGTTACTGCTTATGGCATCAACAGCGTCCAGTCATAGTAGTTTTAAAATATTCAACAGCATGTTTATTAAATCGCACGATTCGTGCAACGTGTCAGTTATTAAGCGTGAAAGACGGACTATTTCGAATCATTCATGACATCATTATTATGACGTCATCATTCACGCCACGTAGTTGATTATGACGTCACATGACGTCATATGATGGATGGATAAACTTAGAAAGGTCCATTGATTCTATTGTGTGTTGCTAATCTAGTTGATTTAGACCTGTAGGGACGAGAGAACGAACAATCTATTATCAACACTGTAATATTTCATTCAGCTATCGCATTTGTATCGGATAGAAAGAATATAAAATACATAAAATAGATTGATGATGATGCAATGAACTGTTTAACGTTCATTACTCTGTCTTAAGGTATCAGCTCAGTAAAATGCTACTCAAATCAATTAACCTTTCCAATTTATCCATCCATCTTATGACGTCATAATCAACTGCGTGACGTGTCTAGTATGACATCATAATCATTACGTCATGACTGACTGGATTTAGTCCGTCTTTAACACTTAATAGTCCAACCCATTGTACGAATTGAATGTCTTTACAATTTAATAAACATTTTGTTGAATATTTTGAAACTAATTTGACTGGGCGCTGTTGCTGGGATGCATAGGCAGCAACAGTACCCAGTCAAATTAGTTTCGAAATATTTAACAGGTTACCTGTATAGTTTTCTGGAAATTGATCGTCAGTGAGTTCAGAGATCGATCGATCTCAACATGAACAATGTGTGGGTGGAGCTTAGCTATAGATGGGCGGGGCATAGATAAAACTGGAACGGTCCATTAACCCGATAATGATCATCAAGATTTGTCAAGAAAAGTTTCGCAGGTCAAGAGAAGACTGTTTTTGTACAGTTACAACTGAAACGTGACAAATATAGATTGCCATTCTGCATATGGACAAATGGCCATTCCTTCAAAGCAATGCAGAGGTCATTAAAGTGGCAAATAATCCAAACTTTTGCCTCACAGTTTCCAAATGAATGGATGGGTGGGTAGGTGGGTGGATGCGCGTGGTGGGTGGGTGGGTGGGTTGGTGTTTGGGTGGATGGATGGATGGATGGATGGATGGAAGGAATCTTTCTTCACATTAGGCCGTTGACCCTTGAGTGAAGACATAACAATAAGTGGGACGGGTTGACATTTCAGGGTTGACATTTCAACTATGCAATGCAAATATAAATTGTCATATCATATCTGTGAATAGCTGACATTTTGCAGCAATTATACTGAGTTAAACATGTATTCGCGTCATTACAATATAGTGGACGTACAGGCATAGCAAGAATTTTGTCTTACGAGTGTGGTGTAGTGGAAGCGTTTGTGGGCTATGATACTTGGTGCATTGACCGTGTGGCGGTTGCGGGTTCGATTCCCTGTCAATGCCAATATACAATACTGCCATGCTATATTGTAACATAATTTAAAAACTTGATCACGATACTCATGCTAACGGTGGAATATCAGAAGAGGAAAAGGACACGAGGAGATGACAGTAGTCTTAGCCCAGTATATCATTTTAACGTATCTGCTTGTGATTCCGCTAGAGCAGATAGCCGGGGTCTAAACTACAAATAACACGTAAAAAGAAAATTAGAAATCCGGTTGTACGGCAGATATTTTAGTAACTGCTGTACAAATGAACATGTAACTGCTGTACAAATGAACATTCATAAAGCATAGATTTACACCTGACATAACACTAAATAACCGTGCCCGTTTAAGAATAGGATATAGGGAAGAATAAAGGGAGAATAAGCGATTTAAATTCTGAAGTGACGACCGTAAGGGAAAGGTACGCGCTCATCAAATCAGTAATAAGAGCTGCGCAAAAGAGTGCGTGTTATAACAAATAAAATTAAATATTTCCCACCGTTAGAACTGGTTAGATTTTTTTGGTAATATGCCATTGCTTCTTCGCCATAAATCTACTGACAAAAATTTTGTTGCAATTTTGCCGAGGTCGCTTTTTAGATTGACTGGACTATTATGTCCCGAAGCTACTAGCGATGTCATTACACCCATTGCTTTAGTATGGTGTAAGGATATCACTAACATGACGAGAGCATTGGGAACATGGGACATAGTGTACTGGTGACTGCGTTGCGAGAAAATCAAGTGATTAACCCGCTGAAGTCCCACAATCTTAATTTCAACAGACGCACATATATCAGCTGTTAAACTGATTGAAACTAACGTGGCCGGGAGTTGTTGCTGTCATAGGTCAAATTAGTTTCAAAATATTTAAAGATGTATATTCACACCAAAATGCTTCGAAATAAAATTGCTAAAATCGTATACTTTTAGAGGCTTGAATTGTGGGCCTAAAGATGTAAAGAACTGAAATAACTCTTTAACATATGATGATTTCATCGCGTATAAATTAGCATAATTTTTTTTAATTCGTGAAATTGAATTAGAGACATAAGTCCCTATTTCAAATTCACAACTAAAAAAAGTACAATAAATTCTACGGAATGAAATCGTCATATGCTAAGATTTATATCGTTTCATTACATCCAGGCATGTGATTTACGCCTCTAAAAGCCTACAATTTTAACAAATTTATTTTCAGGCAATTTGGTGTCAATATGCATCTTTAACATGATATTTCTTATCGCGCCAGCAATTTTTCGTGCTTGGAGATTCGAGTTCAAATAGTTAAACGAAACTGCATAATTTTTAACAGGGAATCGAACCCACAACCGACGAAAGCTCCAAGCATCATAGCCCACAAACGCTTCCAACACCGCAAGAGTTGCAGCATCGGTGTGGTGGAAGCATTTGTGAGCTATGATGCTTGGTGCTATTGTCTGTTGTGGGTTCGATTCCCTGTCAATACCAATATACCAGAATGCCACGACTTACTTGTATATATCGATTATTCTTGTCATTGTAGGCGTTGCCGTTGGCGGTTATGACGGGCATAAAGGTGCTGCTGTCAATATGTTGTGTATGACGCACACTCCAGTATGGGCCCGGTATGGAAACGATACAAAGTTCTTCACCTTCCCTTACCCAACACGTACAGGTCGGGGCGAAGGCAGCACCTAGAGCTCACCTCTGCTATTCTTCCATTTGATCTTATTCCTCGCTCTTTCTATCTCTCACCCTCTCTCCCCTCCTTTCCCCCTCTCTCTCTTTCTCAGTCTTTCTTCCTACTCTCCCCCACCTCACACTCAACATCCACACACTTATGCACACTAATAGGACTATTATGATTTGCCACCATTTTGTTGTAAAAAAGTTTTGGATAATCTGGATGTGTATGTGAGACACGGGCATAAGACTCTAAGTCTTATCGTGCTTCCATCTGAACAAAATAAATCACGTTTAAACCAAAGCACTTCTATAGATAATGACCTACAGGAACCCAATGGGCGGACGGCTGGCTGGTCGAATTTAATGCCTTAAAAACCACTTGCTTACTGGTCTCATTGCGTATTATTCATACAGTATTTCCCTTAAAGAATTCAGAAATACTTCCAACCCATTACCATAAACACCTCAGAATTACGTTCAATAGTAAAGGTCAGTGGCGTGATCACGTGGAACCCCTGATATCCAAGGCCCAGGACAAACTTTCACTACTTAAGGGTCTTAAATAAATACTAGACCGGAAATGCCTTGAAATAATGTTTAAAAGCTTCAACAACCCAAGTTTGGAATACGCTGATGTTGTTTGGGATAATCTACCACAATACCTTATCAATAGACTTGAAAATGTTTTTAAAAAGAAGCACTTAGAACAACAAGCGGTGCACACACGGGCGATCTATACATCGAAACGGGAATAGAAGCACGATCTCATAGACGGGAAAGCCACAGATTAGTTATGCTCTACAAAGTTGTTAACAGAATGGCATGCAAAACTTTGACTAGCCACCTTCCATTGGTATCCCAAGTCAGGAACCCATATAATGTCCGGAACTCGAAACGTTTTACTCCCCACAGATGTTGTACTACAATGGATCATTCTTCCCAGCAACACGCTGTGCTGGAACAATCTCCCTGTGCCTGTCCCAGCTTCTACTACCATACAAGAATTTAAGATTGAACTAAAATGAATGCAGAGCGATAGCTTATGATTGCTTTGAGTTTGAGGTCAACTGATCAACTATCTAGGTCATGAGGGTCACTAAGTGCATCGTGAAGACAGAGCACAAAAGCCTGCGTCAGCGTCTCCCTCGAGCGCATTCTAGATGCTACCTAAGATCAAGGAGTCCCCCATAGTGGAATATCTCATTATTGAGGGGCCATGCCGAGAGATTATTTTTTGCAAATTTACGACTGCAATGACTGGCTCACAAACCGAGCCGGTCATTCCAGTGTCAACAAGAATTGTCTTGCCTCGTGAATATACATTCAATAATGTCATAATCTGACGTCTCTTAGCCAATCTTGACCATCAAAGTTTCAATAGCTGATCCTTGCCGTTGACCTGTTTAACGGCCAAATAGTAATTATTTTGCAATTGTCAGGCCACGAAAATTACACGTTCCTGCTGTCCGGGGCAACCACCTTTTTAGTACAGGGCAACACAATTTTAACACACTGATTTCCCTGGGCGTACTTGCCCTTTGGGAGCAACACTATTTTTCTAAATTTTTAGCCTTGAATGTCACTGCAGAAATTGATTTACTCCGCGTGTGTCAACGTAACTCCATAATGGCTTTTGCAGTGTTCTACTATGAATTTCCATTTGCAGGCTAAGAGAAGACTATTTCTTTTTTTATAAATAGCCAGTCATTTCAGTAGTAAGGTTTAATATCTCTTAGCATCCAAATGGGTCGTGGTTAAGCAAATATTAAGATTTTCCTGTTCCTTTTAGTGTTAAGCGTGACCTAAACATCATCTAATGTGGTCTGGAGAAATATCTATTTGAAGGACAACAGAGAAATCGTTTTGTAACTTCCAGTCATAAATTTAGGCCTATAAAATAGTCTTCTCTTTACCAGCAAATTGACATTAACTGAGGAAGAATTTAATATCTATGTGCATCATCTTGACCATTATGATCGATTAATCAAAATTAGTGGTACTTTGAGTGTTTTGATGTGCTGTTGTCAAAAGCTGGTTTAATAACCTGTTTTGTATGTATGTATGTATGTATGTATGTATGTATGTATGTATGTATGTATGCGCACGATCACCGCGCAGATTGCCACATCCCCGCTAGAAACTATACGCAGTTAGCGTCTCAACGACGGCATCTGCGAAGCCTTGGTCGCTTCGGCTCCTCGTCGTTGTATCAGTTTTATGCATAATTATCAGTGTGGTTCTGTGGAAGAACACACAAAATGAAACAGCTGACATACATATGCTTAAACGAGAATTGAATGCTAATTTTGAGGAAGAAATACAGAAACTGCGTGATGAAGTGAAAAATATCAATCGTTAGAGAAGAGAATCCCGCATCGAAGAAGAAAATGCGCAGATTAGACAACTGAGAGCGGGGCTTGGTAAGTATGTGCGTGCGTGCGTGAGCATAGCGGGTACTTGATGGCTGGGTTTATTGACCACGCGGGAGCTACAGAATACAATTGTATTGATGCCAATCCTGATGCACACGAATGTGGAGCCGCCAATGAAAATGGCCATCTCTTATACAGAGTAAAGGGCAAATGTGGTTCGCTGCCATGTCCACCTTATGTTGAGATGAGAGAACTTACATGTGTGGTCTGCACTAAATAGATTTTTTATGCATATTAACTCTTTCAGGACGAAACTGGCCAAGAACGGCCTCTGCAGGAGTCTTGAGAAATGTCCATTTGCAGGCTAGGAGAACCGATAAGCGAGCTAGTCATTTCAGTGGTAAATTGCCAAAAACAGTCTTCGCTTGGCCTGCAAATGGACATTCAATAAGTAAATATTTAAATTTTTTGAAAAAATTTCGTCATTAAAGGGTTACGCCTCTTTTGTTATCAGCCGTTAAAGAGCTCAAAACACTCCGTGTATGGATTAACCTTTTAATGGTCAAGACTTCATGAGAATGAAAACTATCTTTAGCTGCCAGTAGTTCAATAAACCACCAATATCTCTCAATCAGTCGGTCGGTCAGCTTTACTTTAATATCAACTAGTCCGTACGTAAGTAGCTTGGGAAAGCATTGAGAAGCCACTTCTCGCTGCTCACCCGCCAGCCTGAGCCGCTCTAGCCTTTTCCCCACTTGGAACATTGTACGCTCCTCTCTGATGATATTGATGTTCTAACCACCCAGTCCACTCATCGAATGGAAATCTTGAAAGAATCTCCTTCCCTTCTTCTTTTTCTTATCTCTTCTTTCTCTACGGATCTGGTGCACCCCTAATGTTAAGTCTCACCAAGTTAGTACGTTAGGGCAGGCCCAGCTCCCTCCCTCCCCCCCTCCACACATACCTATTGCAAGCGATTACATATAACACCATCTTTCCAGCAGATGTAATGTAGTGATACGGTTACCGGCGCACCGTAACCTAACCTACTCCTTAAAATATTTTTCCGATACCACACACACGACAAAGTGTAGCTTAACACATGGGTAAAAGACAAGACAACCTGTAGTGGGAATCACCTTGACACTTTCTCCCACTACATCCCCATAGGTGTGGATGCTATAACACTTATACTTCGCTACAGCACCGTCATAATCGTATATATATATATAAGACAAGAGTGAGAGCACGAGGCCTTCCGCTGGGGAATCACGTCTACAAAGAAGAAGAGAGTGACAACCAGATCCATCCACTCTCGCCACCTGCCGAGCTTGCCGTCATGACGAGATCTAGTCTGTGACACCGAGTGGTGCAGCGACCGAGCCTATGCCACAGCTTTTCCACCCGACCTTCTCGGTAGGCACGGACTGCACTCTGGCCTACCAGCTAGTCGTGCTTCTTTGCTTGAGCGACATATAAACTTAGCTCACCTTTTCACACTACAGCCAGCTGCACATTGCGCTGACACGATGCGAGAGTGATGCGATTTTACATTACTGGCTACCAGTCACCATAGTGTGCTTCCGAAACCTACCACGGTGCGATACAAAATGACAGATTTTACTAATCGCTGCGGAGTGCGCGCTGTCTAATAAATCTTAGCCACATTTTTCGCATGCATTTGCGAGTAGAGTGGCAAGTTCGATACTGGAGATGGACTCGCTGCATTTTGACAGAGTTTACGTATGATGGGAATCCTTGGGATCCATTGCCAGCATTTTGTCTGTGGAGTCACTTGAGACTGGTTCCTCTAAAGAGCCTCACGAGCCATGAGTGTTGTCACCAGGTAGCAGACGCATGGCAGTCTCTGTAGCTTTGATTTCAAAAGGGTGTCACTGACATTTGCCATGTTCATTGCTAGGACGGTGATTAGTTACCTTTCTCGTCGACATTGTTATGCTTCATGTTTCGGCCAGATTAAAGACTGAGCAGTTACCTTTATGAAGGAAGTCGAGACTGGATAACGAAATAGAAGCTGTGGTAGTCTTGGTGTAAGGAGGACATCTGGAAGCTGAGAAAGATGGAACGTTAGTCTGGGATCAAAAGAATCAAGCAGCCAGGCAGTCAGAGATGGTTGACTCAGCGCATAGTCAGGTTGTCCAGCAATGGCAGACAAGAATAAGGGTTGAGGGAAAATTGAAAAGTAAGAATAACCTTTTTTTGATTAGTGGAATGTCGGAGTAGAGTGGGAGGTAGAGACTATCACGTCTCATGAGCTATATTATTATCATGTAGGGATTTGTCCATGAGACTGTTTTGTTTGAGAGAGAGAGAGAGGGGTGGTGTGGGGGTGGGGTGGGGGGGGGTGCAGTACAGCATCATCGACGGAAATAGGAACCTCTCTCAGTAGCTGCAGCAAGTTCCCTAATGGACCTTTCCAGTTTATCCATCCATCATATGACGTCATAAACACCAAGCAACTAAGTGACGCATGAATAACTCGATTTAGTTCGCCTTAAATGCTTAATAGTCCGACACATTGCACGAATTGTATGTCTTTACTATTTAATAAACATTCTGTTGAATATTTTGAAACAAATTTAACGCACATTACAGCTTACCTGTATAGTTTTCTGGAAATCGATAGTCAGGGAATTCCGAGATCGATCAGTCCCAACACAGGCGAAGCATGGGTGGCGCTTAGCTAGAGATGGGCGAGGAATAGCTAAAACTGAACCGGTCCATTGGAATGAGAATCCGGAGTGACATTCTCGCTGGATACGACCCTCACCCATCAAAACAAGTAGTGTTTGATGGCAGAAATAAGACCATTCCATAAACGCATCTTGATATCTGGGCAAGAGTGTCTTGGAGAACTAGATGGTAAGAGAGAACATAAGATAAGCTAGGGAGAAGTTCACAGTGGAACTTTGCTATTCAGATTCTAAGCTTGAACAGCGGGGTGGGGTTGGGGGGGGGGGGGTAGGGGATGGGTGTGCGGTTAAGCCTTGGACCACGTACTAGCCTCATCACTAAGATTTCTGGACCGGTACTGGACGAACACCGGACAGGATTGGGCCAATACCATGCATTATCAGGTTGCACCTATACATCCGCCACTAGAGTTGTATGCTAACGCTACAGCGCAGCTCAGAAATAACCTAATTATTTCCAAAACAAAAATAAAACGTACTGCTGAATATCTTGAACATAATGAATGAATCCAGTCTTAGCTTTGCTCCGCCCATCTCTAGCTAAGCTCATCCAACTGCTTCGCCTGTCTTGGGATTGATCGATACATGAACTCTCTGACTATCAATTTCCAGAAACCTATACGTGTAAGCTGTTGAATATTGAGAAACTAAACTAATTTGACTGGGTGTTGTTGCTGCCTCCGACAGCAACAGCGCCCAGTCAAATTAGTTTCAAAATATTCAACCGCATGTTTATTAAATAGGAAAGACATACAATTCGTACAACAACGCTTTAGTCCGTCACCAATTATGCGTTGGTGAGGTACTTAATCACGCCATTCATCACAGCATTGATTATGACGTCATTCTCAACGTCACTGTGATGTCCAAGCTTTCCATATAGTTCCGATGCTTTACGGAAACACCCGAGCATGCAGGAGCATCATCAGTTGAGCCCCGCAAAGCAACCTGTGTGGACATGCATATATTGACTTCGTGTCTAACCAATCTAGTATTAATATTAAACCAGTTTGTAGGATAATTAGTAGTTAATAAATATAGTAATGTACAAACCAAGGTGTTGAGTAATAAGCAAGAACATAGAGACACAACATTGGCGACGAGGAGCAAACTTTCAAAAATCCATCAACGCCGAATATTCTATATAGCAGCCTCGCATTCTATAAAGGTAGCTAGCATCAGTTTCGCGTAGGCCGGCTTTGCAGAAATCCGATCTTAGTGTTTTAATTAGACTCCCGGAGCCAGCGCCGGAGATTAATGGCTTCAGCAGATATAAATGTCAGATCGTTTTAACGATTAGATTGCATGTGTGTACCAAGATATCTGTGTATTACACAGATTGGTCCGACAACTCTTCGGATTGGATTAACTTTACTCATGGCTGCGGCAATTAGCCTACCAACATTTCCGTCTTTTGATCCAGATAGTGATCAATCAAGTCTTAGTTAGGCAAAATGGATCACCAGATTAGAAAATTTCTTGGTGGCGGCTAATATTTCGAATACGGCAAGAAAGCGCTCACTTCTATTACATCATGCCGGTGAACACGTTCACGATATTTACGACACACTTCATAGTACTGTTCAAGGTGATGATTACGAATCAGCAAATCAGTGTTTGACGGATTACTTCACGCCGAAAAAGAACGTTGCGTACGAGGTACATGTATTTCGCCGTTCGAAGCAGAACACAGGTGAGACATTAGATCAGTTTCACACCCGGTTACAAACCCTCGGAAGACATTGTGATTTCCATAACGAGGATATTGAAATAAAGAACCAGATTATTCAAAACAGTTTGTCGAATCGCCTGTGCAGGCGTGCCCTTGAATTGAAACCTGCAGATGCAACGCTTGCAGCAATCCTGGGTATTGGTCGGCGGATGGAAACTGCAGATACAAATGCTAGCCAAATAGAGTACACGCACGCACGCACGCACGCACGCACGCACGCACACACACACACACACACACACACACACAATCAGCAGGACGTTTATCAGGTCAGAGATAACACCAGCCATCATCGCCATGACACCACTAATCATCACCGCGAAAACGATAAGGTCCGTTATGTTGACAAAGAACAGCAACGCTCGCCACGAAAGGTTAACTACAAGGGAACTGTTTTATGTCGCAACTGTGGCAGTCAAAACCCATATCCAGTTGGCAGAACCAGCTGCCCAGCCTATGGCAAAAAGTGCTATGAATGCGGGAAACAGAATCATTTCGCTGCCCTATGTCTCGAATCTAAGGACAGACAAGGATCAAATGCTAGCACTTTCTACGATAGCAAACATCAAAGCAGATCGAGACAATACCTACGAAGTGTGCAAGACACACGCACACATGATCTGTCCGACAGCAGTGACGATGACTATTCATATTAGATAGCAAATTGTCTGAGTGCTAATCGCCTGCGCAGGCGTGTCCTTGAATTGAAACCAGCAGATGCAACGCTTGCAGCAATCCTGGGTATTGGTCGACGGATGGAAACTGCAGATACAGATGCTAGCCAAATAGAGTACACACGCACGCACGCACGCACGCACACACACAGCAGGAAGTTTATCAGGTCAGAGATAACACCAGCCATCATCGCCATGACACCACTAATCATCACCGCGAAAACGATGTCCGTTATGTTGACAAAGAACAGCAACGCTCGCCACGAAAGGTTAACTACAAGGGAACTGTTTTATGTCGAAACTGTGGCGGTCAAAACCCATATCCAGTTGGCAGAACCAGCTGCCAAGCCTATGGCAAAAAGTGCTATGAATGCGGGAAACAGAATCATCTCGCTGCCCTATGTCTCGAATCTAAGGACAGACAAGGATCAAATGCTAGCAGTTTCTACGATAGCAAACATCAACGCAGATCGAGACAATACCTACGAAGTGTGCAAGACACACGCACACATGATCTGTCCGACAGCAGTGACGATGACTATTCATATTAGATAGCAAATTGTCTGAGTGACTATGTCTTTGTGACAAATCGTCGGAGTGAATATATCTTTGTGAAAAATCGTCTTCGTGACACCATCTTAGTGAACAATCGTCTTAGTGACACATCCAGTGACCATATCTTTGTGAAGAGTCGTCTTCGTGGCATCATCTTCGTGAACAATCATCTTCGTGACACCATCTTTGTGAACAATCGTCTTCGTGACACCATCTTTATGAGCAATCGTCTTAGTGATAATACCTTCGTGAACAATCGTCTTAGTGACACCATCTTCGTGATCAATCATCATAGTGACAATATCTTCGTGATCAATTGTCTTAGTGAAAATAGCTTCGTGAACAATCATTTCAGTGACAAGCTCTTCGTGAGCAATCGTCTTAGTGACAATGCATTATGGGTACACGTCAGAGCGGCCACATGTCTTAATGACCACATCTCTTCTACGTGAACGGGCATCAAACGTGCTTTATATACGTGTCTTATAAACGTCCACTGGCACGGATTACGTTGGTGCCATCCTGTGGATATAGGTTCCATATTAATGCCATTTCCATGTGAATATCGAAGGCATTTTATATGTTTTAATACCTAATATCATTTATCCTAATTACTTATATCTATATACAACTTCTTTCCTTTAACAGCTGTAATTGTGTCAATTGTAAACATTAAAACTGAAAGAAGGAAGGGAATGTGATGTCCAAGCCTTCCATATAGTTCCGATGCTTTACGGAAACAACCGAGCATGCAGGAGCATCATCAGCTGAGCCCTGCCAAGCAACCTGTGTGGAATTCCAGTGTCCTGGACTGCGAAACCCAGCCATGTTTGCGAGGCCCTGGCCTAGGTGAGGTGTCCTTTAGGGTTTTGCTGAGTATTAGTAAAAATTACAGATATAGATACGTATTTAAAATTTGTGGAATTTTTAATTGGTATCTTCTTGATTATTGAGTGACCTCTGGTTCTCACATTCGCTAAGCTGAGCTAAGCTAAGCGGTAAAGGTATCGCGCGAAAAATGTCGCACGCGAGATGACTGTCCTGACATTTCCGATATATTTAACTAAATCAGCGCCTGCTGAGACTTCGTCGCATGTAATTTTGTTGATTCTAAAGTGCTTGATTTTTAGGAAATTCTCGAAATCATGCAATAGCACTCAGTCATCGGAGAATGCCTTACATTCATTCAATTGCTTAGAATCTATCAAGAGTACCACATACACTGAAGATATGATTAGAGGTAGTAGCTCTGATGATTCATCATCTGAAGAAGATGACTTGTTGCTTCTAGTGGCTAGTCATCTAAAGAATAAAAGGAAACGGCGTGTTTGGGTGCACAGCACGTTGCAAAAGAGGAAACAGTTAGGTGAATTCCACACACTAATCAAAGAGCTAAATGAAGACGATGAGAGATTTAAGAAATATTTTAGATTAACTAGAGAACAGTTTGAAGTGCTTTACAACACTGTTCATGGAGACCTAGAGAAGGAGACGACATATTGGCGGGAACCCATAGGAGCACGAGAAAGATTAATAATATGCCTGAGGTAAGGAAAAATACTAGAAACGTCATGACTAAATTTTTTTAACCGTTGTCTGTTTAACCTAGGTCAATCAGTCTCTCCATCCGCCGGTTCTTTCGTCCATCTTTTGGCCAGTCAATTTGTCTTCCTGCTGATGTACCATCTCTCCCATTGTGCTTGTTTGTCAAGGTGTCTCCGTCTAATAAATACAACCACATGATTTTACACACATAGTAGCCAAAGACAAGTTTGTCTTCAAATCAAAACAATTCAACATGCTCGTTTCAATGTTAAATGTTCAACTGTCTTTAATATGCATGCATAATAATTTAATTTCGAACACACGACTTTAACAAGCACAATCAGAGATTGCACACCCTCGCACTTTCCGATTTCCAGAAACCGATAGAACAATAATTTGGTCCGGATCCGGATTTGGACATTTTAATCCTGATCCGGATTTGAAGATTGTATTCAGGATTAGTCCGAACATTTCGTAATGCTGGCATAATGTAACACCATTTCTTATCTTAAAATCGGAAGCAAATCGGTACAGTAGTTTCTGAGAAATCCATACAACAATAAATTGATCCGGATTCGGATCCGTATATTTTAGTCCGGATCACTCCTAATCACACAGACAGACAGGCAGATCCAAATACAATACCTACAATACCCTCTTCTCCCAATGAATAAAACTGATTCGGATTAAAATATCCTGATCCCAATACGGATCACATTCTTACTGTGTGGATATCTCAGGAACTGTTGACCCGATTTAATTCAGATTTTAACACAAGACTATCAGAATTCCCCAAAGTTTCATAATGAATATCTAGGTCAGGATCCGGAATAAAATGTCAAGATCCGCATCCGGATCAAATAACTGTTCTATGGGTTTGTAATGTTTGATTGCTCTTGCTAGGCTTGTTTAAATAAGCCTAGGTTTATAGAATAAATTATATAAAAAACCCATAAAATGGTTAGCATGCAGTATCATACAAAATTGACAGACATCAACTACATCTCAAATCAATTCTAACAGTTGTTCAAGTTAAGAAAGGTGTTGACAAACGGGTAATCACTACCCGGTAGCTGTGACGATGGAATCTGTGAATTTGCTGTGAACTGTGCCTGTGTCGTAGGTAACACTGAATAAGGTTGTGTTGGCTTTTCACATCTATGGGAGGTAGCTCTACTCTGGTATTCAATATCAACATTCATGACATCCTGTAGATCTGGAGGCAATCGCTTAACTGTTTGTGCCATAGAATGAAACATTAACTCGACCTCGTCCATTTGGGGCTGCCCAGACTGCATCCGGTTGTCCCGGCGTTCGTCTCGCTCCTTTTGGCGCTCTCAAACTACATTGACCAGATTGCATACTCCTTCCTCTTTCTTTTTCCTTTTCTGAATTGGATCGATGGTATCAGATTGCCGTTTCTGACTGGCAGATGACGAACAACTAGGCAAGGGCAGTGTTGTCACCATTGTGGAACACTCTGTGTTTTCATTGCAGTTGCGGTTGTTGGTGTCATTTTCAGCCAATACCGTCTCTGTGCTGTTTTCTTCACATTCCTCGTCACTCGAACTGCCCTCTGGCTGTATAACTATGTCATCTTCTGTGGCTGGCAGGTTTGACGAGGTTCTGAAAAAGTAATATTATGCAAACTATCAACATCTCATCTCAACAGATCATTACAAATTATGAAATAATTGCGCGTTGGATGCCCATTTGAAGGCCAGGAGAATGGTATTTTGTGATTTTACCACTGGAATCACTGTCTCGATTACATAGGCAGTTATTCCAGTTATAAACTTCCCAAAATACCCTTCTCTTAGCCTTCAAATAAGCTGTCTTCAAGACCACAGCAGATGCCGGTTTAGCGAAAAATGAACTATTTCCATAGGATTTACCACAAAGCATTAACATATATTGTTCTTACCCGAACCGCGCCACAGGTGGAAGATTGTATTGCATTTGGGTCTATCCTTTTCTCATAAACAACAGGCCCGAATTGCTTCAGATTTTAACATAAGACTGTTTGCTTACTCTCTCTCTCTCTCTCTCTCTCTCTCTCTCTCTCTCTCTCTCTCTCTCTCCTCTCTCTCCTCTTCCTCCCTCTAATATATGTTTGCGGCTATTAATAAAAAGCTGTAAGGATAGTGCAAATCTAAGTTGTACGAACGTGTGCCCAATCCCATTGTACAAAATGTTAAAAGAAAATATGTTTAAATCAATAAATCACAACGTTTCGGCGTGATCCATAAAAAGTTTTAGGATCCGCTTTCGGATATAATTGTCCAGACCGGATCCGGATCAAATTATTGGTCCAATGGTTACTGGGAAGCGTAAAAGACGGGTGTTTGAAATATCTGAGTGCTCTTGGTGATATCTGTCAACATTAGCCTTCAGATGTCCTGGATTTGGTGTGTTAAATACAAGAATGTCGAAAGAAAATAAATGATACCTTGACTTACTTGCGAGTATTTGTAAATGGAATTAAAAACTCCATTTCCTTGGCAAATCTATAGTCTTTTACTTTCTTGGTCCCTTGACTGCTTTTCTTGCTGTTAACTTTCTTTCTCCATGCGACGAAGGCATCACGCGTGTTCTTCCATTTTTTCTGACAATGTTCAGCTGCAAGTCAATAGAATAAAAAACCCAAATAATATAATAATAATAATAATAATAATAATAATAATAATAATAATAATAATAATAATGTGGTTATTATTTTTCAGATATCTTGCAACTGGTGATACCTTTTCAACTATAGCATTTAGCTATCGTGTCGGGAAAACGACAGTGGCAAGTATGATCAGTGAGACGTGTGATGCAATTTGGAATCGCCTCCAGCCTGTATACATGCCAATACCTACAGAGGAGCAATGGAGGGAGTCGGCTCAAGACTTTAACAACATTTGGAACTTTCCAAACTGTATTGGGTCCATTGATGGAAAACATGCCGTAATCCAAGCCCCTCGCAATTCTGGTGCTCAATTTTTTAAACTACAAGGGTACATTTTCCATTGTTTTGATGGCTGTGGTCGATGCCCGCTATCGATTTATTGCGATTGACGTCGGTGGATATGGAAGAAACAGCGATGGTGGTATATTCTCCCATTCCATTCTTGGACAGTCGTTGGAGAACGAGAGCCTCCATGTGCCGCCAGAGTCTGTGTTACCGGGAACTGACATATCAATGCCACATATGATAGTCGGAGACGAGGCATTTCCACTAAAATCATATCTCATGAGACCATACCCTGGGAGACAATTAACTGAAGATAAGAAAATTTTTAATTATCGTTTGTCACGGGCAAGACGGGTCGTGGAGAACACCTTTGGAATTCTATCTGCGCGATGGAGAGTCTACCAGCGACGGCTTCAACTAAAGCCGGAAAATGTCGAGAAAGTTGTAAAGGCCACCTGCATCTTACATAATTTCCTGGCGAATTCTTCAGCGACAGCAGATGTGCAAGAGGAAAGAGATGAGGCAAATGGTGCAGGTATGCACAACTTAAGTAATCTAACTGGAAGACGTGCTTCCGATGGAGCATACAAACTGCGTGAGCAGCTTAAAGACTATTTCATCTCTGAAGCAGGAGAGGTTGCCTAGCAAACTGATATGGTGCGAAGGGGAATTTCGCAGTGACAATGCATGTAATATCCACATACAGATCACTGAAATCGCTTAATAACAGAACATTGCTACTATATGATATGACGCGCGCACGCACATGCGCACGCACGGACAGATGATAGATTACGGGGCCTAATGCAGGTGGATAGGGGTACAGATGAATCGACGGGCATATGCATATCGATGCTGAGATGGGATTAGCGGCGGTGGGGATAGAAGCATCATCATCATAATTGCCACCACCACCACCACCACCACCACGACCACCACCATCATCATCATGATCATCACCACCATCACCAGCAGCATTAGCAACATCATTTTTGTTAATCCGTGTATATAGATTGTTATTATGAATCTTGATTACTAAAACTAAATCGTGTTATCTTTACATAAATTTCTTTTCGTTAATTTGATCCTCGGCCAAAGTGGGATCAAGGTCAAAGGGTCAAATCAGACACAAATTGATTGTAGTGCAACGCCTCCTACACCATTTCAGAAAGCAATTTGAAACTATAGACATCATTGGATCCAGAGATGTGCATGAATACTATGGAATTTTTATGTCATACCCAGTGACTATGGTATGGTGGTAATGTGGGTGGGCAATGATTTGGGAAAAGGTGGCTCTATCATATATCCCCTTGACGTCCATGATTAGTAGATGGTATTGTACCAAGTTACTCTGCCCTATGGTCAAAGTGTGGGGTTGGGGTGGGCAAGGTCCACGTGCCTGGGGGATTTGCGAGTACATGCCATCGACTGCGCATTCTGGTTACAATTTATGCATTTATGACAATTTCTGTATTTAAATACCTGGTCGCTCAAGAGCGCCGCCAATAGCCGTCCATATATTTGTTCTTCGATCAGAATCTTTGTAATGCTTGTTCGTTGCATTGTACAATTCTTCATATTTTGAGACTTCTAATATCAACATCTCTTCCACTGCTGACATGCTGCTTTCAATACGGAAAGGTAAGGAAATGTTCATACAACTGGAATATAATGTAAACTTTAAAGAAAAATCGTCATGCAACACCGACTGATCACATGCGAAGCGACAATAAATCGTGCAGGCTCGTTTTTTAAAAGTACGCACGTGTTTTATCGTTTTGTATCGCTTAGTATCGCTTCAGCTTAGCGTATATGAGAACAGACTGATAGCAATACATGTGCGCGGTTTTTATCGTATAGCTTAGCTTAGCTCAGCTCAGCTTAGTGAATGTGAGAACCAGGCTTCGAGGCTGAGTTTCCATAGAACCTCACGCGCCACGTCTCACGCCTCATGCCTCACACGTGAACGGAAGAATTAACATATCAATAGCAATACGACGGTCTCCATAGGCATTATTGCGTCACTTTTACTTTCGATTCATGCCTCACGCGTGAGGCAAGGAATGGGCTTGTTCATTCTTTGTGAGGTGAATCGTAACTGGTAACTGTAGCAAGCATTTAAATCGTTGTCATAATACAGGTAACTTCTAGAACTTACTTTCGGAATTATGATTTATAAATATTTTACGCAAAAACATGCTATTTTATTTTTAAAAATTCAACAGAAAATGTTTACTTTCTTCTCCTCCAAGACTATATATCCAATCTCTCTGAAAATCACACCAGGCAAGTAGAGTCTTTCCAGCCGATAATAAATAGCCGGGATATGAAATTCTGAAAATGTGTTACTAGTTTTGTAGTAAATTGGTTTAAATGACATTGACGGAAACGGGCATGTAGTGTGAGGTGTGAGGCGTGAGGCGTGAAGGGTGAGTTTCTATGGAAAGCCAACCTATAAGAATCGATGGTCAAATTAATGACCAACAGGAAGAATTTTATGCACGTAATTTTGTTTATAAACTGTTTACATCAATCAGCCATTATCGTCATTCTCTTAAGCTTGGTCACTCTATCTGGCTAAAATATTTTCTGCATTAGACATTTTATTCTGTATTGTTCTCGATAAATGCCAATTTTCAGATTAAGAGAAGACAATTTTTAAACATTTACCACTGGAATGACCGGGCCGATAACCATGCCAGTCATTTCAGTTGTAAATTTTCAAAAATAATATCGCGGTCTGCAAATGGACATTTTCTATGAGAAAACTGAATTTTTTTAAACACGTTTGAGGATCACATGGTTAAATTCAATCCAGTTAGCAAAACAATGATTTTGCTGAGGCACCATTGAGTCTTTTGTTCCGGCAGTCCTGGGATTTCACTTTTATATAGACAACCTGTTTAATAATATTTTGAAACGAATTTAATGTGCTGTCCCGCCTAGCAACAATTAGCAATACAATGATTTTACTGAAGCACCTTTGAGACCTTTTTCCGTAAGTCCAGGAATTTCACTTTCACAAAGGTAACCGCTTTACCGTTTTGAAACCATTTAACCTCAAGATGGCGCCGTCTCGCTGAGCAAGTTTCGAGTAAAATTGGTTTCAAAATATTCCACATAACATTTTAGAAATAATAATCGTGTTGTATCAGTATCAGTCCACATATCGTTTGTCGAGCCAGTCATTCTATTGGTAAATTTTCAAAAAATAGTCTGCTCCTGATCTGCAAATGGATATTCCTCATGACTACGGTAGACACCGATTTTGCCATGAACGGGTTAAAATGTTTTCACGTGGAAGGTGACTAAATTATGCTCGCCAGTATCCTTCGTAAACAACTTTTCCCCGTCTTTAACGAAATCTCCAAATTTGAAAGTAGCCACAGTTTTAAATCCAGTGCGTTCAAACACACTCCTAGAATAGTTACTGGTCACCATTCCCGTGATGCAACGGTACCCTTTCGATTTTAAATTTAACAGCGCCTCTTCAAACAACCGCTTTCCGATTCCGCGACGCGCATGCGTGGTTTTCACGCATAAATGATACAGCCGCACCAGAACGTCAGTTTTGTAATACTCAAACCAATCTCTTCCAAAACTGTCCATAAGCGTTCTTCGTGTCCATTCCATTGTCACGAGTTTGCGCGTGCTCGGGTCATTCTCGGCATAGGAAAGCTTACCGTTTACGACAGGGTCATCTTTAGTGATAAGACTAACCATACGAATACCGATTAGTTCCCCTGTGCGTTTGTCAAAAGCGCCATATGACAAGCCTTCCTTGGCGCTGCTCAAGTAGCGAGGGAAAGATGGCGCCAAGTCCCCAAGGACGTCTGCTTCACAGGCTATAATGCTTGGATCACGTGGGAGGGCGTCGCACAGGACGGATACGATTCCTTCATAATCTTCTGCCTTCAGAGGCCGGATGTCAATGTCATCCAAGTTGGCCATCACTTTCAGGATGTCTTAAATTCTAAGAAAAATTATAAAATGTGTAAAGTAATAATGTAACAAGAGCGCCATGCCACGCCCATCTCTAGCTAAGCGCAACCCACGCACGTTTTTCTCGTGTTGGGATCGATCTCAGTACTGACTGAATATTCATCCCAAAAAAATTATACTGGTAAGCTGTTGAATATTTTGAAACTAATTTAACTGGATGCTGTTGTTGCCAGCCCAGTTAAATTAGTTTTAAAATATTCAATGAGATGACTATTACATAATATACTGGGCCAAGAAAGTTTAGCAACAGTGAAGTTTGGTTTGTTGTATTAAAACTATGCGTCCATTTATAACCAAATTTGCAGGCATGTTTCGTCAATGTAATGTCTCGCTGCCCATGAAGAAATGCAAATCATTTCTTGCATTTCTCGGCCGCAAGCTTACTGCATGTGAAAATGCATTTTTCATGCACTGGCCCACATTGGCGGGTAGCGAAGGCAAAAATTCACCATATTGCAAAAGCAGACAACGAACGTTAACAGAAAACGCTTAAAAGTGTACCCTACCGAACATGGGCCGCCGCCCAGGGCTACCCGAAAATCAGCGCCATGAAGCAATGGGAAGACTCGCTGCTGGGCAGAGCGTTCGCGCTGTTGCTCGACATTTTAATGTTCACGCCTCAACCATTTCCCGTCTCCGCCAACGCGAGCAGGAAACTGGACATGTTAATGACCGACCACGATCTGGCAGACCGAGAGCAACAACACCACGAGAAGACCGCTACTTAGTGACATCATCACGACGTCACAGGTTTGAGACTGCGTCGCGGCTGTCCCGTAATTTGCACACCTCTACCGGCACTACAGTGCATGCACACACTGTGCGAAACAGACTCCATGCTGCTGGACTTGCATGCCCGTCGTCCACTTGTTGCCGTTCAGCTTACAGAGCGTCACATCGAGAATCGGTTTGCATGGGCAAGAACTCATCAGCGATGGCGTGCTCATTAATGGAGCCACGTTTTGTTCAGTGACGAGTCAAGGTTTTGTGTGGATGTGGCGGATGGTAGGGAACGGGTTTGGCGACGTTTAGGAGAACGGTATGATGCAGCCAACATCATTCAGCACGGCAGATTCGGTGGCGGCAGTGTCATGGTGTGGGCTGGAATCCATGAAAATGGCAAAACGGATCTTATTGTGATTCGCGGAAATTTAACGGCTCAACGTTACTGTGAAGAAGTTGTCGCCCCTGTTGTCATCCCTTTTATGCAGCATCATGCAGACTATGTTCCAGCAAGACAACGCCCGTCCTCATTCAGCTAGGGTCACCAGTGATTTCCTTGAGGCTAACAAATTTCCGTGTTGGACTGGCCAGCGCGATCACCGGACCTGTCATCTATCGAACACGTGTGGGACATTCTTGGCCGTATGGTGCGTGAGAACCATCCACATCTTCACAACGTGCGGGAGCTGGAAGCTGCACTGCTCCAGGAATGGGATGCGATTCCTCTTCGTGACATCAGGTGCTTAATTCGAAGCATGAGAAAGCGATGTACGGCGGTGGTTAATGCGCGCGGAGGTCACAAACCGGTATTGACAGCTCAGTGTCATTATTTAAATTGGACCCTTCCGTTGAATGATGCCGTGTTAAAGGCGCGATGCTAGCGTTACAGTAACAAGAGACTTGTTCAAATTGGAAAATGACCTATCAATTAAATAATATATTTGAATCAATTTATTGTTTTTGTTAAATAACATTTATACAGTAATATTCTCAGTGTTGCTAAACTTTTTTGGTTCAGTATACATAATGTAATGGAACTTACACGACATCACGCACTATCGCGTGAAGAGGAAAAAAACTTTCTTTGAATGGCGAGAACCCCGGTATTGTACCCCCTAAACATACCCCATAGACTTGATTGCTCATTCTATAGACCATCCAGGGGACATATGTGAAATGTGAAATCCCAATTTCAAGGTAATAGATAACTTGTTGAATATTTTGAAACTAATTTAACTGTGTAATGTTACTGCTATAGCCCAGTCAAATTAGTTTCGAATTATTCAACATAATGTTTATTAAATAGTAAATCCACCAAGGACAGACAATACATACACTTGACGGACTATTCCATCTTTGAACATGACGGAGTATTTCTGTCAATTATGATTATGATGTCATCCTAATACATGTGACGTAATAGACCTTTCCATTTTAAGCCATGCCTCGCCCATCTCTAGCTAAGCTCCACCCACACCTCGCTGGCATTGGGATCGATCGATCTCTGAACTCTCTGACTATCAATTTCCAGAAAACTATACAGATATGCCATGGAATATTTTGAAACTAATTAAACTGCGAATAAATCAATGCCATACAAATCGTTCACGTGAAAATGGCACAAGGAGAAAGTAAATTGAAATTTTCCACAGTCAAATTACTTTCAAAATATTCAACAGCTATTAAATTGTTAATTTATCAATTACATATAAATCGTACATTTGAAGATGTCTACAAGGAGAATTGAGCAGTTTCGCCAGTTGATCATGGGAGGGGTTGGGGGTGTCAGGGGCACTTGCGTATTCATATGTAGTCTGGTGGGCTGTTAACTTTGAATTATAAATTATTACTAAACTTCTATATTGAAGATGCATATTCACAGCAAAATTACTGAAAATAAAATTGTTTAAATTATATACTTTTAGAGGCTTAAACTGTGAGCCTATATGTAATAAAACGAAATAAATCTTAACATATGATGATTTCATTCCATATAAATTAATATAATTTTTAAGTCGCGAAATTGAAATAGAGGCACGAGCCTCTATTTCAATTTCGCAACTTAAAAATTATATTAATTTATATGGAATGAAATCATCATATGTTAAGATTTATTTTGTTTCTTTACATATAGATACATAATTTAAGCCTATAAAAGAATACAATTTTAACAATTAAATTTTCAAGCATTCTGGTGTGAATATGCACCTTTAATTATTGCATGGTTTTGCCCTGAAATGTATGGTACCGGTGGTTGTACAGACGGGTGGCCCGGTTGGTGCTTCTTATGGGGGGATTTAGCTCGCCACCGTCAGGGGATAATATGGTACAGAGGACGGGAGAGGTTCAGCACACGCAGAAAGACACACACAAGAACACACACCTGACCACACGATTCATAAGCAGACGTATACCACACGCGCACCAGGACACAGAGTATATACAGCACACTCCAGGACAGAAATAGATATACACACACGCTCTTAAAGGAGAATACAGAGGATCCCAGGCACGCACGCACAGGACATACATGAATAAATGAACAAGCCACGCCCACAGATAAACGCACAAGTGAACTAACATACATCGACGGTGACACACACCGCCATTGAATTACACACACTACTACGGATTATATACACCCATAGGCTTATACGAAAGAGGATTACCGATTATATTGTGTCCATGCTTTAATGTTATACTTAATCTATACATATGTACTGTGCATACAAAATGTGTTGTCATGGACCAGATGAAACTGTTTGTCACCAAGGTTCGTGACTATGGACTGACGTCACATGGTTCGAATAGAACATGGGACGGCAGTCAGTTGGAGTTTGGCGTTGGGCACGGTCACTTGTTGTTTTGGATAGTTGGTCCCACTCCACGACTTGAATATCAAACTGTGGATTGTGGCTAACTGTGCAAACGAGCCAGTGACAGTGTCCCAGCGTAAGTTGTATATTAATAAAGTATTACCGTAACTATAGAGACGCGTATGTGTTATCTCACCAGCCAGATGAAGGATCCTGACGATCATACGAACGGTATGAGAAATGTATTGAGTTGAGTAAAGTTGAGTTGTTACACTCAAGGGCATATGGCCGATTGTGGCAAATAAATATCAAATACAAAAACGTTTCAATTATTCCATAGCCATGAGTATGCTATGAGCTCCACTGAATTAGCATCCAAATATGCAGTTTGTGTTACATTATGTTTAAATTCAGTCATCTGTTTATAGGTGTCTTGAAATTGCGACACTGAAATTTCAAGGGATATTTAATAATGAGATCGATAAAACTATTAGTATAAGCTGAGTAACACGTTGTAGATATGGGATGTCTTGTGGGAAGTCATGACCCCGCTGGATGTCTTATATTTGCGAGTAAGTCCTAAGTGAAATTTATGATTTGAAAATACCAGGTGAGCTAATGGACCGGTTGACTTTTATAATCTCAATATCTAGTTTATTATTATTATTATTACAGCATGACATCAGCTAGTGCTTTCTGGTAAATGAATGGTGTGTGAATGTAGCACACTCAGGATTGATGGATAAAGTTTATCGTCAAAATTGAAACAGTCGAATTGATTGGAATAAGTCCCAAGGTTATGAATTGATGTGTATTTGGAAATAGTTTGGATGAAAGTTGTTGCTGTTCAGTCGGCACACACATTTATAATATTCAGCAGTTGTTTGAATCGATAGTTTAGAAAATAGTTACGGTATAAGAACCACTGGAATCGAACATGATAAACGGACTTAGTTGATGACGTTAGGCATTCCGATTCTCACACGAGAATAGAACAACATCAGCTGGCAATGAGATCATACAGCTCATGTGCCTATTAACTCTAGTATCCTACAGGCTTATTCACGATAGGCAATGGACAGGACATGGACATTGTAGTGTCCTGTAGGAATTAATAACATAATCCAAATTTGTATATCAACTATATGTCACTCATACAATGGCATGCAACAACAACACATTCCGTAATGTTGTTAGTTAGCTGACAGATCGCATCAAATCAGAACCAGATACCACCGCTTTGTCTATGTGAGGCATCATCTCCATAGAAGAATAGCACAGAGTTTGATTGGTCAGAATGACGTCACAATCAATGAGTGTCGATCAAACTCTGTAGCTGAGAATTAAACAGAACAGGTTTTAGAGTTGAGATCGAAATATAGGGATCGTTGATTGGTCAGAACGACCAACATTTAGTAAGTAGAAACTTCTAGGAAGGAATAAGCAGAAGTTGATTGGCGGACTGATTATCCGGGCCAATCAAGCTGTGCTTATAACGTACCTAGACGAATCATCAGAACAGATTCGGACAGAATCTAAATATATAGATATGTATAGAACCTCAGAATCAGGGATTCTGAGGGCTATATAAGACACACTTTGAGTTAGAGAAAAGCAATCAATCCAACATCGTGGTTCACGTAACACATCGCTGTGTTACGTTCGTGGTTAGCTATAGAGTAGAATGGCTTAGCATTTACTTGATTCGTACCAGCAAGGTACCCGTTGTACTTGAGCAAATTCATGCACCAGCTGAAATATCTTTGTCAGTTTTGTACAGTTAGAATATCTTCAATAAAATTATCCTCTTACATACAGTAAGACAATAGTTTGGTTAGTTTGTTCAAGTTAGAATCATCGTTAGAGTCTGATCCTAGAGTTGGAAGAAACATCCAATCCGTACCGCTAGATCTTCATAGTCAGATAGGCCCAACAGTCTTTCAAATAAATATCTTCATAACCATCTTCACGACGAGGCGAGCCGGACTGTCAAGTATCCTTCTTTGCCATCGGTAAGAGGTTGTTGCAGCAACCTTATCATCATAATCTTGCCGGTAGCAGAGCGGGATCGTCGAGTAAATAATTCGCAAGTCATCCCGGAAGAACCCAAAATCTTCAACGTGTACACATACTGCAACACCAACCTTGCACCTTGTCGTAGAGACGGATCATTTAAATACAAAAAACATATAAGGTTTAATTATGTATATAACATAAGTAACCGCCATTATATGTATATTCCATACAATGTCTCCACTTGAATATCATATAAAGACAATGGATGAATCTACTTTTTAGCTCACCTGGCCAGAATGGCCAAGTGAGCTTATGCCATGGCGACCATCCGTCATCAGTCCGGCGTCCGTCCGTCTGTCAACTTTTTCCTTTAAACGATTTCTTCAAGTTATCTTTGGCAGGAAGTATCCTTAGGGCATAGGGATCCAAGTTTGTTCAAACGAAGCCGATCGGCCAATTTGGCCGGTGGTCAATTTGGATTTCGGCCGATTTTAGGAAATGTCTTTAAAAATCTTCTCCGAAACCGCTTGGTGGATTGAAGCAAATCCCATGAAATATGATCTACGGCAAGAGCTGAACCAAGTTTGTTCAAGGAAACTTGATTGGCCAAATGGTTCAGCGGCCATTTTGGTTGACCTAGTTTTAGCGAAAACGACTTCTTCTCCAGAACCACTGAAGGGATCAGGCCGAAATTTGGCAGATATGATTAGGGACTAAAGGCCATTAAAGTTTGTTCAAGGGAAGTTAATCCGTTAAAAAACATGGTGCAGTTGGCCAATCAAAATACAGCATGTTTGGCGGCCATATTGGATTTTTTTATTTGATGGATTTTGAGGCTGAAATTGGTTTTATATAGGTTTTTTGGGTAATCTGATCACAAATTTGTAATTTTAAAAGCTGTCGGATAAACGGTTTGGTGGCCATCTTGTATCATTTTCCTGCCATAAGCTCCCATACTAAAGCAATGGGAAATTTAAAATGTCTACTTTTCGAGAACTTATGGGACGATTTCAATTATATTTGGCAGGAAGCATCCTTAGGTTGTAGAGATTCAAATTTGTTCAAACGAAGCCGATCGGCCAAATTGGCCATCTTGATTTTTGCCCGATTTTTTTAAACGTCTTTAAAAATCTTCTCCGAAACCGCTTGGTGGATTGAAACAAACCCCATGAAATATGATCTAGGGCAAGAGCTGAACCAAGTTTGTTTAAGGGAACTTGATTGGTCAAATGGTTTGGCGGCCATTTTGGTTGACCTAGTTTTAGCCAAAACAGCTTCTCCAGAACCGCTGAGGGGATCGAAATTTGGCAGATCTAATTAGGGATTAAGGGCCATTAAAGTTTATTCAAGGGAAGTTGATCCGTTAAAAAAACATGACCGCAGTGGGCCAATCAAAATACAGCATGTTTGGCGGCCATATTGGATTTTTTTATTTAATGGATTTTGAAGCAAAAATTTGTTTAGTACAGGGTTATGAGTATACTGATTTCAACCATGCCATTTCTGAATCTATCAGATAAACGGCTTGGCGGCATGTAGTAAAATTGGCATTTAGTACAGGTGGTCTTTATAGCATGTTTAACTGCATTCTAAAACCCTTGTAATCATTTGACAGAGTGACCAAACTCACTTAGCAGCAGTTGTTCACTAGTTCAAAATAATAATTTGACTTAAAGTCATTGCTGCCTTAGAATGCAACAACTTTCTGTCAAATAAATATCAAAATATTCAAAGTCATATATGTCAGCATACACAATACATATCTTAGATATTTAGCCAACATAGGAAAACATTTAATCTTGTAATTTAAAACCACAACTCTAATTCTCAGGATTGAAATGAAATTAATACCCTGTGAGGTAGTGAGCTGATGAAGTGTACCATATTCACATACTGATTCTAAAAGATTTATTTAATTAATTAATCATTAACCCTTTAACACTCATATCAGCCAAAAACGGCTTCTGCAGTGGTCGTGAGAAATGTCCATTTGCCGACTAAAAGAAGACGGTTTTTGAAAATTTATCACTGGAATGACTAGCTCGATAACCGAGCCAGTCATTCCAGTGATACATTTTCAAAAATAGTCTTCTCTTGGTCTGCAAGTGGACATTTTCTTTGAGAAAATTTAAATTGTCTTGAATAAATTTGAGGGTTAAAGGGTTAAAGCCAATTAATTCTAGCAATGAATTTAGTTGAGTATTGCGTTATTCACAAGTTTTGTTGGATAGCATGTAGCATGGTGACAGACATTTTGAAAATGGTTTTGCTGATGATGTCTGTTACTGTCACGTGCAGCAACAGTTTTCAGCATGACTATTCAACCCTTGTCACACCAATGTCTAGAGATTAATTGTTACAAAGCCAGTATTAGAAAGGCTGGTGTACAGTTTGTAAACACCATTGCTGTCATAGACAGTGCTGTTGCTGTTATACAATTGACAGCAACAGCTTACACAACAGCTGTTAAGCAACAGCTTAGCGCATTATTTCCAGTTAAATGCGTTAATAAGATTCGCTTCTTATCAATTTATTATTATTAGCTCACCTGGCTATCGATATCAGAGGACACAATATCTTACCTATTTTGCTAGGTTAGGAAAACGGTTAACCCTTTAGCCATCATATCAGCCAAAAACGGCATCGGCAGTGGTCTTGAGAAATGTCCATTTGCAGACCAAATGAAGACTATTTTTGAAAATTTTACCATTGGAATGACGGACTCTTTTTAACGAGCCAGTCATTCCAGTTGTAAATTTTCAAAAATAGTCTTGGTCTGCAAATAGACATTTTCTATGAGAAAATTGAACTTTTCTTAAATTCAATGGTTAAATGGTTAATTAATGTGCAATTGGAGTTTTATTTCCACCATCCATTGACATATGACAGCTTTTATTACCATAATAGATAAAAACAAAATTAACAGGTTAACCTTTCCCCTGCAACTGCTGCCTAAATATTTAAGATATGTATTGTGTACTCTGATACCTATAATGTTAAAATATTTTGAAATGTATTTGATTCATTAAAAATTGTTGCTGCCTAAGTCAGCTATGACTCGGTCAACTTATTTTTAAAATAAACTGCAGCATCACGAACTTGGCCATTCAGCAAGATGTACACGTTGTAAGTATGGGATTGTCTTGTGGGAGTCATGACCCGGCCGGATGTCTTATATTTCCGAGTAAGTCCCGAAGAAATTATACTTTGAAAACACCAGGTGAGCTAATGGACCGGTTGACATTTTATACTTTATATTTAACTTAGTAATTACATCAGCAGTGCGGATGATGTTAAATTTCCAGTAAATGGATGATGTGTGAATTTGGCACACTGACACTTGTTGGATATAGTTTTATAATCATAACTGAAATAGTCGAACTGATTAGAATAGATCCCACGGTTCTGAGTTGATGTGTATTTGGAAATAGTTTAGATGAAAGTTGTGGCTGTGCAGTCGGCACACACTTTTATAATATTCAGCAGTCGTTTGGATCAATAGTTTAGAAAATAGTCGAAGCATAATAATCAGTGGAATCGAATGTGACAAATGGACGTAGTTGATGACGTAGGCAATCTAGATTCTCACATGAGAATGAAACAACATCAGCTGGCAATAAGAACATACAGCTCAGGTGCCTATTCACCCTGGCATCCTACAGGCTTATCCATCACTAGGCAATGGACAGGACATGGACATTGTAGCGTCCTGTAGGAATTAATAACATAATCGAAATTTTTATATCAACTATATATCACTCATACAATGGTATGCAACAACAACACATTCTGTAATGTTGTTAGTTAGCTGACAGATCGCATCAAATCAGAACCGGTTACCACCACTTTGTCTATGTGAGGCATCATCTCCATAGAAGAATAGCACAGAGTTTGACTGGTCAGAATTACGTCACGATCAATGAGCGTCGATCAAACTCTGTAGCAAAGAATTATATAGAATAGGTTTTGTAGTTAACATCGAAATGAAAGGGATCGTTGATTGGTTAGAACGACCAACATTTGTTAGATAGGAACTTCTAGGAAGGGATAAGCAGAAGTTGATTGATGGACTGATTGTCTGGGCCAATCAAGCTGTGGTTATAATGTACATAGAAGAATCATTAAAACTGATTCAGCAAGAATCTCATTATCTAGATATGTATAGAACCTCAGAATCAGAGATTCTGAAGACTATAAGAGATACACTTTCAGTTATAGGAAGTTAATCAATCCACCATCTCGATTCACTGAACATATCGTTGATGTTCAGTTTTTGTAAGTAGCTATAGAATAGCAGTAGGAACTTACTTGTTTTGTACCGGTAGGTACTAGTCTGTTGTTTGAGCGATATTGCTCCAATCTAAATTACCTTGTAAAATTCTGTACAGTTAGCTTTAATAAACACATCATCTTACGTTTATGTGAAACAATAGTTTGGTTTACTCTATCCAGTAGCAAGTAGCATTAGGAATCTGAACACTGAGTCGGAAGCAACATCCGATCCTTGCCTGATCTTCTTAGTCAGAATAGGCCCAGCAGTCCTATAATAAATATCGTCATTATCATCTTCTCGACGAGGTGAGCCAGACTGTCCTGAATCCTTCTCCACCATCTGCTAGCCGGTTGTCGCAACAACCGTTACATCATAGGCTTGCCGATAGCGAAGCGGGACCACCGAAGTAATCTTGAGTCAGAACACAGAGATCCAAAATCTTCAGTGGCGAGCCTGCCAGGATTTCGATCAGATTCGTCATCAGCATATACATCAAGAAATTCGGACAGTGAAATATGTGAGTACTGTAGATTATGTCATCCACGCCGACGAGACCAGTTGTCACTGTTCTAGACGACGTGTGCGATAGAGTCAAACAATTTGTAGACTTAGCTAAACTGTCGGAGCACCCGAGAGTAGTTCAGCATAGAGAATACAAAGAGGATACCATCGTCAAAATTACTACTGACATCATCTGCGAAGAGCAGCCACGACTTAAAAGGGTCGTGATTCTACTGTATTATCAATAGACATTGTATTATAATTGTATCATCAATCAAACATGGCGACATCCCGTATGGTAGACGCTACTTTGCCGCCTGTGAGAGATCCTATCCCAACTGTGTACACGCACGAACTTCGACAGGAAACTGTCGAAGCCATGCAGCATCTGGGTACTGCGATGGCTAACACCATCACCCAGAAGGAAGACAGACGAGAGAGAAACCGAGTTTTCCAGCGAGAGGTGCGAGAGTTAACACATAGAGTCAAACCATGTGACGGCCTCCTTCCTGAGGAGGTACGGCAGTTTCTTGACGAAACTCGCCGGGTGTGGGAAGCCACTGAGGGCAACCTAGACGGAACGCCCGTGTACATAGTAACGCGAGCATCAAGGGGCCAGTTATCAAAGGCCATAGATCAGTATGTGCACCGAAAGGTACGTGACAACATTACATACGAAGAGCTAAGGGAGTTCATCACCTTGAACTTCGTGTCTGCAAATGAAACTGAGCGGGTCAAATACGACCTGGAGACTGTCAGACTGAGGAGAAGCGAAACGATGATTTCATTCAATCGTAGATATATTGGCAGCGAGAGCATATCCAAACGAGAATGCGGATAGCAAGAGAGTGGTGCTCTCATCCTATATAAGGGCACTTAGTGACCAAGGTATGGGGCGACGCATAGTGCGCTGGAAGATTAAAGACATAAAAGGAGCCATGGAACTAACTGAGGATGAGGAAGGTTGCAACGACCTTCTGCAGGCCATGCATATCTCGCCTCGGAGGGAAGAAAGCATGGACGTTAATATGCTGAACGAAGAAGAGGGACAAGGAGTGTGGTCCGTTATAAACTCCATGAAGAGACAGATGGCACAACAAACGAAACTCAGAGCGATTGTGCAATGTGATAGAAAATCTTCAGAGTGGACCAGTCTTCTCGCCACCATCATCACAAGCAGCACCACAACGTCAGGTGCAATCCAAGCCACGACAATGCAAAGCGAAAGTCACACCCAAGGTGCAGAAGAAGCAGAATATGACATGCTTCAATTGTGGACGTCAGGGCCATTATAAGAATGAATGCGAGCAACCGCTTCAACCACCACGGAATCAGGCAGCGCCAAAGACACGGCAACCGCGTCCTCAGCGTCCGCCGATGACTTGTTTTACTTGTGGGAAACTCGGGCACTTGGCCCAAGACTGTTTTTCCAACCCGCAAAACAGACAGTAGGTAACCTGCTACAGATGCAATCAGGTCGGGCACTACCAATCCGACTGTCCGTCCCGATGACAGATGCAACAGCGACGTGCAGTGAAATGTCCTCGCCCATCGGACAGCAACGAGGAGCCTATGCAGATCGATCAGATTGACGATCGTCGTTGTGACGATAGTGAAATGTACCCCGGACTCGAGCCCACTCCGCAGGCATATTCGCAGAATACACGTCGTGATCTCGCGAATAGAAATAGGATGTGTGATGAGTACGAAGACCGCGAGGGATTCGTGCCCACCGATTTGCATACGGACAGGTATGGCCGTTATTCTCACAGCGACGGAGGAGCCCTGTCCATAGGAAGTAGGCGACAGTCATATGCAGAGGCTGTTGGTAATGGACGATGGAGTCCGTTAAACGGATTCGGAGGGAGTCAGTAACGACTGAACGATTCCTTATCCGGCTTGAAATGGAACCAAGCAGTCATGGAAACAAGGGTATGTTGATGCATTAATTGATACTGGTGCTAGTACTTCCCTTGTTAGAAAGGATATATGGCGGAGCATTCTAAATGCTTGGCCATTGAAAAAGGCTAAGACATTATTAGCAGTAAATGGTTCACCGATAGACATTTTCGGGGAGACCCAAATTAAATTTAAGAATGCCCGGCCTATTCCAAGTGTGATTGTGAGTAGTATGCGGCATGAATGTCTGATTGGTACCGATGCCTTGTACCTGGGAAATGCAAGGATTGACTACAAGACCAAAGTGGTAGTATGGTTTGGTCAAGTATATCCATTTAGAATTCCATTTAGAAGTCAAAATGATTATGTGTATGCCAGTTGCAAAGAAACGACCGGATATGCAGTTATTGACAAAGTACAGAGCGACTTTGCCAATAATTTCGATACGGCTCGTCCAACCACGTTAGGACGCGTACCCAAGGTGAAATGTACAATTCCAACAGGGGATTACCCTCCTATTAGGCAGAAAACCTATCGGTTACCGTTGGCTAAGCAGTACTTGGTTAAAAATCAGGTTAAGTAAATGCTAGCCGCGGCCGTCACAAGACAGTCGTCATCACCTTGGGCATCACCCATCACCTTGGTTCCAAAGAAGGACGGTGATACTAGATTTTGCGTGGACATTAGGAAATTGAATTCAGTGTGCCGTAAGGATAGTTATCCGTTACCGAATATATCCAAAATTTTTGATTCGATGCGAGGCGCAACAATCTTTTCTACGATGGACTTGAAGTCCGGCTATTGGCAGATACCCATGGCCAGCCAAGACATCGAGAAAACACCATTCGTGTGCAGTGAAGGTCTTTTTGAATGTATTCGGATGCCGTTTGGTTTTTGCAATTCAGGTGCCGTATTTCAGAGGGCAATGAACGATATTTTCCGCGAATTTGTAGGAAAATATGTGCATGTTTTCGTCGACGATATAGTTGTATAGTCACGAAATCCGAAGGAACATGCACATCATTTGCGCCTGGTCATGCGCAAAATTCAGGAATATAATTTACAATTAAAGAAGAAATGTGACTTTGCCAGTAAGTCTGTTGACTTGTTAGGGTACCACATTTCTGCGCAAGGTGTAGCTCCTCAGAGTCAAAAGGTCAAAGTCATACGAGAAATGTCACCACCCCGTGATGTGGGTGAGGTTCGTAGTTTTCTTGGAGCTACAGGTTATTATCGATCTTGCGTAAGAGGCTATGCCAAAATTGCCAAGCCTCTGATAGAGTTAACTAAGAAGTATAAGAGATTTGAATGGGGTAAGCACGAACATCAAGCGTTTGAGAAATTAAAACCCTTGCTGTGTAGTGAGACTGTACTCACTTATCCGAATTTAAATTCCCCGTATAAGTTGTACACTGATGCGTCTAGTTATGCAATAGGTGTGATACTAGTGCAGGTTGATGATAAGGGTATAGAGCGTGTCATACAGTATGTTAGCTCGACTCTTAAAGACAGTCAGTTGAATTGGCCTGTAATAGAGAAGGAAGCTTATGCTGTGATCTATGCATTGATGCTTAGGCCTTATCTATTTGGTGCGCAGTTTACCGTGTATACTGACCACAAACCCCTGAAGAGTTTGTTTGTGGGAGAAGTTAAGAACACGAGGGTGCAGCGCTGGGCAGTACTGATTGCCGAATACGGATGTAAGATAGAGTACATCCAAGGCTCGAAGAATATTCGAGCAGACATGTTGTCTAGATTACGTCGTCCAGTAGAGGTCGCCACGTTAGATACTGGTGACTACGTCATACCTGAAGTGGATGAAGGCGTCCTACCTCATGTTCCGTTGGAGGTGTATGACGTACCTTATGATGGACTATGTGCCGAACAAACAAATGAATACCCAGAGTTGTTTAAGAACACACCGGAGGAGTACATGGTAAAAAATTGCATATTATATTCTTTGATTCCACCTTCAGCATTGGATGCCGAGTACCCCAGAATCTTACTACCTACCCTGTCCCGTGAGAAAGTGCTCCGGAAGGCTCATGAACGAGCTGGTCACCAAGGTCTAAAGAAGATAAGAGATTCTTTTGTCTGGACATTTTTAAGGAAAGATGTGGTACGTATGCTTGAAACGTGTACAATGTGACAGGTCAACTGACCTGTCACTACTCGACCTAAGTATAGTGAGATGCCAATGGCCAGTTATCCAAGTCAGATAATTGGTATGGATTTGATTGGTCCACGTTTAGAGTCGAGCAAAGGTAATAATTATATTATGACGGTAATCGATCACTGTTCGGCATGGGCAGAAGCATATCCAATCGCGGCGAAGACATCTCAGAATGTTGAAGATAAGTTCTTCAATGAGTATGTCGCTCGTCATGGTGTACCTGAGATTCTGATTACTGATCAGGGTAAAGAATTCTGTTCTAATTCTTTGGAGCAACGATGCCACGAACATGGTATTGATCATAGACGATCGAGTCCGTACCATCCACAAACTAATGGACGTACCGAGAGGTTCAATCGTACTCTTAAAGAGTTAATCCAGAAAGGTGTGAACAACGAGTCTCGTGCATGGGAAGATGAGTTGGGCGCAGCTTTAACAGCGTACCGCAACACTCGTCACTCCACGACCGGGTATATGCCATTCTATCTGACGTATGGTTGACGTGCAAGACTTCCGTTTGCTATTCCACTCGATGCTTCGCATGATCTTGGCGAAAGATTAACCTGTCTTAATAATGCCTTACTGCGTGCTCGAGGAGAAACGGCCAAGTCTCGAGAAACACACCGAGAACAGATTGACAAGCGTGCAAACGCTGGTGAATTTAAGGTTGGAGATTCAGTGGTCGTAAAAGCTGAGGAGAGGATGAAGTTGACCTCTCGCAGTGACCCTGAGTATGAGATCTTTAAGATCAATGGGCCCGTGGTCCATGTCCACCATCAAAGGTCTGGGAAGGTACGCATGCTTAACATATCCAAGTTATGTGTAGTCGACTCAGAGATGTGCTGGGACAAGGTGAGACCACACCCTATTCGTAACCCTGCTAAAGGTACGAAAGCCAGTCATCATCCGCGTATCGTACCATTACCCGAGTCTGTACCTTTGCCAGTACCCGACTTCGATTCGACACCTCGTAAAGTAGCTCGTAGGCAGCGACCCGCTTCTACATGGGAGCCAAAGGTGCGTACGGTGGGTAAGGTGGTCGACATGGATGTAGATCGACCTGGTACAAGTAACGATCCCAAGTATGAGTCACTGATGGATACGTCGGAGACTCCTCATAATGTAGCGATGGACACCTCGGAGGAAGTACCCAAGCCTGCCATCGAGCCAATGGAAATGCTTCCATCGCACTCCTATAATCTGCGCAAGCGCGGTCACGATCCTGAGTTCGGCTCAGACAGTAAGCGCGTTAGGATTGGTGCATTTGGCCGATCTGTGTACAATGACGTTGTCAGTCGTATTGAAGCCGTTATAAGGTGGCATAGCGTGAGATGATTTTAATCCCTGCTTATTGCTGATACTGGTAACATCGCACTTATCTAGACGAATTATGTATACATTACGGTTTTGGGTAGCGGTAGTATTAGTCAGTATAGTTTATGGACTATGTCAGAATTCTAGTATTCACAAATTACAAAACGGTGTGATGATAACTAACCACCATAAGATTTCCGTGATACGTGCGGAGTGGACTGTGGTAGTGTCTATTGACCACCCGTATTTGCCTGCCAGATTTATAGAGCGATTATCAAAATTTCGTTCGCTTGTTGCTGACATTGGTCGCAAGACCTCGCTGAGTGACAATGACATTTTCGGACTGCAACATCGTATAAATATCATTAAGAAGATTGCCATTAGAATGCAACAAACAATGTCGGGTCGTAGTAATGGTCGACAAAAACGTGGACTATTCAATTTTATAGGCGATGTAGCCTCATCTTTGTTTGGGACGGCAACATCGGGTGATATTGAAACTATCAAGAACGCTGTTAAAACCACTATGAAGAACATGAATCGGTTGGTACACTTCTCGAATAAGTTAGCATCCCATGTAAAACTTGCTTTCAAGGGAATTAACACTAATGTTGACCGTATTGATGAGATCGCCGATAGTTTGGTCAGTTTGACCAAGAATGTGAGTAAGTTATTCAAGATGCACGCGGCACGACAAGCTGACCTATACGCATTAGTACGGTTAGGTCACGTTGTGGATTCGGCCGAGAATGTGGTATATAGCTACCAGAAGTTGGCCGCTCAGTTCCATAGACAGACCGCTTCCCTGGAATTGGGGAGATTGACAGAAGAGCCTTTTAGTCCGTCTGATTTGGCCGAAGTCGTTAAACAGGTCAGAGTTGGAAATCGGTTGATCCGTCCCTACCAGTGGTATTACAGAAACGTAGTCGTGTATCCGTTATGGAAGGGTGATTCGCAATTGCATTATATCGCGACTTTACCATTGATTGATGGAGGTAACTATATTGAATACGGATTACATTCATGGCTCGAACCTTTGGCTACGGTCGGGTATTATATGCAGATTATTATCGCTCGTACAAGTATAGGACTCGATACCAAGACTGGGTGGCATTTTACTCCATCCGAATGTCGGGGCAGTGAACCTCGGGTATGTCACGGACAATTGAGAGTCGATAAGACTCATGTACCGTGTATAGTTAGTCTATTGACCAATACCACTGATAGTTTGTGTAATATCCAGTTATCTGAGTCCAACGAAACATCTAGTAAATTATTCGCCCACAAGAAAATTGGTGTTGTTTTGCAAACCTTCGGCGAAACTGTTGAGGTACATTGTGGAGGACAATTGACGGAAAGATGTGATGTGATGAGTGGTCTGTATGCGCTAATGTCGAGCGGATGCGATTATAGTGGGAAAGGGTGGCGATTCGAGCCTGTAGTCTTATAGTCGGACTTATAGTTGGATCAGTCTTGCTGTGGACGTCCCTAGGTTGGATGTGGCCGGAGTGTTGAACCAATCCTTAATCATTAACCATCTTAAGATTCAAAAGTGGGACCATTTACGTATCCAGCGATGGTCGACGGCATCAGCATACGATCCTTGTTTTCTTATTCGACGGCCTCCGTCGTCGCATTAATTGTGTGTGTTTTTATATTGTATAAGTGTGGGATCCTGAACCGCATGTGGAAGTGTCTCACATGAAAGCCACGTGCGGCAGGGATTCCGGAAGTCGGGTCCACTCAGTCTCGACGGCCGCAGCCGCTGACAGTGCTGTGTGGTCCGTCGAATGTGCCTAACCGGGGGTTGTCGCCTAACACCAGTACCAGGACTATGATGGACCCCACGGCGGATGGCTGGGTGGACGTGGGACTTGACAGTACTCACGAGGAGTATGGAGATTTATAATTATATTATTTATCACTGTTACTTACAGTTCACTTACTATTATCGTATTGTTTGTTTAATATCACTGGTTATTTAACTGTTGGATATGTAATTGATGGTCGTATTCTACTGTTGATGTAATGATTTGTTTGATTTAGGATAGGTACTGTTTGGTTACACTATTTTATTAAGCGTGTTTACCGATTAATTGGATTACTGTTTTAACTGTTTTGTCTGTCGGATTGATGATTGATTGTTTCAATTTACTGTTTTATCTTAAGATTGTATGTTGGTCTTGATAGCCCTGGTGTAGTGCGGTTTTGTTGTTGATGTTATACAACGAGTTAATTGACACTCTCTTAAGGCCTTAAGAGACGGTGAATTAACTTTGGTTGGTGGGCATGTGTAAGTATGGGATTGTCTTGTGGGAGTCATGACCCCGCCGGACGTCTTATATTTCCGAGTAAGTCCCGAAGAAATTATACTTTGAAAACACCAGGTGAGCTAATGGACCGGTTGACATTTTATACTTTATATTTAACTTAGTAATTACATCAGCAGTGCGGATGATGTTAAATTTCCAGTAAATGGATGATATGTGAATTTGGCACACTGAAACTTGTTGGATATAGTTTTATAATCATAACTGAAATAGTCGAATTGATTAGAATAGATCCCACGGTTCTGAGTTGATGTGTATTTGGAAATAGTTTAGATGGAAGTTGTGGCTGTGCAGTCGGCACACACTTTTATAATATTCAGCAGTCGTTTGGATCAATAGTTTAGAAAATAATCGAAGCATAATAATCAGTGGAATCGAATGTGACAAATGGACGTAGTTGATGACGTAGGCAATCTAGATTCTCACATGAGAATGAAACAACATCAGCTGGCAATGAGAACATACAGCTCAGGTGCCTATTCACCCTAGCATCCTACAGGCTTATCCATTAGTAGGCAATGGACAGGACATGGACATTGTAGCATCATGTAGGAATTAATAACATAATCGAAATTTTTATATCAACTATATATCACTCATACAATGGTATGCAACAACAACACATTCTGTAATGTTGTTAGTTAGCTGACAGATCGCATCAAATCAGAACCGGTTACCACCACTTTGTCTATGTGAGGCATCATCTCCATAGAAGAATAGCACAGAGTTTGATTGGTCAAAATGACGTCACGATCAATGAGCGTCGATCAAACTCTGTAGCAAAGAATTATATAGAATAGGTTTTGTAGTTAACATCGAAATGAAAGGGATCGTTGATTGGTTAGAACGACCAACATTTGTTAGATAGGAACTTCTAGCACGGGATAAGCAGAAGTTGATTGATGGACCGATTGTCCGGGCCAATCAAGCTGTGCTTATAACGTATCTAGAAGAATCATTAAAACGGATTCAGCAAGAATCTCATTATCTAGATATGTATAGAACAGAGATTCTGAAGATTATAAGAGATACACTTTCAGTTATAGGAAGTTAATCAATCCACCATCTCGATTCACTGAACATATCGTTGATGTTCAGTTTTTGTAAGTAGCTATAGAATAGCAGTAGGAACTTACTTGTTTTGTACCAGTAGGTACTAGTCTGTTGTTTGAGCGATAATGCTCCAATCTAAATTACCTTGTAAAATTCTGTACAGTTAGCTTTAATAAACACATCATCTTACGTTTATGTGAGACAATAGTTTGGTTTACTCTATCCAGTAGCAAGTAGCATTAGGAATCTGAACACTGAGTCGGAAGCAACATCCGATCCTTGCCTGATCTTCTTAGTCAGAATAGGCCCAGCAGTCTTATAATAAATATCGTCATTATCATCTTCTCCACGAGGCGAGCCAGACTGTCCTGAATCCTTCTCCGCCATCGGCTAGCCGGTTGTTGCAGCAACCGTTACATCATAAGCTTGCTGATAGCGAAGCGGGACCACCGAAGTAATCTTGAGTCAGAACACGGAGATCCAAAATCTTCAACGTGTTAAAAGGATGGTTTGGAATATACTCAGTTGAACCTGTTATAAAGACCATCTGTATTAACCCTTCTTAAATTAATTTAACGGAATGTTGCCTAAGGCACAACGGCTTCGCGTCAAATTAATTTCAAAATATTCAACAAAATAAGTTTTATATCATAAAGAATATACTATTCACCGCCCATCTCTAGCAGGGGCAGATGCAGGAGGTCATTTGCCAGGGTGGGTGGGTGGGGGGTGGGGGGTGGTGGTGGAATGGATGGTGTTGGGATGGGGGTAGGGGAGGGGGGGTCCATAATTTCAAGGGAGGTAACTCTTGAAATTTCTTTTCCACTACGCCACTAGCTGGTAAGCAAAAAAAATTGACAGCCATGGCGGGGGTGGTGGTGGGGTTACTTGACCCCACCCCCCCTCGAGTGCAAGCCCCCCCCCCCCACACCCCACATCCCTCCCCTATAAAATCTGCCACTGAGTCTAGCTAACATCCGTACATACTTAATCCCAAGTACAACTGACCGATTATTCCAGATTCATGACCGTGTATTTCTGTCAATTATGATTGTGACCTCAGCCTACATGTGACGTAATCGATTATGACGTTATATACTTGACTGACAAATCGGATTCATCAATTATTCGATGGTAATATTGCAATTCATTACGTCATTATTTCTGCTATGCCTTAGGCTTAAGATGAACGTTAGCTATCCAATATAGGACCCATAATGACCTATGATGTATGGTTGCTATCCTACCTATAGACCCGTCAGTGAAAACACGGCCTTAGACACTATATTTATCGATATTTTGATTTTTAAAAACGTACAATTTCTCACAAAGCTTACCCGTTTACTCACGAAGATGACATAAGATGCTCAGTTCACACACTCGTGGAGATGCAAATCTTATTCTCAACCCTACGCGCTGTCTGTCGGACTGCTATTCAGGCGTATCCCTGCTCGTACTCACAAGTCTTATGGGAAGTCGACGTGACCCGGCGTCTATTTTAGCCGCGTAAGGAGGAAACCGGAATATATTTCTAAACGACAGCAGAGTAACGGACTGACGGCGTAATGGCTGGGTGAAAATGACACTATTTATTGACCGGGCCGATAAGTAGTCGTTTCATAGCCCCACGCCACGACAACAGCTATTTAAGTAGGGCGGACTTACATTCAGTATGATTTGACTGAAAATCGTTGATACATACGGCAGTTTCGACTCCTTCAAATTTCTCTAAATATAATCAGAGACATATAATCGTCAGCTGTTCGCAGTCAAATTTCATCTTTTTCCCTGTTATATTAGAGTCACCAAGTCCTCCTACAATATGCTAGACAGAAATCTGGAACGAGGTCAGTCACGGGACTGCTCGGCGCTGCGGTTACAGCGTTTATTTCTACCACGAGATTTGAATACAGCGTTCTAGCTCATATCGATCCTACCACAATCAGGAACGCGTGTGCCTACATGATTTGGAATCGATTAAATTCAGAATAATTTGACTGAAAATCGTTGATACCTATGGCAGTTACGACTCCTTCAAATTTCTCTAAATACAATCAGCTATTCGCAGTCAAATTTCATCTTTTTTTCTTACAGTCTTAATAATTATATAGACTACAAGTACACATATTGATGCAAGGCATCAGTGGCAAATAGCGTGGCGGGAGATTATTATAATTCAAGTTGAGTTTCAAATTAATTTTGATATATAATATACAATTTGCAGTAGCACAACAGGTTGTCCACCAATGACAGTGACTATATATCTAGACCTTGGACCCCTACATAGAACAAAAAGTAAATTATACATGTAAAAATGGCACGGCACTATATAATATAGGAAGACTGAGCTTCAAGTTAAGTTCAATGTACTATAAAGATATAGTCATTAGACATGTGATAAATTGACAATGTATTTGCAGGACAGAGGGAAATGTGTTTATCTTGTTATATTAACATTCAATATTACATAGGTTCTGACTATCATTTACAGTTTCGTACCTTTCCCATGCAGTGCTGATGGTGGTTGCAATTGTAATAATAATAGTTTCTTGGCAGTGTTATATCTTTAAGATGGTTGTAATGGCATCGGCCTTGGATAGGATTAGCTATGACACCAGCGACTACTGAGCAAGTTCCACAGCTATGGAACTAGTGGCGAGACTCTAGGATGGATACAGGCATTCCTAAGCAACAAAAAGCAGCAAATATCCATCAGTGGATCGTGTTCCAATCGGACTCCGCTGTTAAGCGGAATTCCACAGGGCAGCGTGCTTGGACCAGTACTTTTCATCTGCTCCATTAATGACATGCCAGGAGTTGTAGAAAGCATGATAACGGTCTTTGTAGATGACACTAAGCTGTTCACACCAGTTAACTCCAGAGCTGATCATGATGCTCTCCAAAAAGACTTGAATGGCTGAAAAAACTGGTCAGGTACATGGCAGCTCGGTTTTAATGCAACTAAATGCAAAGTTATGCACCTAGGCCGTTCTAACGATAAATTCCAATACAGCATGCAGGAAAGTGACCAGCCAGTTGTACTCGAGGAGACCGTATGTGAGAAGGGCCTAGGAGTGTATGTATACAATTGTCTAAACTTCAACCAGCATGCAGAAAAGGCAGCCAATAAGGCCAACAGATTAGTTGGCCTGATTAGACGATCATTTGACTACATAGATCCTGGCACATTTGCCCTGTTGTATAAGGGCCTAGTCCGACCACACTTAGAATATGGCAATGTTGTCTGGTCCCCCTTCTACAAGAAAGACATCTAACTACTGGAAAGTGTTCAACGTCGAGCCACGAAATCTGTTCCAGGACTGAATTAAATGCCATACCAAGAGCGCCTCAAATCACTCATACTGCCGAGCCTAGTGTACAGATGTCTACGGGGTGACCTAATAGAAATGTACAAATATCTACATGACGTGTACAACGTAGACCATGAAGCCATTCTACCACTCGACAAAGGCGACAAGACAAGAGGTCACAGCTTCAAAGTACAGAAACAACCTTTCAACACAGACACCAGAAAGCGTTTTTTCACTATTAGAGCGACTAGTCACTGGAACAGTCTACCAGAGTCAGTAGTGACGGCTCCGTCCATCAACTCATTCAAGGCAAGGTTAGACAGACACTACAGTGAGGTCACATACACGATGGATTACCCGATCATGCCTGACCGCACCAACATACCAGTTCAACAGGTGCAGGATTCAGCCGTCAATAAAGGTAGTGAAGACCTGCAACAGGCTGCATAGCCTAATAAGCAGAAGAGGACTATGTAACTATGTAATTATATACTGATCTGAAGATGGAACAGTTCACTGACCACGATGATGAGCCCTTGTGCCCATTCTCAGGAGAGCCCAGGCCATTACTAACACCAATTAATACAGCAGAGGTTGAGAACGCACTTAAAGCCCTTAAAATGGACGTGTATCTGGACCTGATGGCATGAGCAATGAACTATTCAAATATGCAAGTGACAGGATCTCAAAATCGATCACGCACATAGTCAATTCAGATTTTATGCACCACCATCCCATCGACGCTGTAGGTCAAGGCATCCTTATCGTGCTACCCAAGCCCAAGAAGCCACCTGCACCCCCGCCCCCCCCCAGCCAATCTGCGGCCCATTGTGCTCCTTAACAGCATATGGAAAGTCCTATCCATTGTTACTCGATGCCGCATCCGAGACAAGATCGACGACTTCACCGGATCAGGCCAAAGTGACTTCAAACGTGGACGCAGCTGCGCAGACATTGTATGGGCTCAACGCATGCTTGTGTCAGTAGTCGTGTCCAAACGCTGGGATTTCCACAAAATGGGTATTGACATGGCACGAGCCTTCGACACAATTAAACGCTAGATCCTAGATGTACTATGCCAGGCCAGTTGCAATGAAGATGAGCTACGACTAGTGAGACTACTGCTTGCAGACACCAAGCTCAGAGTACGAGTCAAGTCAGTTAAGTCTGTAGAGTTTGAGACATCAATCGGCTCCCCACATGGAGATGGACTATCTATGCTCTTCATCTGTTACATGGCTGATGCATTGAAATCCGTGCAGGAAAATCCACAAGATCAACACCCCCCCCCCCCCCCCCCAGTGTCAATACTGGGCATACCACTAGAGATGGAGTATGCCAACGATGTGGACTTTATAGATAAGGAAAAGAAACTCATTGACGAACTTCTCCCAATAGCTGCAAGCAAACTAAAAATTGAAAATCTCTTTATGAATGAAACCAAAACAGTGTTCACCCACATATACCTATCTACAAAGCATGAAACTAAAGAAAATGACGATCCACTCCATGGTGGCGAACCATGGAGGAAAAGTAAAATCCTGGGCTCACTGCTTTGCAGTACTGCTGACATTGCTGCACGCTGCATCAGGGGGAACATAGCTTCCCAGTCCTTCTGGAAGCTATAGATTCTTAGATCAAAGATGCCCTTGGTAAAAAGACTACGTTTATATAATGCAACCTGCGTATCCTTGATGATGTATAACTGTAACAACTGGGCAGCTCCAAAGGCAGCTCTAGACACACTTGGCGCCCGCCACTGCAAACACCTACGCACCATCACTGGACACCGATGGCCAGAGAGCATAATTTCCAATGATGCACTATACAAAATGTGTACTACGCTGCCGCTGTCTGTAAAAGTCGCCCAGCAAAGATGGTCCATGTTTGGCCATGTGCTAAGGATGCCAGAAGACACATCAGCACAGAGAGCCTTGGAATTCTCCCTACTCGGAGCCAGCAAATACTGAGCCAGGAGAGGACGTCATTGCATAAATCTGCTAAGCGTGCTACGAGGCGACCTCAAGAAAGCACAATTAGGTATACTCAAGTCAGGAATGGACAGGAGGAAGCTAAGGATTTTGGCTGAGGACAAGACACAGTGGGCAAAAGCGAAGAAGGGCTGATTGCAGCTGTAGGATGTTTCTACTATTACAGCCACAGAATACAGTAATCATACATATACCGATCTGACCATATGTATGAATTTCGAACCGAATATGGGTCAAACTTATTGCAGACAGTATGGTACTGAAAATCAGTGATCTGCCAAGATTTAAGGCAAGTTTCGGTATGTAATTGCAGACTATGGAATTATTTCATTGAAGAATTTGTTTTAATTATGAGTATAGCTAGCAATGATATGATATAATATTGTTTTCAGCTGAAAGTAATTTAGGCTAAATTATACTTTTTAAACTCAAGTTTATGTGGGTGAAAATCTGGGAGCCGAGCATAACCTACAGACAATACGGCAGTGAAGACTGAATTGGCTAACATTTCAGCCAAGTTTCGGTATGAAATCGCGTACAGTGAATTAAATTACTTCATTATAACATTTTTAAAACTCAATGCTTATTTAGAATATTCATATACCTATCTAACCATATTAGTGGAATTTTTGGCCCGAACACATTGCAGGCATTACTAACTTGGCACATACATACCCTTTCTGTTGATTTATGTATCTAACCACCCGTTACAATGTTATTGACAGCCGTTTTGACTGGAAATTTGGAACATCAGTTGTCTATACATAGTGCTAAATAATTGCATGCATTGATCTTTTCCCCAGTGAAGGATTAAGGACAATAAATTACTAATGAAAATCACACGTACATTATTTTTTAGCGAATTTTGTCCAATTTTTCACGATCTACAATATTATTATACATGTTTTACTGTTAAAATTTACCACACATATAGTGACTAGTAAAATACGTCCATGACATTAAAATCTTTGCCCCTATGACCTATGGGACATAACAATGGAAATTTATACACTATCTCAAATGTTCAGCCCAGTGTTTTATGCTATAATGCATAAGGGAAGTGAAACAGACACAGTACCTGGTATTGTCGTCATAGTATATTAAAACTTTACTGTCTAAATTTGGTGAAGAATGTTAAAATATTTAGATATTGAATGTCCATTTGCAGGCCACGATTTGCCACTGGAATCTGGAATGGCTGTCTCGAGAGTCATTCCAGTGGTACATTATCAAGAACTGTCCCCTCATGGCATGCAATTTGGCATTGCTCAAGATCACTGTAGGGGCCGGTTTGACCAGCTATGCCATGAGGCGGTTAAAATACAATAAGAGATGATGATAGGCCTATATTCATAGCCGTCGCCATTGTGATTTACATCCTTTCAACCTAGACTTCCCAGAATCCCATTTCCAAGGTAACTATAGAGGTGAGCTGTTGAATATTTTAAAACTAATTTGACTAGATGCTGTCGGTGCTTATAGTAGCAGCACAGTTAAATTAGTTTAAAATATTCAACAGAATGTTTATTAAATGGTAAAGCAAAACAGTTTTCAACGTTCCTGATAGCCATACCTACGTCATTCATTACGTATTTTGACTGTGACGTCAGCCTACATGTGCCATAATTGATTATGACGGCAACAAATCATAAAGACATAAAATTCGTGCACTTGATGGACTATTCAATGTTGCTGATGAAGCTATTTACATCATTCATCACGTATTTTGATTGTGAGGTCATCCTACATATGACATAAATAATTATGAAGTCGTATGCTTGGGTGACAGATCACATTCATCCATTGTCATAGAGATATGCTATGTCCATTTGCAGACCAAGAGACCGTCGGTTTTGGCACTTTACCATTGGAATGATAGGCTCAGTTATCGAGCCAGTCATTCCAGTGGTAAAATCTCAAAAATGCCTATCTGTTAGATGTAAATATATATATATATATATATATATATATATATATATATATATATATATATATATATATATATATATATATATATATATATCTCCCTCTCGTTAGTGTTAGGCGATCTGGTGAGAACGTGAATGACCACAATCCCTAGCGCCGGCAATGGACCTTTCCGATCGACTCCCCCCCCCCCCCTCGAATGCCCTGACTATCAATTTCCTGAAATCTATACAGGTAAGGGGTTGCATATTTTGTAGCTAATTTGACTGGCTGCTGTTGCTGTCAATGGCAGCAAGAGCGCCCAGTCAAATTAGTTTTAAAATATTCAACAGAATATGTATTAAATAGTAGAACATGCAATTCTTACAACAACTCATAGCCTGTCTTCAACGGACCTTTCCAGTTGTATCCTTCGATTATATGACGTCATGTGACATCATAGCCAACTAAGTGACGTGCATGCTGACATCACAATCATTACGTCATAAATGATTCTGGTTGGCCCATCTTTAACTCTTAATCGCCCAACATGTTGTAAGAATTGTATGCCTTAGGTGTTAAGCATTTCTGTAATTCTTACCGCCTCTCCGTATTACTGTATTTCCCCTATTTATTTTTACCTTAGATTTGTAGTTCCATATTTTGCATGCTATCTAAGCAGAATTTCTATTCCAATTAACAAAAAAAAAGAATTTACTGATTTTTAGAGGCTATATATACAACACAGGAATCCGCAGTGCTCATTTTAGTGTGAGACACAGCTGGGCAAACGTGTTGCGCCGCTGTGTAGGATAACCGTAGTCATCCTGGGGATGGGATTCAATTGAACGAACATTTATAATAATAAGAAAAGTATTTCAAAAATAAGATAATAAAAAGAATGTTCCACTCCTCGCATCACTCCAGAATCCTGCTACATCCTTGGCAGAAATAACTGCAAACATTAGGCACGAAATTTCCACATCGTGTCTGTGTTCCATGGCTGGTGGTGGTGGGGCGTGGCAGATTTTCTTGGACTGATGAAATTTCACTATCATATGTTGGCTGTCTATAGTTATTAAGTCTTCACCCGTTATAATTGTACTAATGTTCATTGCTACACTTGTGGCCATTGATGATGCGATGACTGTAGGTGCGGAGGCGGTTGCTGATGCGGCTGGCGTGGTGATGGCTGGTGGCGGTGCGGTGATGGTGCCGATTGTTGTTCGCGGAGGAGATGAAGCTGCGGCGGTAAAATCGATAAGCTTGCACGATTTTGCGGCCTTCAGAAGATGGCTGGCAGTGACACGCGATACTGGATTAATCTCCTGAGTGTGGGCGATTCTCCTCTTCCCCCGAATACGGATGGCCAGGCGTGGTGCTCTTCCTAATGGCTGGATCTTGTAGTGGATGGTGCAGTGGCAATGTCAGGATGATGATGGTGGTGCTACTGATGCCGGTGGCGGTGGCGTGTTGCTCTTCTTCGTCTATGATCAAGTCATCTGGAGACGGTGACGGTGGATATTCCATGTCTGGTGGTGACGTGATTACTGGGATGGGATGACCGACGGCTGCTGGTACTGATGATGTTGGCTTGGATGCTGATGCTGGTGACTTGCGGTGACGTTGTACTACTGGCGGCTGCAGTGACTGATGTTGGTGGTACGTGCGGTGCTGCTACGGCCGGTGATGATCAGGCAGGCGATGTTGGTGCCTGGCTTGCACTGGCTACCGGACGGACTGGTGCTGATGATGGCGGCCAAATGTCCAAAAGCGTGACATGCAGTGGAAACTGGTGGTGGTTATTGAGCAGTGCCGCGTGACTATAGCTTGACGTATTGTTGCGCTATGGTGCGCGCAATTCGTTCCATCGGGATTACTATTATGGGTAGTCTTTTTCAAATGTTCTGGCTAACACTACCGGATCTTCACTTTCTTCTCCCGGAACTAAAGTTACTTTAAGCACACAATGTTTAATTTTAATGGCGTGTGTTACACCATAGCGCATTGTGGAAAACAAGTACTGGCAACTGGCACAGAAGCTGCTGAAGCAAATGGTCCCGATTGACGTGCAGTTTCCGATCTGAGTTTCTGGTAAAAGTTCTGTGACACTGCTGTCCATTAGGCAAAAGAACGGGACAGGAAAACTTCCTCACACGTGTTGATGAGGTAGATTCTTCAGATGTGTCGGAGAAAGCCAAATCTTGCTCGAGAGACATGTTGCTCCCACATTGTAGTGGTGCGGGTTACTTAACTTGTACTTAATAAACTAATAATTGCTGACTAATATATTCCAAGCCTTAATACATAATAATAATAAAATAATAATAAGATGTTCAGCAGAATTTTGTTTGAGACACAAAAGTAGCCTATTGCTGTGATCTTTCTTTGTGTCCAATTTAACGGGAAGACAAAGTTTCAGAGCGCGCACTTCCTTTTTATACGGATTAGTGACGTCACGGGAGGGCGGATGACCACACCTGAAAGTTTTATAGGTGATTCGGTCATGCCCTACAAAGAAAGTTTCGATTATATTTTTCCCGTAGTCACATAAATATTTCCTCCCGTATAGAGGAAGTATTTTTAATTATAAGAAGATTTGGCGATTAACTTCGTCCCCAGTCTGCTTAAAATATAAGTTCCCAATCAACGCAAAACTAGGAACTACTTATTCCCATGGAAGCTCACCTTTTAATTAGCGTGAGACGGGTTTTCAGATTGTATGCTTATAAACTTGCCTCTTCAAATTTCAGGCTGGAGCGCCCGATGGGGTGTGTGGGAGCCTGGTGATGTCAGTGGTAATTACCCCGACTCACCCTCGCCACTCCTCCATCACGCTGTGGTTGTCGCGTATTTTGGCGGCTCATTTGTTTAAAGCTTTTTGATCCAATTTACTGGAAATAGAAGTGTAAGTCACGTGGTTGATCCGAAACTTAGATGCCGTTTATGGTGCTGATAAAATAATGCTGCTGATGTATATTCTGCGTAGATGCGGGAAATGGAAATATATGTTCGATGGTGAATCTTTTATGATATAATGTCACCGTATTGCGTGAGATCTTTCACATGTGTCTTTTTATTTATCTGTAGATAGGTAGTTCTCAGCCTGTGTCGATTTTGAGCTGGAACGCAGGTAAGAGATTTTTGGAAATTCTCTTTGTAATTATACTGTCAGATTTTTGATATCGCTTTATCAGCCCATGCGCTAATGCTTTGTATACACGGTAGAGCAGTTGGGCTCTTAATCAAAAATATGACAGTAAAGATGTATGTAATCTGATGTGTGTTTTAAATAGTCCTATTCTTGCGGTTAATCAAAGTTACTGCTCCCATCAAGATAGCTGTGTTTTCCGAGTGGGTGGGCTGCCAAGCATCCTCCTCTATGGGTAGGACTAGCCTTATCCCTACCTAGACCAGACATATTTATATATATATATATATATATATATATATATATATATATATATATATATATATATATATATATATATATATATATATAATTACACTACAGCTCGGATGTATGAGTGCGCACAGTTTTTACGAGTACAATGCCGACGTATGGAGATTGTGAATACAGTCAACCTGAGTATCTGTGTTTCTGACATGTTGGTGATTTTGATTGATACGCATGGCTGGTTATCTGTGAATGATTCCTGCGCTGTGGTGAAATGTGACATTTTTATTGCCGCTGGTTGCGGGAGAGGTGAGGCGGTGCGGTGTCAAGTTTATCGAACCTTGCTTGTATTTGGGTCTGTAATGGCCGAGCCCATGGGCGGAACAGAGTTATTTTAGAGTGCGGATGACCTGAAGGATGCTGTCGTAACTTTGATCAATCCATTATCGAATTCAAATTTTCGGTAGCAAAATCGTACTCGTGACTGACGACAATGCAGGCATCTTACTCTTAATAATATTGACTGTTATTACATGTGAATGAAGTGTAGTATCTTTAGCTGTTTTCGTACGACGTGTCCGGGAGGGACAGAGGGGGGGGGGGGGGTTGGAGTTGGTGGACGTTTCTCCCATAACGCGTACTGTAGATGGCTGCGGTGCATTTCTTCTATCCGCATGATCAGTTCTAAATGTTGACTGGTGTTGTTGACGCTAGTGAACTGTTGTAGGGAAATCCGGGCTGCTGTATGATGCTAAGGTTTATGCGAGATGGGCGTATTCCAGTTTTCCACGCTGGTGAATGCGGAGTCTATTGCTATTGCGGTGAGTCGGGGTTGCGGTGAATAATATTTTCACTTCATTTTGTGCGAATGGATTTGTTGCGGATATTTTTATGTCTCTAACAGTGCTTAATTAAAACCGATAGGTGCTGCTAAACGATGTTGTTGCCCATGTTGAATGTCTCTGTTATGCTGAGTATAACCGAGTATGTGTGTGATGTGTGCGCAATGATGAATTGACGTATCCATTCCTGAAGGCAAGTGTGCTCTGTATGTAATTGACGTTCTGTCTGTGGTGTGATGTCCTGACTGCTCACGGGGGAGTATGGAGGGCCCAAAATTGAGAAGGTGGCCCTTGGACAGGGGGATGTGGTCATCTCCCATTACACGATGGTTGGTACGTTTTCGTAGTTTTTAGGCACCAGGAAAATTCGAGCCAAGAGTCTGCTGAACAGGCTGCTCCCCTGCCCACCGCGGGGGGTGTTGTTGGTTGGTGCGGTGTGGGATGCCACCTCGTCTGTAGCAGCAGTCTCTCTCATATCCGAAGATTGACGGTCAACAGACGATGAGTGGAGTGTGAAATGGACTGGGCCAGTGATGTCCGAACTTGTTGTATAGATAAGGGACGCCAGTTGGAACTGGAGCATTGGTGCCATCACGGACAAGGATGCATATTGGTTGGAGAGTGGTACGGCATTTTTGGTGTGTGGTCGAGTACACCGAGTTGTGCGGTTTTGCGGTTATAGACACGGCAAGGCTTCATCCAACCTCTTCACTTCCATGCTATTCAGCACATGTTCCACTCCACAGGAAGCATGGCTTGGGTCATCCTCAGCTTCCGCTGGTGGTAACTCTGTAATGGGGAGTATAGCATGAAGTGGGTGGGAGTGGGAAGAGATCAGTGGAACAGTTCTTCCATCCGGTCCCTTGGACAAAACAAACAGAAAGTTCTTCAAATACGGCTTCCCAGATCAAGTAGACCCGTGCTGAGGAGGGAGAAGGCGGGTACGTATCTCGTCATCCTCCTCAGCATTAGCCGCTTGTTCACCGGTGTTCTGGCTTGGTAGAAGATGGGTTGAACTGGCACCGCAGTGATTTGTGCTAATCGTGGGAATACTGCTTTCCGTAGAAATTTCTGTCTGGGTGCCGGTGTCACGAGAAATGCCCAGTCCGAGCTCTGGTGCTGGGACATCACTGACACACAGTTTAAGCCAATCGAAGTGGATGACTGAGGTCAGGCCGTCTGAAGCACGGATACGGTAGGTCACGGCCGACATCTTACCTACTACCACATAGGGGCCTTTCCACTGGTAACTCAGTTTACTTGGCACATTTGCAGATCGTCGTGAATCGTGTACCCATACCATCCTTCCTGCTTCCTTCATCAACATCTCTGCTAGCGTACGGTTAAAGCATTCAACCATTCCGTCGCTGCATGGATGATAGGGCGTAGTTCTTGTTTTGACGATATGACACAATTTGCAGAGCTCTGATATGAGCTGGCTCTCAAAATTACTTCCTTGATCGGAGTGTAGTTCATAAAGCATACCGAAACGGTAGAATACATTGCTTGCCAGAACCTCCGCCACGCTGGATGCCTCATGGTCTGGCAAAGCAAATGCTTCCACCCACTTCGTAAAATAATCTTGTAATACGAGGATGTATTTATTTCCGTCATCCATTGTATTCAAGGGTCCGAGCACATCAATAGCCACTCGCTCCCACGGTGCACAAACTATCTCAATTTGAATAGGTGTGTAGTGATGCTGGCATTTTGGCAAGGGATACATTTGGCAACCCATGCCTTTACACTATCGCGAATCCGGATCCAGTGGAATCTCTGTTTGATGTGGGTAATGGTCCTTTCCATGGCCAGATGCCCAGTGTTATCATGTAGTTGTTGTAGTATAATATTTCGATAACTTTCCGGGATTACCAGACGGTTATTGATTTAGAGAACGTTGTTGTTGAGATGACATTCTTCAAACCCCTGGTAATAATATTTAGCCGTGGTGGATAATGGTGTTACTGATTCCTTGGGAGGATGTACCCCCTCCTGAATCCATGCATATATATTTCGTGTTTGCGTGTCTGTTGCTTAGTCATGTGCGATTTTCTCCGGGTTCCACTCTGCACACTGCAATTCGGGGAACTCCGGAGACGGCTGTGTAGATTGTGTCATGGTTGTTGCCTCTTCATGTTCATCTCCTTGCCCTATTCTGCTGAGGGCGCTGGCACTACCATGCAATTTGCCGGGATGGTGAACGTTAAAGTTGTAGGCCTGCAGGGATTCCTGCCATCATGCTTACCTGGCCCTCCAGATTTTTAAGGTTTCTGAGCCAGCGTAGTGAGGCATGGTCTGTACGACGTGTAAATGGGTGGCCATACAGAAGGTGTTTGTAGTACTTGATGAAATGTACCGCTGCAAGTAGTTCTCACTTCGTGGTCGCGTATCTTTTTTCTTTTTTCGTTAATGTACGTGAACCATAACCCAACACCTTCTCCATTCCATCCTCTGTGACCTGAGATAGATCCACACCAATGGCATAAGCTGATGCATCAGTGTCCAAGATGAAATCGAGGTTTCGATTAGGATGAGCAAGAATAGGGGCGGTCATCAAGAGTTCCTTCAATGCCCTGAAGGAACCTTCACACTCATTCGTCCACTCGAATGGTCGATCTTTTTCGGTGATCTTATACAAGGGTGAAGCAATCTCGCTGAAGTGACGGATGTATCGACGATAGTACTGGCATAAGCCGAGAAAACTCTGAGTTTCTTTGATTGAAGAGGGCTTTGGCTGCTCTGCTACTGCCTTTGTTTTTGACGGCTGAGTAGCCACTCCATCACCAGATATGATGTGTCCCAGGAACTCGACGCTCTGTCTGAAGAGATTACATTTCTTTGGTTTGAGCTTTAAGTTAGCCATGCAGAATCTTGATAAGGTTAATACCTGCTCAATGAGACACTCAAAAGTTCCAGGAGCGTTGCACAAGCCATAGGGCATTTTGCAGAACTGAAAAAGAACGTCCCTACATACGAATGCGGTCTTTTCCATGTCAGCTTCATCCATTGCTACTTGCCAGTAGCCACTAGCTAAATCAAGTGTACAAAACCACTTGGCTCTGGACAGAGAATCCAAGGCCTGATCTATTCACGGTAGTGGATAGGCGTCTTTGATGCTAAGATCATTAAGGCAGTGGTAGTCTATACAAAACCTCAAGGATCCATCCGTATTGCCTGCTAGTACGATGGGCTGGGCCATGGAGATGCTGAAGGTTCTAAAATACCATTCCCAACATGTCGTTAACTTGTTGATGCGCTTCCGGTTCCTTATGGATGGGAAGACATCATACCGGTTGTTGTACTGGGTGATTATTTCCCATGTCAATGGAGTGTCACACAAGATGAGTTTCTCCGAGATCCATGTCTCCTGAAGCTATTGCGATACTTATAAAGTAATTTCCATACTTGATGTTTTTGAGGTTGGTGTAATCCTACTGTGGCATGTAAGTACAAATCAAGTAAGTGTTCTGGTAGATCATCAGTCGGTTCTGTAGGTGTGCCATTAAGTGTTGGTGTTTCCAAAGAGATCACATCCACCAAATGGCCACAACGGACTCCAGGTTCAAGAGTTATGGGGTCTGCTGTGCCATTGAACACACGAAATGGTATGTGTTCTTTGTTGGTGTCCATGATCATGCGGGGACTTGCGCATTGTGAGGCGATCATGTAGTCAGGGTCAGGTTCCAGCATGTCGATGTATGTGTTGTTTCCTAACTGTGGTGCGGTGGCCCACAAGATTTGTTCCTGTCCTGGCTCAACTGTGTCAGTACTTGAAAGCATTACCGACACATATTGCATAACTATGATTTTGGTCCAAGAGGTACCCGTTGGCCGTGTATGTCAAGTTCTTGTTGTTTGGAGTGAATGATGGCTTCGCTGGCACTAAGAAAATCAGAGCCAAAAAGGGCGTCGTTTTGGATAGAAGCGATGACAACTCACTGTATGAATTGCATCTCCTCAATTTGTATAATAAGATTAGTTACACCAGCTACGGGCACATCAGCTCCCGTAGCTGTCTGTAAATATATATTTGTGGGCTTAAGGGGAGGCTTCTTATGAACTGGGATGCTCTCATATAAGCGCTTGTTAAATACGGCGATAGAAGCTCCAGTGTCAATGGTAGCACTGGAGGAAATACCATTAAACAGACAGGCAAACTTGTATATGACTTTGCAGTGCACCTACGGAAGAGTCTCCAATGATACCTCCTGTGAAAGTGGAGGCAGAACGGAATCATTCTGTATATAGTCGGCTTGTTTTTTAATTGCTTCCTTTAATGCTGTTGATGGCTGAGTGAGGAAAGGGCCAGTTTGTCGTCGCCGCTGCTGTGAGTTCTTTGGTGATGATGGAGCTGGTGGTAGCAGTGGTGATGGAGCTGTTGCCATTTCTGTATATGCGGTGTTAGTGTAGACTGCAGTGCGGATTGGATTCTCGCGATTACGGATGAGAGCTACCTGCGCAAGCCACTTCGTACAGTGCATCATCGGATGCTGTGTTGATGCACAGAAGATGCAGTGATGTCGTGCGAGGCATTCATATTGGCGGCAGTGTCGTCGTTTAGGATGCGGTGTGGTGTGATTAGTTTTCCCTGTACCGCTGCTGTCCATGGATGTGGGAGATGCTGCTGTATGGGATGGTGTGTTGCATACCACCAAAGGACACCGAGAGTCCAGTATCTTGGTCGTGGGACATGGTGCTTGCAGAAACGTTGTTTCAGCGGAGGTGCTACAACCTACCACTGCCGTTTTACAAAGAAAAGAAGGTTTGTTATGAGTTGACATAGCCGGTTCACTTTGTTCGCAAGAGGGGGATGGCAATGCTGCAGATGTGGGAGGCATCGTAGGTACCGACATATATGTAGTCATATGTATTGGTGTGCGTGTGAAGGCTGATGCTTGATGGTGATAGTTGGCCACTGGACGTTGTTGTACGGAGTCAGCAGTTGAGCCAGGTGGTAAATACAGGCACCGAGGTGACTTCAATCAGTGCCCTTAGGAGTTTGATGGCTTATCTGGTTGCGGTGTTCTGCAGTCAGCAGTGGGTGTGGTAGACGGAGGTCAGTTAGGGCACCGTTCTCTCCAATGTCCTGGCTGACCATATCCGTAACATGTGTTCGGTGGTGGTGCAGTGTTGGTAGAGATTGCGGTCCTGATGTGTGTAGTAGTGAGGATAGTGCTGAGAGTTGTAACGAGATTGGTGAGTGCGGAGATCTGTTTGTTGATCTCATCTATCTTTTCATGCATGTTACAATTGTTATTATTGTGCTGATTACCGCATCCTGAGGCCCCGTTGTGGCCTCCTCTGTAGCCACGCCCCCTTCCTCTAGGCGTGTGATTCTGTTTGGATTGGTGCAGTGCTTGTTGTTGTGTGGATGGTTCTGTGGTTGCTGATGCGGTGGGTGTAGCGCGATTGTCAGTTGATGTGGCGATGTTTGCACTGTCCAGTTCATTGATGGGGTGAAGTTGTCGGCGATTAGACTTTTCCCGCTCCAAGAAGTTATCGATTCGTACTGCGGTGGCTGTTAATTGAGCTAGGCTTCTGTGGTCTGCGAGAAATAACTTCTCCTTAAGAGCGGGTTCACCGCTTAAGGCATCGATGAACGTGTCAAGATGTAAGTGTGTGACACCCTCAATGTTAGTGCTGGGATATGTGCGGGTGACTAGTCTCCTGATGCGGCTTGCTAATTCTGGTAAAGTCTCTCCCATGCGTCGTCTAAGATTTTTGAGTTGGAGGCCACTAGGTTCCCCAAGGGCGGTGTCGCCGAACATTTCTGACAATGCCCGTTCTAATTGTGTGTAAGTGGGTGTGTAGTCAGTCCCGAGATCCATGAGCACTTGAAGCACTTTTCCTGAAAGCTTCGCGGCAAGATATTCCCCATTTGATGGTTGCTCAATCCATTGGTTCTGCTAATAATTTCAAACTGAACTTTGTAGTTGGCCCAGTCGTTCTCCCCACTAACTTCCGGGGGTGGGGGTGGGGGGGAGAATGACCCGACCACGAGTACGTGGAGAACTTAGTGGTGAAAATGCTGGTGGGGGTGGTACTCGGGAGACTGATGAGAATGCTGATGCTGGTCGACGCGTGGGTGATGGTGGTGACGGTGTCGGTGTTTCCCATCGTCATGGCTGTTGATGATGATGAGGCTGCCTATGAGAAGAATAGTGATGTGTATGCGGTCGTGTATGTAGATCTACTGAAGCTCACCCTGATGCGGGTCTATAAACCGGTGTTGCTCTATGGACGGTAGGCGGTGCTGTATGCTGATGACGCGGCCATTCTTCTCGTGATGATTGCGGTGGTAGACATCCCTTGTATGGTGGTGGTGCAGTTTGCTGATGGGTGTGGTGTGTGGCGTGACTGATGTATCTATGGAACAGAGGTACTGATTCCTTCCGTTGATGTCGTGCTGTCCCCTGAAAATAAGATGGTAAATCAAATGGGGAAGATACAGGATATTGTACAATGTGGATGACGGTTAGCTCTCGGTCTCAGGGTGACTGATTCTGAGCGACGCTGAACGGCGGGAAACAAAGACCAGCTCCTAAGGCTGGTGGAACTCAATCGTTCCGGTGGGGCCATGCGACCATTGCCACTAACATTAAATTGAACAGTGTCAGCCCATGAGTTTGTGTCACCGGTATGCCTGTGCATAGCAATTTTGAGATCTATGGCCTTACAAGATTTGAAGGTGACCTAAAATAATTAAACTAATTAATATATATATATATATATATATATATATATATATATATATATATATATATATATATATATATATATATATATATACCTATACAAACAGTACGAGTTTGTGAGATACAATATTATTCGAATAATATATAACATAGAAACAGCCATATGAACCTTTAAACGTAGAGTCACCGGGGGCACCACACTGACTCGCAGGTCCACAGATGTACCACTATAAAGGAGGCTCCCGCACACGATATTACTAATTAACTTAATATAAGTTATTATACCGCTGAGCTAAAAAGGAAAAGGAAAGAAATGAAAATCCTGAGTGGTGAGAGGCATTGTGCCTCACACGAGCATTACTCCTGATGCTGTGTCTTTGGGTGAGAAGTAGTAGCCTCGTGCGTGCCACAATCACTGGATCCTTGCGAGAGGTAAGTGTCTTGCGCGGGCCTCCGTCAAAGGAAAATGCTGCCACCGCAGAAGCAGAGGGATAGAGATGGCCAAAAAAGGGGCCACCCTGTATTCAACCAAAAGGTGCTGCAAAGAAAAGACCATCCTAGGGAAACTATAACTAAAGGTGTTGCGTGCTCTTTTACGTGACGATTAGACAAGCGATTCCCATAGGATTCCCCAGTCACCATCTTATGTAGCTCCAAAAATACTGAATTAGTAGGTGCCACTTTTATTTATGCGGGACTTCTGATATGCCTAACCTATCATTTAGGTTTTAAAGACAAGAACAAGTTTAGGTTGCTAACTTTTTAGATACGGCTCTCAATGAGAGCGGATATCCTAAGGCATCAGCACTCAAGACAGCATGCATACATGTTACTTTGCAAGATATCCGAGCTCGATGAGAATCCAGATATCGTGCTCTGCAACCACAAAATATCACAGGATGATGGTTACCTTTTTACACAAGCAAATTTATTCCAACTGACCTGTCATTACGGTGAGGATTGGAGGGGCGCATATCCAACGTAAATGTCCCACAAGGGCGTGGCAGATTCCAACATCTTGCCAAAACATTTGTACATAATTCGGTGGAGATGTGCATCTCGTCCGTCACCAATCCTATGGAGCTATGTTATTGACCTAAAATTAGGTTTATTTCCAAGTTGCCTAAATATGCACTGCGGTGCGGGAGTTCTATCCCAAAAGACATGAAGAGAAATAATAATAATAATAATAATAATAATAATAATAATAATAATAATAATAATAATAATGTTTTCGCAGTGCTTCCTACATTGGCAAGTGTAACTAACTAACAAGTATCCTAAGATACAGGGGAGGTGTATGTGACACCGTACCTTGGCCAATCACGCTCGGAAACCTCCTATAGTTTCCCAGAGTTGGATCAGCCAACGGTGCAGATAGGGACATCCAAACAATGTAAGAAGCCACAAGGCTTAGTGGAATATGAAGAGAGACAATAACTTTATAGATATGAGGCGCTATAGGTAAATTTGCAAATTTTACACAACCTTGCCAGGGTGCAGGGCTAGATTAACACAACGACCGGAAAAGAAGCGTACACTATATGTCTCCTAACGAAAAGATTGTCTCTAATCACATTAAACTTATCCTATCGGGCTGAATAGTTAGGTTTAGTCGGTAGCATGCTGGGATAAACAGAGTTAATAGCACGGACAGCGACCTCAGTGAAAAATTGTCGGTGGCGGGAAAAAGTGATGCATATTAATGTTGCTGTATTTTATTTCCTAAGTACACTTCCACAAATAAACAAAACATATCAACTGATGGCTACTTGCCATATACTAAACTAACCAAGTACAAAATGGTAACAGTACATGAAATGATTAGAACGGTAATAATACAGGTTGATAGACCTAATACGGTGCAGTTAGTAACACCTTACAGCAAAACGAGGATAAATATGAACAGTAATAAAGAAATTATAACTAGCCCTCCTAAGACCGGAATGGTACCTATTAGTCATCGGTACATTTGATTACAATACTCATAATAATTAAAGATGATGTAATTAAACATACATCATGTATAGTTACTTGAATACCCAGTAGCCATTCTTAGTTGCGGCTACTACGCTACTGAAATTGATATGTCACTATGCTCGTGGCATGAGTTGACGCGTTCTCTGACGACTGGATCAGTTTCCGCATGTCGACGTTCCACAGGATATGGTCTCTGTAATGCTGGTCCAGGACAGAAGCGGTACAAACTCAAAACAGTGAAACACAGTATAAGAACAGTCTACTGATTAACTAGTAAGTTCTACATGATGCGGTATGACTAAAAGTTCCGTTATAATAATGGTAACTAGTATAGTTAAGATAACCCATTAACAGAGAGGGTTATTGATACAGTTGTAATTAAAGTGTACTTATTTAAGCTTAACAGTGTCGGGTGTGTCAATTAGCTCTTGAGACACACCGAGCAAAGTTTACTTGGCTGCGGTCAAAACATTAAATTATCACATACGACATGCAGTATCGCGGTTGAATGTCCACTTTTCAGTGTGGCTGGCAGATCCGGTGAGTTATCCACCGCTGGCTCTACATCATATAGAATTATATGACTGGACCGTAAGGGTTCACCGTAAAAGTAGTTCCTATACAGTTAGTAATTAAATCTGGAACATTTTAACACTGAAGATGTTATCACACAGTGTAGTGGCCCGATATCTCTTGCGGTCCAAGCTGAACTGGTAGTTGAAATGTGCTGAGATGATGCTGAATTCCGTCTTTGGTACTACAGTTATTCAGTCAGGTTTCCGTGCTTGGAAAGCTCCTGACTGGCCGGCGCTCAGCCGACGACGCTCTCGACTCACTGAAAGCATCCCCTTTCATACTCTCAGAAACGTCATCATCTGACTGCTTCATCCAACGAGAATTAGATGAACCAGCCAATCAGAGTGCTAGAATTACGCGCCGTGCACACATTTATCTAAATATGTTGATAGATATAGATGTGTAGATGATGTAGTACGTCACATGTACACAAATCACTTATTATATAGCTATGTATATATACACGCAATTACGACGTTTAAGAGAATATTTTGAAAATATTTTAAAGGGGATGAACAGTGATAACTCAGCCATTTCTTAACTGATTTTGAAATGGTTTATAGATTTGGAAAGCCTGTCGGATTCTGGTCTTGATTGATACCAGATTCGGCGGAAACAAGAAAGTATAAAGAATTACAATTACCTACTCGGTACACTAAAAGCGCTACCCGCTCTTGAATGTGCTACACATGCTCTGTCAATGCAGCGGATAGCGCGCATGCGCCCTAGGCGTTTTAACGAACTTAGGCCTATATATGCTTATGGCTCTACCCAGGGGGCCGCGTTCATGAAAACGAATCCAGGAAGGGCAGCGCGTACCCAGCTTAGCTGGTATGGCCCATACCCGATCGGTCGATCCGAACTACACCTGCACATTCGTCGTAGTCGTCATGATTTATATACATACTTTGAACCATGACTTCCCAGAATCCCTTTTCATGGTAACTATGGAGGTGAGCTGTTGAATATTTTGGAGCTAATTTGACTTGGTGCTGCTGCTTATTAAATAGTGAAGTACAGCTGAAGGACTTTTCAATGTTCCTGTTGTACATAGATACGCCAGGCATTACGTATTTTGACTGTGACTTCATCCTACTGGGGAGGGGATGGGGGCGGGGGGGGGGGGGGGGGTTGGGGTGGGGGGGGGTTTGTTGGGTGTGTGTGAACTAATTGATTATAATGGCAAGGCTCTACAATATCTGACCGCGCTTGCTAAAATATGTGCTCACTTATTACAAGTGATTCGACTGCTTAGGCTACGTTATACAACTCATAAATAAGTTAATATACTTACAAAACATAAACAGAAATTCTGCCCTGTTTTGCAAACATGGTAATTTATTCTTTAGATGTTCTATACCATCGAGTATGCGGTTTTACAGTACAGCTCATACATGTAAATAAGGCACTATATTTGCAAAGAAAAACGGAAATCCTATCTTGTTTTGAAAATGTTTTAATTTATTTTTTAGGTCTTCTATACCAAACGGTGTCAGGTTTCACGCAAACCGGGAGATAAAAACTAACCATTATCTTTCTGCTTTCAAAGGCTAGACCTAGTTGTTTCACGGTCAGTACATGAAAGATCGGTGTGGGTTATGTAAACAATAATGCTGAAAGTTGTCTACATGTGTGTAGCAATGGTTTACGGCAGCAGTTTCCAAAATGAATAGAAGTTATCATATAGTTATCATATGTACATAAATGTTTGGAATTTCAGCGATGTATTCGTTAGGTTTTAACGCATTTCTGTAATTCTTACCGCCTCTCCGTATTACCGTATTTATCCTATTTATTTTTACCGTAGATTTGTAGTTCCGTATTTTGCATGCTATCTAAGCAGAATTTCTATTCCAATTAATTCCACCCCCCCCCCCCCCCATAGTGAGCATATGCGTATGAGCGATCTAGCCAATATACATCCTAAATCTATGGTTCCAACTAAAAATAGAGGCACGCTCTATCTATCTCTCTAGTTAGCCGTTGGAGACCGCAATCCTTTGCGCAAAATGGCCGCGCCTGTACGCAATTCTAGACACAACCCGAATATAAGCGTAGCCGTGAGCGGCCACGCAAAAATATGCAAGACAAGAAATCTGGTACGAGGCCAGTTCATAGAACTAGGGTTCTTTACTAGGGGTCAGTCACGGGGATTGCTTGGCGCTGCGTTTAGCGCGTTCATTTCCGCCGCGTGATTCGAATACAGTGTTCTAGATTGGATTGATCCTACCACAATCCATCGTCCTATTGCACGATTCTCGCCCTCCCACTACGATAGCGTAGCTATGTGAGTGGACGTACGTTAGTATGATGACCACAATCAGGAACGGATGGGTCTACATGGCCTACACGATTTGGAATCGATTACAAATTTTGAAATCGGAGGTAAGCTGGTATGGCGGTAACAGCGTTAAGTCAATTTAGTTTCCAAAATATCTAACAGAATGTTTTTATATTGCAAATTTATCAAAGACAAACAATTCGTACACTTAACAGACTTCGGTTTTCATGACGGAGTTATCATACAGCAGTATGATTGTGACGTCAGCTAACTAGTGGCGTAATGGACCTTTCCGGTTTTAGCTATGCCCCGCCCATCTCTGGATAAGCACCCACGCTTCGCCACTGTTGTGACCGATCAATCCCTGAACTCGCTGACTATCAATTTCCAGAAAGCTATACAGGTAAGCTGTTGAATATTTTGAAACTAATTTGACTGGGTGCTGCCTATGGCAGCAGCAGCGCCTAGTCAAATATAGTTTCAAAATATTCAAGAGAATGTTTATTAAATAGTAGAATTACAAATCGTACAGCAATGCTTAGTCCGCCTTCAATTAAGTGTTCGTGACGTACTTATCTACGTCATTCATGACGTCATTGATTATGACTGCATCTGACATGTCACGTACGTAGTTGGTTATGACGTCATATGATAGGTGGATAAACTGGACAGGTTCATTGATAATGGCATCATATACTTAAGTTACAGAAAGGATCCCTCCATTGTTATCCGCATGTGGAATATCAATTGAATAACATTTTATAAAATCAACACGAACACGCGACTACATATAACATATGCCTTTGTTCTCGCTCATACACATCCATTACACAATACATCAGAAGTACGGTAATTAGGCCTATGGATTAAGGATATACTAATTGACCATTACAGTTTATCCATCAATCATAGGACGTCATAATCAACTACATAACGTGTGGGATGACGTCATGATCAATGGCGTCAAGATTGACGTAGATAAGTTAGTCACGAACGCTTAATGGACCTTTCCATTTTGGCTATACCCCGCCCATCACTAGCTAAACTCCACCCACACCCCTGCGCGTATTGGGATCGATCGATCTCTGGACTCTCTGACTATCAATTTTCAGAAAACTATACAGGTATAGAGTCACAATAGTCAACAGCATGTTTATTAAATAGTATAGACATACAATTCGTACAACGTGTCGGACTATTAAGAGTTAAAGATGAACCAAACAGAATCGTTTATGACGTAATGATTATGACGTCATCATACCCCCTTCACACTTAGTTGATTATGACGTCATATGACATCAGATTGATAGATGGATAGACGGACTAAGCGTTGTTGTACGAATTGTATATCTTTACTATTTAATAAAGATGCTGTTGAATATTTCGTATCTAATTTGACTGCAGCATCAGCACCCAGTCAAATTAGTTTCAAAATATTCAACAACTTAACTGTATAGTTTTCTGGAAATTGATAATCAGGCAGTTCAGGGATCGATCGTTCCCAACGCGGGGAAGTGTGGGTGGATCTTAACGAAAGATAGGCGGGGCATAGCTAAACAGGATTCCTCCATTGCGTTAAAATAAACTAGTGGCTGCACCGAGCATGAATGAACTGCGATAACGACGTCGCTGTAAAACGGTATGACGTCAGATGTTGATTACTACTACTCTATATAATGGATGGATCCAGTTTATCGATCAATCATATGGCGTCCTAATCAACAACGTCACATGTAGGCTGACGTCATAATCAATTACGTCATGAATGGCGCGATTTAGGTCGTCATAAACGCTTACTAGTTCGTCAAATTGTGCCAAAATGCAGCAACAGCACACAGCCAAATTAGTTTCAAAATATTCAACATCTTACATGTATAGTTTTCTGGAAATTGAGATCTGTGAGTGAAGGGATCGATCGATCACTGGACGGAGCATGGCTAGAGATGGGCGTGGCATACCTAAAACCGGATTCATCCGTTGGACGATGTAGGTCTACCATCCAATAAAATACAAGATTTAAAAAGATGGAAGACGATCAGCACTTCTACTCGAACTCGGTCTTATGAAAATTTTCAATTAACAATGTGAGAGAGAGAGAGTGGATGGATCTATTTCTAGCCATACCCATCCATTTGTAGATAGGTTCAGCCCACTTTTACGTGTAAAACTACTAGGCTGTTACGCAGACTCCACTTCGGAGACCAGACAGGTCCGGACCAGTACCTCTCCGTGGTCGGACTGCACGGACCACTGTGGATCGTGTTGATTTTGATGCCATCTTAACCCCTGTATAATTAGCTTGCTGCAGACTTAAACATCCACTTGATCCATCCAGCGGGTCATGTGATATAAGCATCTACGCAATGTCAACAACTTCTCGTCATCATTTTGTGTGCGTACGTTTGAATTTTGAAGAGAACTAAGATTATTTTTCTGTTAACTATTCTTCATACAGACGACTATGAGCTTTATATCATCTGGTTTTGGATGAAACTATATTGTGCAGTATGAGTAGAGTAGTTTCCGTGTCCTTTCACGATCCAATTCTCTTTATCACTATATTTTTGTGGAAATTACTCCGCCAATGGCCACTCATTACACACGAGACTCTTTTCCCGATTTCGTATCAAAGGAAATCCCGCATGACACGAATGGCGGCGACTCCTGATATGGACCTTTCCAGTTTATCCATCTATCACATGACGTCATAATTAACTACGTGGCGTGTACCATGATGTCATAATAAATGATGTCATGGATGGCGTAGATTATGGATAAGTACGTCGCCAACGTATAATCGGAGACGGACTAAGCGTTGTTGTACGAATTAGGTTATGTCTTTACTATTTAATAAAGATACTGTTGAATATTTTGAAACGAATTTAACTGGGTGCAGTTGCTGACAAAGATGATGTTGAATATTTTAAAACCAGTTTGAAATGTCAGCAACAGCACCCAGTCAAGTCATTAGTTTAACAATATTCAACAGCGTATCTGTATAGTTTTCTGGAAATTGATAGCCAGGGAGTTCAGGGATTGATCGACCCCAACACAAGCTAGGTGTGGATGGAGCTTAGCTAGAGATGGGCGGGACATAGCTAAAACTGGAAATGTCCATTGCTACAATCAGATACCCAGTTTAGGTTCCGCACGAAGAGAGTGCAGTCTGTGCTTGAAATCGCAATAAAGTGATCCATTTCTCTCTAGGCCCCGCCTATTTCTAGCTAGGCTCCGCCCACTTTATACGCACATTTGCATGACACTTTGAATCCTGAATTCCCAGAATCGCAATTTTAATGTAACTTTACAGGTAAGTTGTGGAATATTTTGAAACGAATTGTATTGGAAGCTGTTGACGCTATGGAGCGGTTGATGGCAAAATCTCCACAGCCAAAGTAGTTTAAGATTATTTAACAGAAAGATATCCAATTCAGACACTTACATAACGGAACCTGTCCACATTTGTGACGTCATTTCGATTGTGACGTTGGCCAACAAAAGACTTACGTGTACGACGTCAGGGGTTCGTTTTCGCGACTGACTTGGTTCGTGAAACCACGAATCAGGAACCACTAGCCATGAACCAGAAACGCCAAAAACGGCATTTATGCAATTTCGTGGTAATGTTCGGATTATAGTATATTTATAGTTGACTTATTCCCGATTTTCACTGGAATTTCCCTTTAAGCATTCTAAATTGCGTTAACAATTACTTTGATCGTATTCCGATTTAGACATTAATTTCAGTCTATGTAAATCGCAGACGAAAACGTCCACTACAATATTGATTAAATTTAGTCATTCAAATAAGTTGTAACATTTAGCGGGACGCCGCCGTTTAGAAATTTACAAACCTGTAACCATTGGTAACAAAGAACCGAAATCAAAACTCGGTTCCTGGTTCGACGAACTTTGTCAGTAAATCTTCCACTCCCGGAACACAAAAACGCGTGAACCACAACCCGCACCAGTGAGCCACGAACTAATTCCGTCGCGAAAACGGGCCCGTAATAATCGAGTGACAGATTAGATCTATCTATTGTCTTCATACATGGAGATGACCGGTCTCTTGTGCTGTTTACCAGCTACAACGCCGCAGCCACCCCACATCATCTTTACGAGAGAATCCACAGGACAACACCCAGGCAAATGAATGCCAAATTATACAACAGGCTACCTGTATAGTTTCCCGGAAATTAATAGTTAGGGAGTCCGGAGATCGATCCCAACGAGAGCGAGGGAGAGAGAGGGAGGGAGAGAGAGGGGAGAGAGAGGGGGAGAGGGGAGGGGAGAGATGGGAGGGAAGGAAGGAGGAGGGGGGGGGGAGGGGGGGGGGGGGGTTAGCTAAAACGGGAAAGGTCCATTCAATTCAATATTGTTAAGTTGAAATTTACATCCTGGGGATTCAGGTTTCAAAGTCTCAAATCGCTTCCAGCATTTGTAGAAAAAGTGGGCGGAGCTTACCTAGAAATGGGCATAACTAGAAATCAAGTGAGGATATCTTGTATGCCTAACTGATTAATCACAGGAGTAGCACTCCACCCCCTATTCTATTTTTTCATCGATTGGTGCGTCGAACTGGCCCACACCATGCTAAAGAACAATAGTATCCTATAAGCAGTATCTTATCATAACTGTAACGATGGACGTCAATGTATATTTTGATATATAATATATAAAGACATATGAAGTACACACGTAAGATCAAAGTAAAACTAATTATTTGTTTTATGTTAATGCTTTCGCTGGTGAATTTCAAAACAGATTTACCGTCTTTAAGACACGCATTATATATACGCGCGGTTACTGTTTCTCTCGCACGATCGCCCAGTTCTTTATCAATTCACTTCCATGGCTGCATTGTGTAGATGATCTAGCTGTACAGCAGTTAACTAGCGCTTACGTAGTAGTAGTAGTAGTAGTAGTAGTAGTAGTAGTAGTAGTAGTAGTAGTAGTAGTAGTAGTAGTAGTAGCAGCAACGACCTGTGTAGGCCGATGCGCGGTGATATGCGTGCGTGCGTGCCTGCGTGCGATAAGCTATATACCGATACATAGAATAATTGTGTTGTGTTGATGCTATCCTCTATAGCTTATTATAATAATTGTATTGTATTGATAACAGTTTATAAATTTGAATAATTGTATTGATAACATGTTATATATTTGACCAGAACTGTTCTGTCTGTCTGCCTGACCCTCTCTTAGTGAGTGCATGTCTTTAGAAGTAGTGGCATCATCTGTGCTGAAAATATAAATATATAATACAAATATCTTCAAAATAACTAGACAAACCTAACTAGTTGTCAATGGTGCCAATGTGATGTAAATGTTCCCTTTCTGTGACATCGTGATACAGAAACAATGTCTCTACAATACGGTTATAAGCTTTATATGAACTTTTCAGCCACAGAGCCAATACAACTTGAAGTTCGCTTCAGCACACACGACGAGGTACCTCGCATATTCTACAAGGAAATACCTATCACGTACCTATTACTCGGTGCCGTGTTCAATGCATTATTGGTCTACTATCTTATATCGACTAGAAAATACAAATCACCCACCTTTATGCTGGTAACAAATTTAGCCATAACTGACCTTGTCTCTTGCATGTTCAGCGCGAGTTGGGCGGGGTTTCTTTGGCCAACGTTGGACGGTCCAGTAGGGATATACAATATCACTTGCAAATTGTGCTACTATGCTGGTGCAGTGTCGGCTACAGCGAGTTGTCACCATCTGGTAATGTTTGCTGCCATCCAATTCTATCAGTTATGTTTTCCATTAAGAGCCATGGCGCGAATAACAACTGCTTTTGTTCGTAACGGTTGTCTGATCATCTGGGTAGTGGTATTACTGGCGTTTATACCATTGCTGCATTATGATTCGCCACACCGGGTACTCTACAACGGCAAAGTAGGAATCCTTTGTGACTTCCACGGCAATGCTCCTATCCGTAACATCGCCTTCTTCGCTGCCAATACCGTCTACCCAGCGGTCATTATCCCGCTACTACACGTGATGAAGTACATCCGGGTCAGATTAGCTGGGAGAAATTTGAAAGTTCAGCAAGAGCGTAAAAATGCGGACGCGCGTGCAATAACCATAGTAATAATATTATTTTATGTAAGTTGGATACCGGCAAATACGTACGCTTTGGTATATTATCTTCCAGAAGGTCATTAGGACAAGGCGTACCTTATTACGCTGTGTATCATGTTCAGTAACAGTACTTTAAACCCACTGGTATATTGTCTCGCTGCTCAGTCAGTCAGAGAAGACATTAAAACATGTTTTTGTAAAAGAAAGACTAACATCATCTCATAATAGCTATTCAGGTGATATACTATGCATGGAATCTTAAAGGGATGCTAATCTCATCTCAAATGATGTATTGCACCAATAGATTGTGGTTTATCGATTCCATATCATTCATATCCTGTCACATTCCCTTATCCGTATCACACTTATCTGCTTTGCAATATCGCGTAAATGTTGAACAGTGATCACCACCATTCTTCCTTCTCAAGCGATAATGTGTGATGGCATGCAGCCGCGGATATAGGAGGGGTGGGGGGGGGGCACTCGGCAAGGCTGTCCATTTTTTTCCTTACCTGCTGGTGGTGGAGTGAGCCCATTTTCAAGAGTTAAGTCCTTTGAGGTTTACTGTTGCTGTGACAGTGTGTGATTAATGATAAAATAAAGGGAAACACAATTCGATCATCTCGTCCGCAAGATGGTGAATGGACGCTATTTGGTGGCCTCGGCTACGTGCTGCCCTCTAACCATAAGATCAGATTCTGGATATCTCTCTCTCTCTCTCTCTCTCTCTCTCTCTCTCTCTCTCTCTCCCTCCCTCCCTCCCTCCCTCCCCCTCCCTCCCTCACCCCTCTCTCCCTCCCTCCCTCACCCTCTGCCCTCTATCTCATCTCTTCTTAACTTAACAACGAGATACTACAACTAACACCTACGACAAAACACTGACTTACTAAAGCGTAAGTTGAAAGATTACTTAACACTTATAAACCAATATAAAACTAAATAATCAAACGCAACATTTCTTACAAAAAGCATTTGTAAATTTTGTATAATTCATTTACACTATCTTAGATTTCGTATAAGTTAATCAAGGCATCAAATAGTGATTCGTTCTGCAGTACAGCTGTCTTCTCATCAAGATTATTAGTATATGTACATTTCCGAGTGCATAAAACGGATTCTACCACTTTCTTCTAGTAGTCCAGTCAATCTAAGACACATTTTAGGTGCACCCGGGGCAAAATTGCAACAGCATTTCAAGCAGTAGATTTATAAGGAAGAAGCAATGTAATGACATATTACCAAAAAAATCTACCCAATTCTGACAGTGGGAAATATATAATTTTATTTGTTATAACCCCCACTCTTTTGCGCCGAGCTTATTACTGATTTTATGAGCGCTCACATTGACCCTACGCTCGACACTTCAGAATTTAAATCGCGTATTTTTCCTTTATTCTTCCCTATATCATGTTTCTAAACTGGCACGCTTATTTAGTGGTATGTTAAGTGTAAATCTGTGCTTTATTTATAAAGCAGTTAGTAAAAAGTCTGCCGTGCTACCGGATTTCGAATTTTCTTCTTACGTGTTACTTGTAGGGTAGACCCTGCCTATTTTGTCTAGGAGTACCACAAGCGGATACTTTAAACGGTCTAGTGATATACTGAGCTTAGATTTCGTTCATTTCCTCGAGTCATTCTCCTCTTCTGATATTCCGCAGTTATTAGGCGTATCGTGATCAAGTTATAAAATTATGTTATAGTATAACAATCTATGATGATGTTAACCTAGCTGGGTGTGGTAGGTGATAATTCACACACCTTTGGTATATTATTCATTAACACATACAACTTTCATTCTTGCCTGACTGCGATGTATTTACATATACCAAGACATACATTTTTTCAAATAAATGTAGGCAACTTGGAGCGTACATATGTGTGCCTGATTTAAATTTATTTTTCAATTATGACATCTTAAGCAATTATATAAATTTTATATCTGTAGTTTACAGGACTTTAGCTGTTGTGAGAGCTACAAAAACAAACACCATAACCGCTGCAGTCTCAGGTCTGTACTCTACATATTATAATGTTCATGGGTTTTAGTGGGGTGGTGGTGGTGGGGTGTGGGTTTTCACTGCCTCAAGATATTGGTCTGTCGAGGGACCTGGGCCAATCTCAGCTCTTCAAAATGCCACCTAATTTCGGTACTCAGTATCCTATCAAACAGCCTACAAGGTACAGCCAAGGCCACTGTATAATGCTGGATCCAGTGTTGCGGTTGAGTGGGAGGATTATCCTTCTTAAATGTTTCGAAATAAATACTCAAAATGGTGATCGCTATAATTTAACGCAAGATACATTTGCTTTTGCATCACTCAAAATGCAGTCAATAGCTTCTAAGATATTGCACATTTACGGTTTCCCAGGTGGGTGATCAGGTACGGGGTAGGTGCTGGTGGGTGGGTGAGATAACTTCCTGCAACATATCATCCTTCAGTGTTCAGAACTGGTAACAAATCATGTTTCAGGGATGAAATATCATGTTTTTCAGGGCTTAGAATTGACAGCAAAATCAACTTCCCTCACTCCTTGTAAATGTCATCTTCAGGTGTTAGGTTTGGCAAAAGGTCTATCATGGCATGGCATTTGTGAAATTCCATGTTTCAATGAACAGGAATGGCAGCATATCATCCTTCAGTGTTCAGAAATGGTAACAGATCATGTTTTAGGGATGAAATATCATGTTTCCACACTAACAATTGGTAAATTATTGTCTTTCCAGGCTTAGAATTGACAACAAGACCAACTTTCCTCACTCACAATTTGTAAATGTAATCTTTCAGGGATTAGGATTGGTAAAAGTTCAACTGTCAGGGCTTAGAACTTTTGAAATGCCATGTTTCAATGATCAGGATTGGCAACATATCATCCTTCAATCTTCGTAAGGCATAGATTTACACTAAATAAGTGGGCAAGTTTAGAAATAGGATATAGGGAAGAATAACGGAAAAGTAAGCGATTTAAATTCTGAAGGGGTGAGCACAACGGCAATGTGTGCACTCGTTAAATCAGTAATAAACATGGCGCAAAAGAGTGCAGACTTTAACAAATAAAATCTTTATTTGCCACCGGAATTGGCTAGATTTTTATTTGGTCATATGCCATTGCTTCTTCACCATAAATCGTCTGACAGAAGTTCTGTTACAATTTTGCTGAGGTCACTTCTTAGATTGACTGGACAATTGGGTTGAATTCGATTTCGTTATAGAGGTACTCCAATCGGAAGTATCACGTGGTTGGTTTACCTCTTGCTTGAAGCAGAAGTAATCGAGAAGAATTTGCACCACATGATATGAATTTGTACCATGTGATACCGTTATCAGAGTACTCCACAAACGATGACGTAAATCACCCGTGCATGAATATACTCTGTATGTAAATATGTTCTGTTGAATATTTTGAACATAATTGGATTGAAAGATATTGCTGCCTGAGGCAGCAATGTCTTCAAATCCAATTATGTTCAAAATATTCAACATTACGTTTTATTTTTTTTTTTTTTATCACTGGGCTCTATAGTAAGGGTTTAACGAACGTTTTCCGATGGCATTTAAATTTGCTTTTTGTGAAAGATACTGATAAACAACAGTACATTGAATTCTGTGGTATATACTGCTTGTCTGCTCATTCTGTGTGGGAAAGAGTGCATAACGGCTATATTATGATTAGTCATACACGTTGAAGATTTTGGGTGGTTGGACATGGCCTTCAAGAACACCTACTAAGATCTCTCGTCGATGGTCACTCCTGCTTTGCTACCATAAACTTTAGAGGGTTGCTGCAACAACGTCGCCGGTAGTCAGGAGGGGAAAAGTAGCTGCAGTTGGCTCACATCGTCTGACAGATGGTGAAGTGATGATATTTATTTCTGACTGCTGGGCCTAATCTGACTGACCTAAGATCCTGGTAAGGACTGGGTGTTTCTCCCATCGCAGCTAGATTCCTACTGACTAACAACCGACTGTCTTACATATACGTAACATGAAAACCTTATTTACACTATAGATACAAGTAGTTTGAATTACAGAGCAAGATCGCTCACACAAAGAAAACACTTAGTACAATTCGATGTACCACAATTATCAGCTAAACTATTCTAAGTCCTAGTCCTATACTAACCTATCAAGATGTGTTAGGCATAACAGCCACATCTTCAGAACTAAGCAGCAAGATGCTTAGTGAATCAGAGGTGGTGATTGATTAACTTATTCTGAGAGAAGTACCTTCTTTTATAGCCCGATCTGGACTTTCCAATTCTCTATTCTTTTTCCCAGAATTGCACAACTTCTCTCAGAATCTATTCTTACAACTCTTCTAGGTACCCGATAAGCACACTTTGATTGGCCGAACAGTAAAGCCACCAACCAACTCCTGCTTATCTCTTCCTAGAAGTTCTGATCTGATAACTGACTTGTCCTTTTAACAAATCAGTGATTCCTCCCTCACTTGCCTGGCGCACAAATCTATTCATTATGATTCTTTACTGCAGAGTCTGATTGATCTTGATTGGTTATGACGTCATTCTGACCAATCATACTCTGCCTAATTCTTCCCTGAAGATTGCACCTCACATAGACAAAGTGGTGGGAACCGGTTCTGGTTTGATGTGATCTGTCAGCTAACTAACAACATTCTGGAATGTGTTGTTGTTGCATACCATAAAATGAGTGGCATATAGTTTATCAATAAATTTCGATTCTGTTATGAGTTCCTAAAGGACGCAACAATATTCATGTCCTGTCCATTGCATACTAATGGTGAAGTCTCGAGAATCATAGGGTGCTAGACACACGTGCTGGATGATTCATTACCAGATGGTGTTGTTCTAGCCCACGATCAAATACTAGAGTGCTTACATCATCAACTATGTCAGTTAGTCATGTTCAATTTATTCTCATAATTCATGATCCCAACACTTGCCACTAAACATTAATTATTTCCAAAACTCCAACTATCAATAACTGCTGAATATTATAAAAGTGAATGCCAGCTAAGCGGCAACGACTTTCATCTAAATCATTCTCAAATACACATCAACCCAGAACCATAGAATCATTTTCAATTAATTCATCCATTCCTAACATTATCATATTAATCTCATCTGCTGGTTATTCCACACTATAAACAACATCCTATTCATTTAACATTAGTACACTTCTACTACATATAAAAAGATGACCTGGCTGGCTCGACTTTCCACCGTCCTAATGATTGACACATATTTATAAATAACAGGTGGTCGACTCAGCCACGGTACACTTAGTCATCATATCTTTCCAGTTTCGAATTGTATGTTATAAATACTACTGATGCAATGTTATGGCATCCATCTTTAGCTCATCTGGACTTTTAGCTCACCTGGTATTTTCAAAACATAATTTCTTTTGGGTCTTACGTGAATTATAAGATATCCTGCGGGGTCATGACTTCCCACAAGACAATCCCATATTTACACATGCCCACCAACCAAAGTTAATTAACCGTATCTTAAGCGCTTAAGAGAGCGTTAATTAACTCGTTGTGCACCATCAACAACCAAAACACACCTATACCAGGGCTATCCAGATGAAATGCTCAGGGATGAGAAGAACTCCATCCGTAGGTATCGAAACAAGGATACCAATTTTAGGCACACATTCTACACACTCATACGTAAAATATCGCAAACCATTCACAGCATCACTCAACTCGAATTCAGAGCCAAGTTCCACAATCTGGCCAGAAATGTGGTCAACCCGACCCAGGCCGATAACATCAACCAGGACTTCCCATCGAAACAGGGCACACAAGCCTACTTCACAGCCCTCTTTACTCCAGAATACCACATAAAACAACTCCCAGTTGAAATAGACACCCCAGCCACCATAAGTGACCCTAACCACTCGCTCACACAGGCTATATCTAGGGGGAAATTCGACAGTGCCCTCCAAAATTCCAACAAGGCTCGGTGGCAGGGCTGGATGAGGTAAGATAGACACGTATTAGAGACAATCTACAGTTGCTTCACTGAAGCCACTCATTGATACATATGACTACATGCTGCTTGATCACATCGTGTTTCCTGAGTCATGGACCACAGCCATAGTGGTATTAATCTTAAAAAAAACAAGGGTGGTTGTCTCGACCCTGCCACATATAGACCAGTAGCCTTAACCTCCTTAGTAATCTGACTGAACCACAACATTCTGGCGAACAGGCTTCATGTGTATAAAAGGGAATGAGGGTGTATATAAGGGAACAACGAGGCTTCATACTGTTTAAGCGAGGTATGTTCCAACATCCCCTTGTGCTGCAGCATAAGCACAACTCCTCCAATACTACTCGCAATGCCTTTCCCTTAACACTGCACAGCATTATTAAAGGGACATTCCACGACTTCCGCACTCCTGGCTACCTTTGTAAAATACCTACTCTGTTTTGACGCAGCAATCACCGACAAGGTATGTGGCCCATGGGGGCTGACAGATGCTATTCCACAGAAAATTGGTCTTACAGATGGATGCTCACTATCGCCTCTCATCTTCAATCTCTCTCTTGTACCTCTGCTGCAAACAATGGCCAGCACGAACGTCCTGATTCTGCCGTACGTGTTATTACACCGCAATAGTGACTCGCCAATCCAGGGAATAACATCAAATAGAGGTGGACAAGTTCACCAGAAACAGCAAGCCACTGGGCCTCGCACTGCATGCCGGCAAGTGTATCCCATACCAGAAAACTGATGTCGAGATCTCCTCTCTAGACATAGACGTTGATGGAAAGCCGGGAGCCACATTCAGGGATAGTCGGCGAATCACACAATATCTGGTCACAGTCATTTCACATAAGGGCAGAAGCACATTAGCATTCACATGTTCAATACCCTACATAAAGAGTTTGAGGACATCCACAAAGCTAGGCACCTGAAACCAACACAGAAGGGTAGGATCGCTCAGCACTACCTCATTCTGTTAAAGTACTTTGCTTGGATGACAAATGAGATTACGGATAAATATGTGGGCAGAATGGTGACGCTGTTCACACATTACAGAAGGTTGTTCCACACTGCCCTTCCTGATTTTTACACGCTATACATGGGCTTGCAAACACTATGTCAGGGTTTCCAATGCATTGAGGCGGTGCTAGTAGACAGCATAGAAGCAAGGTCCTCTGCGGCTAGCGGTGAAACATTGTTGCGATCAGTCTGACTAACCAGGGTGGCAATAGCTTTCACACAAACTCTTTGCGAGGCTGCAGCTTGGTAAACACACATTCTTAAAAGCCTAACTATAAAAGACCAGCTTTGACACGAGCCATGGGAACAGGTGTCCTAAACTCACCATCCTCACCTCTCCTTTAAAGAAATATGGAATGAAACGTCTCTGCTTTGCAGGGTTGTGTGTGTGGGGTGGGGGTGGGTGGGCCTGTCGGTGGCCATGCCTGGATGCTCTGAAGGTGAACAACTGAAGCCATTCAACTTCATTTATTAACTCTTGGAGGATTCCCCATTCCCCGGGAGCACTAGAGGTCAGGACATGAGTGCACATCACGTAACTGATTCCCAGTGATGGAGTCTCTGGCTAAGCTCCACCTCCCCCTCACAAAGGTGTTGGTGTTGGACAACTGATTCCAGCAAACTGATATCATGGGATATCAGGGTTCATGCTGTTAAATTATAAGCCAATAAATATTTATTTTCTTAGGGCACGTGATATGTAAACCAGCGTGAATCCTGCCCAAGTCACCAGCTATACCCTCCATGAATGTAACAAGACTACCGCTCCTCCTACATAGCTCCAGGCCCATGGCCCACCATCACCTTCAGTGTACCTGCAGGTGGTCATCGTCAGTCCGTGCCTCCATCTGCCCTCCCCTCCCACTTCCAATCAAACCGTCTTGAACATCCTTGTAGAGACCCGATAGAGAGATAGGCTAACGAACCATTGAGCTAGAACCAACATGACTGGCCATTCTGTTTGCTGCATGCGATGCAACAGGGAGAGGTGCAGGAGGTTCACTCAGGCTTCTGACGAAGTTTCTTACGTTCCTGACGAAGATCTTCAAGCTCCTGACGAAGTTCCTTAAGTTCCTGCCGAAGTTCTTCAAGCTCCTAACGAACTTCCTTAAGTTCCTGACGGAGTTCCTAAAGCTTCTGACGAAGTTGCTAACTGTAGCCGGAAAATGAAGACTGAAACCATCCAAGAAGATCGGGTGGGTATCTGCCCTCTAATGCCGGGTGCAGTGTGTCATGCCCTTTTTTCGGACACCTTTCCGGACATGGAGGTATTTAATTTGTCCTTATAGAGGTAAAGTTTAGATGTAAAGTTACCTGAGACATGGAATGCCATGTGCAACTTTCGAACATGGCAGTTGAGCCCACGAGCTCGCATTACGCAGAGCCGCAGAAGCACCGCCTGGCGGTCATTTGACCGGGTATCTATGATGAAACCCACTCTCCACAGCTGGGAAGTACATCGACTTTGCTATCTCGGGTCAAATCCATGGGATTAGGAGAATGATGCTCAAGTTCAAGAGAAGGATGTGGAGCTCCCGCGGGTTGTGAGGTGGAAGATTTTGCAGGGCAACAACACACTGGACACCACCTATGTGAGCAATAAACCGGGTTATGACTCCACTGGCTTGTGAATCTACCTACTATGAGAAGAGGAAGAGGTACTATGCCATGGAGTGTGATGGGGGATTCACAGAATTTATCTTTTAACCGAATGTGGAAATTCCAGTTGCGGCACCACTCTTTTCCCTCCTCGAGAACACACACTGAACCCGGCCATGATGCAGGTCAAGCATGATGAGAGTGACCAGGAACTAAAACATGCAAGCTCTATGATGTGTGTCCTTCATATAGAGCGCGAGTACCAGCATGTCCAGGCCACAGATAACCAGCGGTTAGAGTTGACTTTACAACACAGTGTTCCGGACTGCGTAGCTGTAGCAGTTCTGGTTCAGAATGGGGTTGGAAGTTGGGGTTGGGTGGAGGGGGTGGGGTGTAGCAGTTCAGCAGGTGGGTGAGCTGGATAACTTCAAACGTGTGGTGGCTGGGACCAATGTTCTCGGAGGGGATCAAGAGTGAGCTGATTGCTATCAACAGACAGCGAAGTCCTCTGCCCTACTACGTCTAACCATTGGCCACGAGGGTCGATACCACGTCGGGGGTAGGAACATCCCACCTAATCATGGCAACTAGCTCAGCTTTCGCAATGGGAACTTGCCTGGAGAGTGTGATAGTGCTGTACTTCGGCTATGCCAAGGTTTGTGTGTGGCACACCAGTGGTATTCAACTTGAGCACTTGTAGAACACAATTTCTGATATCATGGCACCACTGATGGCCACCACGACTGCAACCATCTAGTGACTCTCCCATCCTAGTTGCGTTGTGGCCGTGGGCTGAACAAGTGCTGGGCAAGTGCTAGTGTTGTCTCGGCTGCTTCTCATGGTGGGTGGGTCGTCACTGGTGGGTGCCTTGATAGTGCTACCTGGCAGACAGCGAGAGAAAATGCTGACGTTAACTCTACCAGGTAAATGGCGAGGGAATAGGTTGCATTCACACAGGGAAGCAATCGATATATCAGAAGATAAACCGCCGATTCTGCGGGATTAAATTTCGAAATAAATGACGTATTTATTCCGGTACAAGAGCCAGTTCAATGAGAACGCGAGCCGCTATAAATGGTGTTTACCGAAATAGTGGCCGTGTTCTCACTGGAGAGTTAATCGGGAATAACGCCATACCTCAGTATTGCCCTATGCCGGTTATGTCTCCAGCGAGAACATGGCTTTAAGATTTATTTCGGATTACACCAGTTTTTTGTGGTTTGTCAAAATCTAGCATCTTACGGACTAACAATAATGTGTGTTCTATTTACAATCGATTAATTCTAATGCATGAGATTTATCGTTTGTTTTATCATCACGAGTCGAACAACGGGATATATACATTAATTTTTGTTAATCAGTTAAATAATGGGCTATTATAGTCCAGTAAAACTACAAATTAACCTAGAACAAATTGCAACAGAATTTATTTCTTTTCTGCGGCATTCATTGGACTGCCAGGTGTCACATATCAAAAGTCCTCCAAAATCCCTCGATGGGAAAGTGGGTAAATTCGCATATTTAGCTACCGCCATTATCCGAATAATGAAACTTCCCTTACCTGCTTCATTCCGCAAATAAACGAAGTAGAAATGTTGTCTAAGCTCTGAATTTCATGGTCACGGAAGACAGTAAGCAATTGGCAATATTGCCTTGAACCACTTGTACAAATTCTCCAAACCACAGATTAAATATGGTTGTATGCACAGGGCCGGGGTAATTTCAAAAAAATTATATTTAAAGTAAGTTTAATTTTGTTTTTCGCTTTTAAAATTTTATCTAAAATAAATTGCATTTTAATATTCACTTTTATCTCACAATTTGAATAAATTTCTATACAATTCAATCAGAATATGGACATGGATTTAGATACATGCGTTATTTGTAACCAGAGCCTAGAAAATGGCTCACAAACTGTTAAGCTTCGAGTTAAAGGCTGTGACGGTATTAACAATGCTAGCAGAGCCCGTGAAAGCGATGTCATAGCTGAAGTAGGACAGAGGGTTCATGTAGAATGTCGACGGGAGTTCATTGATCCCAAGCGGATTCCCCGTGACGCAGAGAAAATTGAACAATCTCCGCCACCCATGCGAACACTCCGTTCAGAAAGTCCAACATTCAATTTTAGTGAACATTGTTTGCTATGCGGATACCCTGCAAAAATTCAAGATGGAAAGAAACGTGGCTATGATATTTATCCAGTAAGTACTCATGACTTTCAATGTAGTATCGCCGAGGCCTGTGAGCAGAGAAAAGACGAATGGGCCAAACTTGTAGCTGGGCGGCTTGCCTTCACGCCGGATTTATGCGTTGTCAATGCAGTATACCATCAAAGCTGCAGCGTAAATTTTCGAACCATGAAAAATATCCCTCAGCTGCACTCATATTGCTCATCCCAAAAACATGGAAGGCCAGAAGACTTGGGCAGAGTAAGAGCATTTAGTGCGACAATGGCATTTCTTGAAAATAATGATGATGAGCAGCTGACCCTGCACGACCTCGTTAATAAAATGCAAGAGTATCTCGATGATAAAGAGAATAAAGCATACAGTACAAAATACATGCAGGATAAAATAAAAGATAATTATGGCGATGAAATATTTATTAGCACTGTGAACGGTAAGCCAAACGTTGTTACCTTTCGTTCTAAAGCATCTACTATTTTGACTGACTTCTATAAGGAACAGAAGAGAAAGGATTCCAAATCAGAGAGCATGCTAATCATCCAGACAGCTGCCAAACTGCTTAGACACGATATTAAGTTAATTGATTCATGCACATCATCTGAAAGCTATCCATCAAGGGAGCAAATGAGCGACCCAGTAAAGGCATTGAATTATTTACCATAGACACTGCGGGAATTATTGCGGATTTTGTTTACTGGAAAAGACACAGAAATGAAACAGGCATCAGTTGGACAGGCTATTATGCAAGGAACTCGTCCTGAGTTATTTTGGCACCTTTGCAGTTCGGGCTGTCATGTGAGATGCACCATAAATTTGGATCTAGATTTATTGTTGACACCTTGTACAAGCACGGATTTGGATGTTCATACGCGGAGATACAGAGGTTTGAGCGCAGTGCATCACTTCATGGTGGAGATCTACCACAGCCATTATCAGGCGAGTTCATTCAGTTTGTTGCCGACAATGTGGATCACAATATTTGCACAATAGATGGGCATTATACATTTCATGGAATGGGAATCATTGCATCTGTTACACCAGGAAACCTTTCGTGCAAACTTATTCCAAGGATAAATGTAACATCTGAAGATATCAAGCAAGTTGGCAAGATCTGTATCAGGAACTTTGAGTTTCAGCATACCAGGAACTTCCCATTGACCTTTAAGGAGTTAACTGCGATGGAACAAACAGACCCAACAGCTGACATTGACATCCTCTGGGATTTCTCTTTGTTTCTGCGTTCAAGGAGACAGTCATGGTCTGGCATGATGCAAACTGTTCAACAAGGAGTTTATCCAGGTAAATCGTCTGTTATTTTCCTTCCGATGATAGATCTAGAGCCAAGTAACTGACCTGCATCTTTTCCACTTTGACTTATGTTTGTGAACAGGCAAACCGATACCATGTTGCACCCGTGATTACATTTGATCAGCCCTTATTTTGGAAAGCTATGACTATCATAGAGATTGAGCCGAGCTGGAGTCCATTAAAGCAAATTATTCTAAGACTCGGAGGTCTTCATATGGAGATGAGCTTCCTTGGCTGCATTGGTCACTTAATGGCAGGAAGCGGTCTTGCGCCTATTCTAGAGGTAGTCTACGCTGAGAATGCTGTCAAACACATTCTTAGTGGAAAGGCAATTTCTCGAGCAGTTCGAGGACACCTCATGGTTTTTGCTTCTCTCAGTATAATCTTGATTGCAAATGCATACAACCTACCACTACCTACAATTGCAGATGCTGAAGTTGACACAGTAGAATATTCCGCTGCAATGCATTCAAAAGAATTGTTTGACAATGATGATAATGTTGCAGGACATGAAACGATTGAAAGTTCCCTAAATAAAAGTCTGGTTAAAGTTGGAGAGCTCTATGATGACATTAGCAAAAATCCGTATGTAGCTACAAGATTGTCCTCGGAAAATGCATTACATGATGTCAAGGACAAACTAGACTCAGAGAAGGCGGTCATGAAAGATAAGAGGACTGCACGACTCTGGCTTTTGTATATGGAGTTGGTTGACATTCTGCGCAAATTCATTAATGCAGAACGAACTGGTGATTGGAACATGCACCTTCAGACCATTCGTGAGATGCTTCCATATTTTGCAGCCGCTGGGCATAATCTGTACGCCAAGTCTGCATATGTATATTTACAAAAGATGTTAGAAATACCTGAAAGTCATCCAGATATACACACCAGCTTCCTCAATGGTCATCATGTCATTCATCGAAGTGATAGGTATTGGGCAGGGTTATCTACTGATCTAGTTATTGAGCAGGTCCTTATGAGAAGTGTAAAGTCAAGTGGTGGTCTAACACGAGGTCGTGGAATGACAGAACTTCAGCGTCTTGTTTGGTTGTTGTCTATGCCTGCATGTACAGATGTGTGTAATGCAATGCAAGAGCTCTCTGGGGATAAACTGTGATTCAAGTGAACAACACAAAGATTCCACACAATCTCGAATAAAGCGTGATATGGATGATACTTACAAAATTCTCAAAATCCTTAGTGAACTGAATCCATTTGGACCAGACCCTTCTCTTAGAGGACTTGTTAGTGGATTGTCTGCACATGAATCAGTCAATGTTGACGATGCTAAAGATATTGGAGAATCAATTATTAATTCGATGTGTGGCTAATGTGTATCACGCATTTCGTTCCAGAGAAAGAGACAAGCTATTACCTTAGCATCCAAAACATCTCTCAAGATTGATGATGAATGTGTACAAATTGATCCACAACTCCTATTTCAAAGACTCAGTTTAATTGCTACAAATGGATCAAAAGGGAATCCATCATCTTATTTTGAGTATGAGTTGTGCACTCATCCGCCCGCACTCTTTGATAATTCATCTCTTCCATGGGAAGCAAATAAGCCGGCACTTGCTGATGCATTGTGGAAATTAATTCAAAATGAAGATGCAGTCCTTCCAGATTCTGTCCCCTATGTGCTTGATGGAGGAACTCTATTACACCGTGTTCCATGGCAGCGTGGAGAGACATTTGCAAATGTTTGTCAAAGATATGTAAAATATTGCATAAGCAAATATGGAAAGGCTACAGTAGTTTTTGATGGTTATGACCAAGGCCCAGACATAAAAGATGTGACACATAAGAGGCGAACTCGTGGATCAGGCGCAACTGTTGTACTGACTCCGCAAACAGTTGTAACTCTGAGTAAGCCTGATTTTCTTAGTAACAAGCAGAACAAACATCGGCTCATATCAATCTTAAGTTCATCTCTCGAACAGGCTGGATGCTTAATGATAAAGGCAAGCGGTGATGCTGATGTCTTAATTACGCAAACGGCTATCTTGGCTTCAAAGTCAACAAATACTGCTCTTGTTGGAGACGATACCGACCTACTGGTGTTGCTTCTATACCATACTGATATGAATGGCTGTCAGCTATTTTTCAGACCAGAGCCAAAGCAAAATGCAAAGAAACCCCGACTGTGGAATATCAAAATGGCAAAAGAAAAACTCGGGTTCTGTTTGTGCTCACAGCTGTTATTTATCCATGCTATCCTTGGCTGTGACTCAACATCTAGGCTTTATGGAATTGGAAAATCTGCATCCCTTAGCAAAATCCAGTGCTGCAAAGAACTCTCTCAAATTGCTGAAGTGTTTACAATGAGTAATGCGAATAAAGATGACGTGATAAAAGCAGGTGAGAAGGCAATGCTTATTCTATACAATGGCACTTCAATGGATAGTCTAGTTGCTTTGCGGTACAAGCGATTCAGGGAGAAGGTTGCAAAAAGTGCCAAGTATGTTGAAGCATGAGATTTACCAACAACACCCGCATCCGCAAAGTTTCACAGTCTTCGCGTGTACTACCAAATTCAAGTTTGGAGAGGAGATGCTGGAGATATGGATCCAACAGAATGGGGCTGGAAAGTTCTCAACCACCAAATGCTGCCTGTTAAGACTGACATGATGGCAGCATCTGACGATTTACTGTATTCATTTAGATGCAGCTGCAAAACTGGCTGTGAATCAAAGAGATGCACCTGTAGAAAACATGGGCTCAGCTGCACATCCGCCTGCGAAGACTGTAAGGGTCTCAGTTGCTCGAATTCAATAACGCTCATTGAGGAAGATGACTTGGATAATTGATGCAAGATGAAATTAGTAGAAACCAGGTAACTATGCCATACTATTTCATCTTAGCTTAGCTTAGAAACACACAATACCGTGACATAATAAAATATAATATGTATTGTATCAATATCAATGATGGTATTAGGTAAATTCATGCAAGTGGCATAACACAATACATTTAATTTGTGGAGAATATGTCAATCGTATTCGTTTATTACTAAAAAAAGTCCAAAAATACCCAGTCACACATATATTACATACCGGTTTTAAAGAAATAATGAAAAATGGATTTTTCAGGTGAAATGGCCCAAATCTGGTAATAATTATGCAAATTTTACCCTTTCCCCTATTGGAATTTTGGAGGACTTTTGATATGTTGTACATGATGGCCCCCTATACACTGGGCGAGGTAAAAAAATTCCGTTGCAATTTGTTCCGGGTTAAAATATTTTTGGCCTAGATTGACTGGACTATTAGTTTTAGAATGCTTGTTGAAAAACTGTTGGTGTCTCATTTTACATTCTGATGACAAACGGTCACCGCGAGTCATATCGTTTACATTATTTAGACATCCAGATAATGAGGAGTTGGCCAGTTACTGGGGAAAGGATGACGGGGTTGTGGGGTCGAGTGTGTGGGGTGTGGGTGGGGGTTGGGTGTTGGCTTGCGTGGTTAGAGCATACGCCTATTGAATTAAGCTTATTACCAGTATATAATGCGAACTGACACCATTGGTCAAGATGGTCGCTAACTTGTGATCTCACATTTAAAGCTTATCTAAATTGTTAAAAAATCTCTTCCCCATTCCAGAGTATCCATCTAGTATCTGACGTCGTATGACGTCATAGTCCGCTAAGTGGCGTATAGGATGACGTCATAATTATTATGTCATGAATGATTCTATATGGCCGGTCTCTAACTCTTAATAATCCGACACGTTGTACGAATTGTACGTCTCTACTATTTATTAAACATACTGCTATAGGCAACAACAGCGCCCCGTAAAATTAGTTCCAAAATATTCAATAGCTTACCTGTATATTTATCTGGAATTTGATAATCAGGGAGTTCAGAGATCGATCGATCCCATCACGAGCGAGGTGTGGGTGGAGCTTAGCTTGAGATGGGCGGGGCATAGCTAAACTAGGCATAGGCAGCAACAGCACCCAGTAAAATTAGTTACAAAATATTCAACATCTTCCCTGTATAGTTTTCAGGAAATTGATGGCTAGGGCATTCGGGGATCGATCAATCCCAACCCGCCAAGGTGTGGGTGGAGCTTAGCTAGTGATGGACGGGGAATAGCTAAAAATTGAAAGATCCACTGTAATAACTGGCGTATTTACACCATTACGCACCGAACAAGCGTCAATCACGCGCACAAGAAAAGAACAACGAAAACATGTTATGCCCAATTAGATTATATTAAGGATGAATACGAAAGGCATTCATTTACAATTTTATAAATATTAGCACGAATGATTAAATATTTAGAAACTAATTTGACTGGGCTTTTGTGCTACAAACAACAGCAGTATCTTGCTATATATATATATATATATATATATATATATATATATATATATATATATATATATATATATATATATATATATATATATAGATAGATAGATATATATATATATATATATATATATATATATATATATATACTGAGCCAAAAAAGTTTAGCAACAGTGAAATTTGGTTTGTTGATTAAAACTATGCGTCCATTTATAACCAAATTTGCAGGCATGTTTCGTCAGTGTAATGTCTGGCTGATCATTTCTTGCATTTCTCGGCCGCACGCTTACTGCATGTGAAAATGCATTTTTCATGCACTGGCCCACATTGGCGGGTAGCGAAGGCAAAAATTCACCATATTGCAAAAGCAGATAACGAACGTTAACAGAAAATGCTTAAAAGTTTACCCTACTGAACATGGGGCGCCGCCCAGGGCTACCCAAAATCAGCGCCATGAAGCAATGGGAAGACTAGCTGCTGGGCAGACCGTTGGCGCTGTTGCTCGACATTTTAATGTTCACGCCTCAACCATTTCCCGTCTCCGCCAACGTGAGCAGGAAACTGGACATGTTAATGACCGACCACGATCTGGCAAACTGAAAGCAACATCACCACGAGAAGACCGCTACTTAGTGACGTCATCACGACGTCACAGGTTTGAGACTGTGCCGCGGCTGTCCCGTAATTTGCACACCGCTACCGGCACTACAGTGCATGCACAAACTGTGCGAAACAGACTCCATGATGCTGGACTGCATGCCCGTCGTCCACTTGATGCTGTTCCGCTTTCAGAGCGTCACATCGAGAATCAGTTTGCATGGGCAAGAACTTTTCAGCGATGGCGTGCTCAACAATGGAGCCACGTTTTGTTCAGTGGTGAGTCGAGGTTTTGTGTGGATGTGGCGGATGGTAGGCAACGGGTTTGGCGACGTTTAGGAGAACGGTATGATGCAACCAACATCATTCAGCACGACAGATTCGGTGGCGGCAGTGTCATGGAGTGGGCTGGAATCCATGAAAATGGCAAAACAGATCTTATTGTGATTCGCGGAAATTTAAAGGCTCAACGTTACTGTGAAGAAGTTGTCGCCCCTGGTGTCATCCCTTTTATGCAGCATCATGCAGACTTTATGTTCCAGCAAGACAACGCCCGTCCTCATTCAGCTAGGGTCACCAGTGATTTCCTTGAGGCTAACAACGTTCTGTTGTTGGACTGGCCATGCAGCGCGAACACCGGACCCGTCTCCTATCGAACACGTGTGGGACATTCTTGGCCGTATGGTGCGTGAGAACCATCCACATCTTCACAACGTGCGGGAGCTGGAAGCTGCACTGCTCCAGGAATTGGATGCGATTCCTCTTCGTGACATCAGGTGCTTAATTCGAAGCATGAGAAAGCGATGTACGGCGGTGGTTAATGCGCGCGGAGGTCACAAACCGGTATTGACAGCTCAGTGTCATTATTTAAATTGGACCCTTCCGTTGAATGATGCCGTGTTAAAGGCGCGATGCTAGCGTTACAGTAACAAGAGACTGTTGTTCAAATTGGAAAATGACCTATCAATTAAATAATATATTTGAATCAATTTATTGTTTTTGTTAAATAACATTTATACAGTAATATTCTCAGTGTTGCTAAACTTTTTTGGTTCAGTATATATATATATATATATATATATATATATATATATATATATATATATATATATATATATATATATATATATATATATATATATATATATATATATATATATATATATATATATATATATATATATATATATATATATATATATATATATTAACGAGAGCGAGGTAGCTCGCCTCTATTTAGATAGGAATCGTAGATTTAGGATATTTTGTCTAGATCTCACGCGCGCATTAAACGCATACAATCACTACTGGGGTTAGTTGTACCTACCGCTGGTGGCCTGGGCTAATTGCTTACTGTACATTTGCATCAGAAATAAAATGGTATTGCGATCTGTCTTACTGTACCCACGTACATCTCTTAATCTCCACTTCAACACTCGTCCCGATCAAAATGGCCAAAACGGCTTCTGTAGTAATCTTGAGAAACAAGCATTTACATCTAACTGGTAGATATTTTTGAAAGTTTACCACTGGATTGACTGGCTCGATAACGGAGCCTATCATATCAATGGTAAAGTGTAAAAAAACAACGGTTTCTTGGTCTGCAAATGGGCATAGGATATCTCTATGATAATGGATGGATCTGATCTGTCACCCAAGCCTATGACGTCATAATTATTTACATCATATGTAGGATGACGTCACAATCAAAATACGTGATGAATGACGTAAATAACTTCATCAGGAACATTGAATAGTCCATCAAGTGTACGAATTTTATGTCTTTATGATTTAATCCCCTGGATTTAATCAATCAATCAATCAATCAATCAATCAATCACTCAATCAATCGTCTACTGCCAGTGTCACGATGGAGATCGGGTGAGAGAATAGCATACACCATACGGTTTGCATCCAAAAGATAGTCTCATACGAATTCGCCAGTGTATCAGTATATCCAACATGTGAAAGCTGGTTCGCTAAACCCAGATTCTTGTCTTGGTGCGGTGGTCCAGTGGAAAGATGTCTGGGTTGCTGATGCGATGCAGACTTGCAGGATGACTGTTCGATCCCCGACTGGAGAAATGATGATCAACAAAGTAAACTAACGGGTGCACACCGTAGGTGGGGTTAGCACAGAAATTGAAGTCATCGCGTTGCCAGTGCATTGAAAAACTAAGCATACCTGCCTATACCTACCTACCAACCAACCACCCAATCAAGCAAGCAAACAAACAATTTTTATTGACAAATCCAACATATGGACATCCAGACAATCTTCAACATTCTGTTGAATATTTTGATACTAATTTGACTGGGCATTGTACGAATTGTATGACCTTACTATTTAATCAACATTCTGTTGAAAATTTGAAACTAATTTTCATGGACGTTGTATGTCTTTACCATTATCAATTGTATCCTATAAAAGCTTCAGAGGTGTCATAGTCAAAATGCTTAGTGAATGACGTCTCTAGCTCCATCGTGAATATTGAATAGTCCGTCAAGTGTACAAATTTTACGTTTTTACTTTTTAATCAACATTCTGTTGAATATTTTGAAATTAGTTTGACTGGGCACTATTACGGCCATAAGCAGCAAAAGCACCCAGTCAAATTAGTTTCAGGATATTCAACACCTTACCCGTATTGTTACCTACCTTGAAATTGGGATTCTGGGAAGTCGTGAATCAAAGTATATAAATTGATTCCAACATGCTGAAAGAACGGACAGAGCTTAGCTTGAAATGGATCCCACCTGTGAAATTGTCATGAACAAATTTGATCATTAAACGGTCAATACCACTTAGTAATGTGTGGTCCACCGGCATGGACCACTTGTAAGAAGTGACCACATATTTTAGCAACAGCAGTCAGATAGTTAGCTTTGCCCTCCCAGTCGCATGCAGAACCAATTGCAATGCACCGATTCTCTTATGGAAGGAGGGTATAAGTTATCCAACCTGCCACTCAAGTGTTGACGTCATACTCAATTATGTCACATGTAGGCTGACGTCAGTGAAAATACGTAATGAATGACGTAGTTATGACTATCAGGAACGTTTAAGAGTCTGTAAGCTGTGCGAATTGTATGTCTTTACTATTTAATAAACATGTTGTTGAATATTTTGAAACTAATTTAACTGTGCTGCTGCTATAAGCACCGACAGCATCTAGTCAAATTAGTTTTAAAATATTCAACAGCTCACCTCTATAGTTACATTGGAAATGGGATTCTGGGAAGTCATGGTTGAAAGTATTTAAATCACAATGACGATGGCTATGAATATAGGCCTATCAACATCTCTTATTGTATTTTAACTGCCACATGACATAGCTGGTCAAACCGGCCCCTACACTGATCTTGAACAATGTTAAATTGCATGCCATTAGGGGACAGTTTTAGATAATTTACCACTGGAATGACTCTAGAGACAGTCATTCCAGATTCCAGTGGCAAATCTGCAAAAAACCCAGTCTTCTCTATCCCGCAAATGAACATTCAATATCTAAATATTTTAACATTCTTCACCAAATTTAGACAATAAAGGTTTAATATATTATGACGATTAAAACATTTATAATAACATTGTAGAGCATGAAAAATTACACAAAATTCGCTAAAAATAATGTACGTGTGATTTCCATTAGTAATATGTTGCCCTTAATAGTCACTGGGAAAAGATCCATGCATGCAATTATTTACCACTCTGTATAGACAACTGATATTCCGAATTTCCAGTCAAAACGGCTGTCAATAACATTGTAGGGTGTGGTTAGATACATAAATCTGCAGACATGGTAAGTGCCAAGTTATTAATGCCTGCAATGAGATAGGTATATGAATATGCTAATGAAGTATTGAGTTAAAAGAATATTTACCATGAATTAATTTAATTCGTTGTACGCGATTTCATACCGAAATTTTTTGTCTGAAATCTTAGCCAATTCAGTCTTCACTGCCCTATTGTCTGCAGCTTATGTTCGGCTCCAGATGTTCACCCACATAAACGTGAGTCTAAAAAGTATAATTTAGCCTAAATTACTTTCAGCTGTAAACAATATAATATTATATCATTGCTAGCTATATTCATAATTAAAAACAAATTCTACAATGAAATAATTCTATAGTATGCAATTCCATACCGAAAATCGGCGTAAATTTTGGCAGATCGGTGATTTTCAGTACCATACTCTCTGCAATAAGTTCGACCCATATTCAGTTCGAAATTCATACATATTGTCAGATCAGTATATGAATACGCTAATGAAGTATCAAGCTTAAAAATGTTTACCATGAAATAATTTCGTAGTACACAATTCCGTGGCAAATATTTGGCAGATCCATGGTTTTCGGTAGCCTACTGTCTGTAATAAGTTTGGCCCCAAAATGTCAGATAGATATATAAATATGCTAATAAAATATCGATTTAAAATAATTCCACCGGAATGTAATTTTATTATAATAGACCAAAAGTTGTCAGATGACAATAATTTACGTATCGATGCCTATGTACTCTGTTTGTAACCAGTTTTCGAACTCTAGCCATGTTGAATTCAATATGTATTATTATGTACTAGTGCTATACGAAATATTGCACGATTCTACCATCAAATAATATCATAATTACCAAGTATGTCCATGTAGTTACTTATTCGCAATATGTCCCCATTGAAAGATAGTTGGTTCACATTAGCCACAATCGGATAGATGGAGATATGTCCTGGCATATCGCTTGTAATAGGTTCGGCTCCAGAATTTCACCCATATGTTTACACACACACACACACACACACACACACACACACACACACACACACACACACACACACACACACACACACACACACACACACACACACACACACACACACACACACACACACACACACACACACACACACACATATATATATATATATATATATATATATATATATATATATATATATATGAATACGCTAATAAAGTATATAGTTTAAAAAAATTCTACTAAGTAGTAATTTCGAAACACGCAATTTAGTTTAAACTTAGTTTTCAAATGCTAATAATTTACTATATATTCAGTATCAGAATCGCTGTACTCGGTTGATAACCAGGCCCTCGAAAGTAATACCATCTAGAACTCACTAGATATTGCACGATTCTATCATCAAATATTTCTTGCAATAATGTGACACTCTTTCTATATATCCTATAATTTAGCTCCAGATAGAATCTGAATTATCAAACACCCCCACCCCACCACCCACCCCACCCAAGAATTTACGCATACGGTCAACAAGCTGGATGGAAGGTTGGACGGACTGCCCCAACATAAAATATAATCTGCTTCTTCCTATAGCCCATAGCTAATCCTATCCAAGGACGATGCCATTACAACCATCTTAAAGATATGACACTACCAAGAAACTATTATTATTACAATCGCAACCACCATCAGCACTACATGGGGCAGGTAAGAAACTGTAAATGATGGTAACAACCTATGTAATATTGTATGTTAATATAACAAGATAAACACATTTCTCTCTTTTCCCCAAATATGTTGTCAATTTATCACACGTCTAATGGCTATATCTTTATAGTACATTGACTTTAACTTGAAGCCCATGTCTTCCTATATTATATAGTGCCTGTGCCAGTTCTACATGCATAATTTATTTTTTGTTCTATGTAGGGGCCCAAAGTCTAGATATAGTCACTGTCTTTGGTGGGCAATCTGTTGTGCTACTGCAAATTATATATTATATATATAAATTAATTTGAAGCTCAACTTGAATTAAAATAATCTCCGCCACGCCATTTGCCATTGATGCCTTGCATCAATATGTGTACTCGTTCAGTCTGTTATTGGTAACCCATTTATACTCCTGGGTGGAGAGAGGCGACGAGAAGTGAAGCAGATTGCCTATGTTATGACTGATTGCTCGTCAGCCACCTGATCGCCTGACAGTCTAGCTGGATTTGCACCTCGCCAAGCTGATTACCAGTCGATCACTCTAACACAGCGGTTAATCGTCTCCCCGAAACCTCGTGCTATACAGGTATGCTGTTGAACATTTTGAAAATAATTTTAATGAAAAAGTGTGAGGAGCCTAGCTAGAACTATTCAGGTAAACTTCAAAATGGTTTGAAAGTAATTTGACTTGGTGCTGTTGCTGCCTATAAAGTATTCAAGAGCATGTTTATTAAACAGTGAAGACATACAATTCGTACACTTGACGGAATTTTCAATGTTCACGACAGAGCTAGATACATGATAATAATTGTGACGTCAGATGACTAGTGACGTAATTGATTATGAAGTCACATACTTGAGTGACAAGTCATGTCAATGTCTCTCCATTATCATATTGAAAATTTTAAAACTAATTCAAAGACAGCTATGTTATGACATACGAGCGTAATCGTTGGATGAGGTGTGATGCACACATAGTTTTAATCAAAGTATTGTTTTAATGTGTGCATAAATATGTGCTGTTAAGTTTTCAAAAAATAAGCTCTCGATCTGCAAATGGATATTTTCTATGAGAAGATTTAAATTTTCTTTCATAACTGTGAGCATTATTTAAAGTGTTTATGAAAGTATTAGTCACTGCATTTTATCGTTACGCTGGTAAATTTCTCATCACTTTAAGAACAGACAAACATTGTGCAATCACAAAAACAATGGATTAATCAGCGGCTTGAATCAATTCAATGTACCGTTCCAGTTTTAGCTATGCCCCGCCCATCACTACATAAGCTCCACCCACACTTCGCCGTGTTGGGATTGGTCGATCCCCGAATGCCCTCACTATCGAGTTCCTGAAAACTATACAGGCAAGTTGTTGAATATTTTTGAACTAATTTCACTGGTTGCTGTTGCTGCCTATGGGCTTGTGTACTGAGACCTGCCTCTAGTATCGATAAGACATTGGAATCAGTTAATTATTTTCTTTCTCATATATTCATGAAAACGATTGATTTCAACAAATAAGAAGTCATATAACCAAGTCTGGGTCGTAACCAAATAAAGTAAAGTCGGCCCAGAATATTTGCTTTATTGCTTCGATATCGGTTTTAGATATCACAATGTACGCTTCCCTTAAAATATCCAGTCTATGTACCATTTTGAATTCTGGTAGACTGGATCTTTTTTGCGCATCCGTAAACACGTCAGTCAAATTGTGCAACATCTTGTTTTCAAATATGCGCAAACTATCTGGGATATGTAAGTCCTTACTTAGTATGCCTTTTATTTGATTAAATTTCCACAGTCTTTGAATCGCGTCTTTATCGCGCATGCATTTTTGTAGCCTTCCCTGTGCCATAGCAGTTAGCATATTTGAAGTAGCCAACATATCATAATCAATATCGGAGTCAAAGTTTGTAGGGTTTATATCCATCTTCGTATAAAATGAAATATTTAATGAGCTTGCTATATAATCTATGCCACTCTGCATCGTTTCCATTTTACCAATGAAATGATATGGCATGTCGCAAGGTTGACACATAGACGACACGGGTTTAATTCCAGGATCGACGTCATTTCCTATCTCCTCAGAGCGTATGATGAACCGGAAAAACTCTTGAAACACACATCCAAATACCAAGAGAACAGGCGCGAATATGGCTCCTGGACAAATATAAACGAGCGAAATTCGAGTAACGTATTTAACAGTTCTTTCCGCGTTAAACTTAAAATTGTTTTTAAAACATGATCCCCTGCGTGGTCTGGCGATATCCTTAAGTCTAAAGGGGAGTGAATTGCACCGTGTCGCGCAACGTGTTTAGAAAAACTGGATGCCACATTCGGTATTGGACAGAATAAGATTTTGTTTAAGGAATCCAGCACAGCGTGACTTGGAACAGTGGATTGTACAGAATCCTGCCGCGAATTCTCCCTACATGCTTCCTGCGCCGTCGTCCACTTTTTCTCAAACATATGTTTTGAGAAGTTTCGAATCTGAGAAGAAAGTACAAAACAGTAAGAATATGCGTACATATAAACGCTGCATTAATTGTAAGTGACTGTTTTCTGTCAGTGAACTGACAAAAGACAGGAAGGAGCATGGGGTGAGGGAAGGGAGAAGTGGGGAGAGAGGTGTGGGGAGGGGATGGAGAGAGGATGGGAGTGAAGGAAGAGAGAACGCGAGAGAGATGGTGAGGGAAGATAAGGGGTGAGGGATGGGGTAGTGAAGTGTGGGCGATAGAGGAGAGAGAGTGAAGTAGGGAGGGGAGAGAAATGAAATGAGAGGGAGGAGAAGAGAGAGAGAGAGAGAGAGAGAGAGAGAGAGAGAGAGAGAGAGAGAGAGAGAGAAGGTGAGTGGGGGCTCACGAAGAGAGGGTGGGGGTAGAGTGAGCGTGAGAGGGGTTATTAAGAGGTAGCGTGAAAGCGATGCGGTAAGATAAGAGAAGATGCGTTATTATTCGTCAATTTTTATTAATTGTTTCTTTCAAACCACCTCTAACATTCCCAGAGACAGAGTACTTTCAGTTATAAAATAATGTCTATATTTCTGGATTTTATGATTTAAAGGAAACATCGTTTCATTTTATATTAAAATATAGCTCAGAAATAAGTCAATAGGTTTCCAAAACAAAAAAAAGGTCGAAACAAATTGGAACAACATATTAAATCGCTCAGATAGCATTGACGAGGCTTGTGAGGCATTTCATGAAAATATTATGGCTATTGCAAAATCATGCATTCCAGTGCGCAATGTAAGAATACGAGATAATGATAAACCGTGGTACGACAACGTGATTAGAAGTGAAAGTAGAAAGCGTGACAGGTTGCGCAAGGCAGCTAGACGTACGGGAAAACAGTCAGATTGGGATAATTATAGAAAACATAGAAACCGAGTCAACAACATAAAAACTTATGCGAGGCAAAAATATATTAATAGCTTGGACGAGGAATTAAGCGAACTTTCTGTGCGAAACTGTAAGAAATATTGGAAAATCGTCCGGTCATTAGTTACTGGAAAGAGCAACCATAGTAAAATTCCACCGCTTGTGTACAAAAACGTGCAAGGAGACGTGGAGGATATCGCCTTCTCGGATCAAGAACAAGCAGATTTGCTGAATTCATATTTTGTAAATATTGCCAAATTAGATGATAGTAATTTTGTTCTTCCAACTTTTCGATTTAAATGCGACGGCCGAATAAACTATATTTCGCTTTCTGCGCAGGAAATAGAAGAGACAATTTTATTACTACCAACAAACAAAGCATCGGGTCCAGACAAAATTAGCCATAAACTGCTCAAGATGTGTCCGAAAGAAATCTCCATTCCTCTCAGCATTCTTTTTAATAAATCGCTAACTGACTGTCGTTTCCCATCACAATGGAAAACTGCGCATGTAGTGCCATTATTCAAGAAGGGTGCTGAGAGTGATCCAGCTAATTATAGACCTGTGTCATTACTAAGTTGTGTTGGTAAATTAATGGAACGTCTGGTATTTAAAAAGCTATATAATCACATGAATCAATACAATTTGCTTTATAAATATCAAGCCGGATTTCGTCCTGGATGCTCGACTGTGTATCAGCTAATAGACATATATAATCAAATTGCCAAGGGTCTCAATGAGCGTCAACAAACATGTTCAATATTCTGTGATGTCTCAAAAGCATTTGACAGAGTATGGCACAAAGGCCTTTTGTTTAAATTAAATCAATACGGGATTTGTGGCAGCCTTTTACTATGGCTAGAAAACTACCTTCATAAAAGAAGTCCATTTGTATCAGTAAATCAAACCATATCAGAATTAGGCGACATTCAAGCAGGCGTGCCTCAAGGGTCGGTTTTAGGGCCACTTTTATTTTCTATATATGTAAATGACATTGCTGATAATTTGGAGAATCTAGCGCGCCTCTTTGCTGATGACACCACTTTATGCTGCTCTTCAAACAGTAGTAATGTTATGGAGGTGTCCTTAAATCGTGACCTAGCCAAACTAGCTGACTGGGCAGATGTCTGGCTTGTTAAATTCAACCCAGAAAAGACTGTATGTGTGTTATTTAGTGGTCGAGCAAATAATGATAATGACAGCCCTGCTCTCGTATTTGGCAATACGAATCTTGAATATTCAGAGACGCACAAGCATCTAGGGGTCACCCTATCCCAGAACCTTAGCTGGAAAAGTCATATTGATTCTATATTAAAAAAATCTACTAAAGTACTTTCGACTATGAGAAAACTCAAATTTACTTTAAATCGATCCACGCTTAATACAATTTATGTTTCCTATCTCCGATCTTTATTAGAGTATGCGTCTAGTGCGTGGGACGGTTGTACTATTGATGATGGAATTAAATTGGAAAGATTTCAACTTGAAGCTGGTCGAATTGTGACAGGTCTCCCTAGATTCTCCTCCATAGCTAGCATTTATAATGAAACGGGGTGGGAGACATTGAAAGACAGACGAAGGCAGCAGAAACTCATAACGTTACACAAATTACTGTACGACGACAAGGTACCAGATTTTATGACGGACATTACACCGACATGCACAAATACAACAGAGCGCTACGACTTACGCAAGCCACACAATGTCAATGTGCCCCTATCACGATTGGAAATATACAAAAAATCGTTTTTCCCAAGCACCATTCAAATCTGGAACACACTTGAAAACAATGTACAATCAGAATCAACAATTTCAAAATTTAAGAAGCTAATAAAATTTAGAAACTGTATCCCTCCGAGTTTCTATAACTACGGAATTCGAAAACTTTCTATCCTTCATACCAGACTACGTAACAACTGCTCCAACTTAAATTGTGACTTATATAGAATAGGATTATTTCCCACACCTAACTGCTTTTGTAAGCCAGGAGTAGAAGATGCAAATCACTTTCTTTTAAAATGTCTTTAATACACTATACAAAGACAGCACTTATTACAACAACTACATCTGTATATTCCTTTGACGAGTTACTAGCTATGCAAAGGAAATACATCTCTATCCGTCCAGGAAAATGAATACATCTTCAAACAAGTTCAAAATTATATTCAAGCTACTGGCAGATTTTAACCTCATATATATTCCAAACGTTTGATATGCTGTAGGAATATTCTGTACTTTTATTGTCATGGTTACATGGTTAGGATACAAATGACTGTATAGATATACTATATACTTTAAATTTTTGCTTCCGCTGTCGTTACTGTTAAATGTTTATGATAGAAATGACTGCATAGATGTGCTATATACTGTAATGCTTTATTTCCGCTGTCGTTACTGTGTATATAGTTCTTCCCGTACTCACAATTAATGTATTACTCTCCTATTGCTTTTCGGGCCATCCACAATAATGCGATGCCGCAGACGACGATGACGACGACGACGATAACGACAGGAGAGGGGATGTTGGGGATGCAATAAAGGCTCGCTAAACCGTTAATCTCCTCAAACTTTTCGTTCCAAGTTATGAGGAGGTTAACAGTTCAGATTTACCTAAATACACAGGAGTGGAGCCATTTTGAATGTGTGGGGTGGGCGGGGTTGGAGGTGACTGGGTCTCATTTCTCGTTTCTGTTTCGTTTTTCGTGTAAGAAACGAGAAGAGAAGACCTGGTGAAAGTATGGTGGGAGTTGAGAGGAAGGGTTGGGGTGGGTAAACGGGGGTAAATGCCGACGGTTTGGAATAACCATGAATATGGTCTGTTAATTCAATTATTCGTATTGTTTAATCTATTATATTAATGGCTAACTGCTATCCGACAATGACAGTGTTTGAAGGAGCTGTTCTTTTATTTCCTATTCTTTTTTAATCTGTTTACATCGTTTTTCTCCCCTACATCTCTCTCTCTCTCTCTCTCTCTCTCTCTCTCTCTCTCTCTCTCTCTCTCTCTCTCTCTCTCTCTCTCTCACCTCTTAATTTATTGTTTCTCTCTCACCTCGGTTTAGTGCTCTCAATCATTGGCTGCTTATAATAATTCTGTAGGGAGAGGGCAAATCCAAGTTGTAAGAACTTGTGCCCGATCCCATTGTGCAATTGTTACAATAAAATATGTTTAAATCAAATAAGTCAATAGGTTTCCAAAACAAAAAAAAGCAGAGAAGTGTGTTAGTCAGAAATGTTCATTTGAATATTTTGAACATAATTGGATTGGAAGGCATTGCTGCCTTAGGCAGCAATGTTTTCCATATAATTAGGTTCAAAATATTCCACAGTACGTTTTATTTGGTTTCAAAATGTTAATGTTCAGTTATTCTTGGGATGAACAACAACAACAACAACAACAACAACAACAACAACAACAACAACAACAACAGTAACAACAAAAACAACAGCAAGAGCAGCAAAAACAAAAACAATGGCAAGCGCAGCAACAACAACAACACCACCACCAGCAGCAACAACAACAACAACAACAACAACAACAACAACAACAACAACAACAACAACAACAACGACGACGACGACGATGACAACAACAACAACAACAACAACAATGGCAAGCGCAGCAACAACAACACCACCACCACCAACAACAATAACAACAACAACGACGACGACGACGACGACGACGACGACGACGACGACGACAACAACAACTATCGAAGATTAACGTCTATATCAATATACAAAGTATTCAAACTGATGATGTCAATAATAATAATAATAATAATAATAATAATAATAATAATGATAATAATAATAATAATAATAATAATAATAATAATAATAATAATAATAATAATACCGTATGTGAGCCCGTACAATGACTTAACAGCTGCGTCCACGTTTAAAGCCACCTTGACACGATCCAGTGGAGTCATCGATCTTGTCTAGGATGCGCATAGAGTACGATTGAGCCTAAGGTACATCTCACAATTAACTTAATTTGTTTCCAAAAAGAAGTAAACGTACTGTTGAATATTTCGGACTTATCTACGTCATTACTGCCAAAGGCAGGGGAGGCGGAAGGTTTTTGAAAATATGGGCTGAACCTAGAGCGGGTGGGGGTGTCTGGGGGTCCGCCCCGCCCCACGTCCCCACCATCCACGCCGAAGATTTTGTAAATTAGATGGCCTGAGAAACCGTTTCCGGCGTTCTGAGTAATAAAGAAGCGCTTAGATTCCGCTTTCACATTATAGATTTTTTATATTTCACTACCAATTGATCGTGGTATTGAGCGTCATGTTGAAGTTGCAACTTAAGTCATTAGACCCACTTAAGTCAGGGCTGTGACCCCCAAGAAAATTGTGAAAATTATACGCTCAGAGAAGCCATTTCCTGCGCTCTGGTGAATAAAGAAGCACCTATATTTTTACAGTACAATACCATTTTAATATGGGGGCGTTGCCCCACACTCATAAAAATAATGGGGCCGCAGCCTCGACAGCTCCCCCCCCCCACCCCCTGTAAGACAATAATAACTTCCAATCAGATCAAGTCCAAAATATTCAACAAAACATTTCCTAGATCGTGTTCAAAGTTGTACTAACTAACACGTTTATGTGAATTTTTGGAAACATCTAAACTTATTTCTGAGCCGTGTTATAGATATGTTTGTCGATCATATAGAGATTAGCTATACTTACAGACAGTAGCGCTGAATCCATTTCTGTAAACAAATATAGTAACTTGCATAAGCGAGGTGTTAATGGACCTTTCCAAGTTTATCCATCCATCATATGACGTCATAATCAACTACGAGACGTGTACGATGACGTCATAATCATGACGTCATAAGTGATTCGATATAGTCAGTCTTTAACGCTTAATAGTCCGTAGGCAGCAACATCGCCCAGTTAAATTAGTCTCAAAATATTTAGCGGCTAACGTGTATATTTTTCTGGAAATTGATAGTCAGGGCCTTCGGGGATCGATCGATCGCAACACGATCAAGGTGTTGGCGGAACTTAGCTAGAGATGGGCGGGGCATAGCTAAATTGGAAAGGTGAGGTAATTGATTATGATGCCATATACTTGAGTGATGGAGCGGATCCCTCCATAATCAAATATCATTCACTGTCAACAGGATCAATGGATGAATCATATCTGTCACTCACGTATCTGACGTCATAAACAAAATACGTCAATTATTAGTAGTCTGACGTCACAATCAAATTACGTCGGTCCGTAGCGAATGTGGAAAATGATTAATCCAGTTTGTCAGTCAATCATATGACGCCATAATCAACTATATAGTCACATATAGGTTGATGTCACAACGCGGTGTCACAATCCACAATCATAATTGACAGAAATAGTCCGTCTTAAGGCCTGATTACGCAGAAGCGCGGAACAGTAACGGTAGCAGTATATAGCGCCGCCAACAAATTAGGAATAGTACTTTCCCTGTGATACAATTACACATAGAGCGGAACTGTCAAGCTGTGGAGCGTGAAACCGCTCCAAACAGGAATGCTATCGATTGTTCATGCTACCCGCGCGTTACAATAATGAACTCGACGAATCAGAGACAATGTTTGCGTATGACATCATTTACAGGTGTAGTAATTATCCACATGAACATGTCGACTGATACAAGTGAGCTTCTTATATTGGAGGTTGAAAAACATCCTCAACCTTTTGACACCTCAAGAGAGGATTACAAGGATGATGAGTCGAATAGGCCATATGGAAAGCAATCGGGGAAAGGTTGTTAATGCCAGGTAATTGGTGCCTTATAATAGGCGTGGCTACGAACAACTTCGGCTACTCTGCATAAATGCATTGTACATATTTACCTTATATTTAGTTTCACAACCATGCATTGACAATTGCATCGGCCTGCCTGCCAGCCAGCCTGCCTGCCTGCCTGCCTGCCTGCCTGCCTGCCTGTCTGTCTGTCTGTCTGTCTGTCTGTCTGTCTGTATGTCATGCTGTCTGTCTGTCTGTCTGTCTGTCTGTCCACACTCCGGCCAGACCTCCCGTCCCTCTGTCATGCCTCCTGCTCGCCCGCCAGTAAGCCTGTGTCCACCGCCGCCCTTGCACCTGGGCACCAGTCGGAGGGCCATTCGCTTGTCCGGTCAACTGGTCGGTCAGTCGGTCGGTCGGTCATCTTGCCTGGCTACCTGACTCTCTGGTACAATAATCTGGTATGTAATAGCAGGGGTTTGACCAAAATCAGTTAATAATGAACGAGAGTATAATTTCTATGATATGCTTGTTTGTTCAAACATCATTCCATGACGGCTACCTTTTAATATGTGTTAATACCACTTTACGAAGCTGGATTATAATTATTAATTATACAGTAGAGGGTGCTATTCTGAAGTTTTTGAATTCCTTCTGTGTGTTGCCACGTCATTTGTAAACTGGGGAGTACTAGCCGATGTGCTTGTTTTGATGGCAATCAGTCATCTTGAATTCCAAAACAAGCAGTCCTTTGCCATCTAACCTCACCCACTTCTGACATGAAATAATTTTTGTAGCTGTCCCGTACTTGATTTGCTTCTTTTGATCAACGATTTCCACCTACACGTAACTGTTCTAGTAAATCAGTATTGACACTTTCTGCTCTGTTAAGTGCATGCTGTTCAGACTTTGGTGACGTTATTTGCAGAAAATTATGAAGCACACACGTAGCCTTAATAACATGGTCTGTATTCGTGGCACTAAGCTGTATGCGGCGCTGGTAAATTCTCCATCCCGACGCTAATATACCAAACGCATTCTCAACAATGCGCCTGGCACGTGAGAGTCTGTAATTAAATATGCGCTTCGCATCATCTAGATCTCTGCCTGGGTAAGGTCTAAGTAAATATGTCTTCAATGGAAAAGCTTCATCACCAACGATAACGTGTGGCATCAGCCCTATTTCTGGATAGTTTGGCAATGGCTTGTCGTCTGGGACATTGAGTGTTCCATTTTCCAAAGCCCGTCCTAGTGTTGATGCTGAGAAGATGGCCCCATCGCTATTTCGTCCATACGATCCTACATCAATTGCAACAAAGCAGTATTTGTAATCGACAAGGGCTATCAGTACTATGGAAAAACTCCCCTTATAATTGTAATACAAGCCCCCGGATTTTGGTGGTGCCTGCATCACTACGTGTTTACCGTCTATAGCTCCTATACAATTGGGAAAGTTCCATTCATCTTGGAAACCATTAGCAATTGTGATCCAGTCTTCCTCGGTGGGTTCTGCCATATATATAGGTTGCAGGTTCTTCCAAATTGCTGTGCATGTTTCTGATACGATTATCGATACGGTCGGTTCACCTATCCGAAACCTGAATCCTATGCTCTTGTAAGAATCACCTTGAAAAGAAGTAAACGGAGTCAATTATACTCATTTGAAGAACATATCGATTATAATTTCCCAAGATCTCAACTAGTATTAGTATGGTGGGCGGTATGTCTGATGGGCTATCTGTCGATAATAGCATTTAACATGCCGTAGGTCTATAAACCTGCTAAACACCAATATAGCATCGCGTGTGTTTAGATTACAGGTACAAAGCTGCCAAGAAATGGAGGGGCATTCGAGATGCTTTCGCAAAATCACCCAACAAGGCCAAGACGAAGAGTGGACAAACGACTTAAAATTTGAAGAAATACAAATACACTCAAATATTGGAATTTCTACTCCCTCATATTAAAACCAGGTCTTAGAAAATATATGTCGCCAGCTGGGTTCTTACATAGCCAAGCAACAGTCGGGCCACAGTTCACATTCAATCTATTTGTCGGTATGTCCTTTCTACATAGGCAAGCATACAGGCAGACTGACGGAAAGATGAACGGAGGGGTGGACAGACGGTGGACAAACGGGTAGGCAGGCAGTCAAACAGGCAGTCAGGCAGGCTGATTAACGGGGCCAATCGTTAACCATGCTTACAAATAAGACACATATTGTAATCATGTGCACGCACGCATCCACACACTCACGCACGCATCCACGCGCGCATCCACGCATGCACACACTCTTCTTCGTGCCACATTTCGAGTATATAATTCATACATCTTTTTCAAGGACCCAGAGCAACATTTCCGACCGTATGTTAGAGTCCGTAGAGGAGGGTAAACAGGTCCGCGGTCCTCCGATAGCGATGATGTACGCAGTACTACTAGAAACGTTGAGAAGGATAAAACACAAGAAAGGTCAGAATCCGCACAAGCCGTCAGGAAAAGGAAGAAGGAACGCGATGCTAATGACGTGGACAAAGCCGTCCTTCATTATTTGGAGCAAGACCAACTCTCAACAGAACCCAAGACACAAGAGGACGATGATGACGATGTATTCTTTAACGCTATGTCACGTATGTGTAAAAAGCTGCCACCCAGGATGAAATCCCTTGCTAAATTCAAGGTTCATCAAATAATGCACCAGATGGAAATGGAAAGTATGCAGCCACCTATCGCAGCAGTGAGAATGTGTTCAACTTCAAGTGGAATCCAGAATCCATTCTTCAACACCAGTTCAACACCAATACAACGTTCATCTCCCGCTGATACGGCATACAACAGCATGGAATCATCTGCGACAAATTCCATACACCAAAGCTTGGACATGGCTTATCATATGTAGACATAAGATCAAGTAAATCTGCGTTTATTGAAATAAATTGCATTCATAATATCTATGATATTCTCTCTGTTTTAGTTTAATGCGCGCGTCCGTGTGTTTTATGGGTGTGAACATAATTATGCGCGTGCATGTGTTCATATTTAAGAAAACAACAGCAATCAGATATTGCATAGCCTCGCCCATTCCTCATTGTTCATGTATACACATTGTAATTGATCCTATGTGAATCAGTTTTTTATTCTGGATCGGGACCAATGTCTGGAAATCATCTTATACCCAAGGTTCCTTTATTGTGTTAAAATTTGAGCCACATTGAACAAGTTCTTTCCGCGATATTAATATATCCGAAAATTGATCCGATTTGGATCAGGGTTTTCGACCGGATCGGACTAATACATGAAAATCCTATGAAACAACAACACCATTTCTTGTCTTAAAATTGGCATCAGACGGGTACGTAATTTTGGGTCTACAGACCCGTACACTCACGCACACGCAGACAGACAGACAGACGGACGGACGGACGGACGAATGGAGGGCTGACAGACGGATGGATGAATGAATGATTCAAATGAATGGATGAATGGATGGATGGATGGATGGATGGATGGATGAATGAATGAATGAATGAATGAATGAATGAATGAATGAATGAATGAATGAATGAATGAATGAATGAATGAATGAATGAATGAATGAATTATTGAATGAATGAATTATTGAATGAATGAATGGATGGATGAATGAATGAATGAATGAATGAATGAATGAATGAATGAATGAATGAATGAATGGATGGATGGATGGATGAATGGGTAGATGAATGGGTAGATGGATGGATGGATGGTTTGATGAATGCATAATTACTATTAATCTTCACCGTGGTTGCCCATTTTATCAGTTTGCATCTTCTACTCTTGCTGATGTTTAATTTGTGGCCGACGAAACGTCGGTACCGAGGCAAGGCGACGATCGGACCGAATGAATGGATGGATGGGTGAATGAATGAATGAATGAATGAATGAATGGATGGATGGGTGAATGGCTGAATGAATGAATGAATGGATGGATGGGTGAATGGATGAATGCATGAATGAATGGATGGATGGATGGATGGATGGATGGATGGATGGATGAATGAATCAATGAATGGATGCCTGAATGAATGATTAACATGCATGGATTGATGGATGAATGGATGGATGCATGGATGAATGAATGAATGAATGAATGAATGAATGAATGAATGAATGATTACTGTTAATCTTCGCTGTGGTTGTCCATCTGCTCAGTTTGCATCTTCCACTCTTTCTGATGTTTAGTTTGTGATCGATGAATGAATGAATGAATGAATGAATGAATGAATGAATGAATGAATGAATGAATGCATGATACACATGTATGGATGGCTGAATGAATGAATCAATGAATGGATGGCTGAATGAATGATTAACATGCATGGATTGATGAATGAATGAATGAATGAATCATATGCATGGATGAATTAATGAATGAATGAATGAATGAATGAATGAATAATTACTGTTAATCTTCGCTGTGGTTGTCCATCTGCTCAGTTTGCATCTTCCACTCTTTCTGATGTTTAATTTCTGGCCCACGGAACGTCGGTACCGAGGCGAGATATGACGACACACACATCGACCTCAGGTACGAAAATTTCGGGGGCCCCTCGGACCGATCTTCCCACCACTTAGCACACCGGCTAGGGCGTGATGGCGCGGTTGCTTGGGATGTCTCAGTCCTCGGAGCAAAAAAAAAGAAAAAAGGCGAAGCCGAAGCTTCAGTAGTTTGAACCACTAGAAAGTGGCTCAATCCGAAGTAAGCATTATCTCCACTTAATTGGACCGAAGTAGGCTTTGAGCACCACACCCATGTCTGCAAGTTGTCGTCGGAACACGACACGAACAAACCAAGTACTGACTGATGCTGACGAGCTATTCGCAATGACCTACTTATATAGCCCGGTCCCTGCGCTCATGTCAGCAGTTTATCGCGATATGTACGCCTGCGCAAACGATTTGCAGACATTCGCGTTTCTATTCCGGTCAAACCTGTCTATAACGGACATGTGTTTTTGAGGCCAGAAGATACAGTGAATCTTTAAGGCGAGTGGTTATAAAACCACCAGCCTTAGATAGTCACTACCATCTGGCCTCAGGAAATATTTATCATAGAAATTTAATCGTATTAAGCAACCACCTGTCTTTAATAACCACCTCTTCATGGACTGGACAATGTCTGTTGTAGTCAGGTTTGACTGTATTTACAACACTCATACGAGCGTGACCATGGCCACTGAGTAAGTTATGTTAACCTTTTCATCGACAAATCCGTGATAAAATAAATTCTTTACGTAATAAAGCATATACTGTTGAATATTTTGAAATTAAAATGCCTGGAAGCCGTTGCTGCCTTAGGCAGCAACGGCTCCCAGTCATATTATTTTCAAAATATTTAACAGTTCTCCTTATTTTTTCCCTTGTGATTGAGATACAGGGAATTTATTTTATCTGTGAAAGCGTTGACCAGCGACACAGTAGATATGTTGTATGCAGCGTAGACAACAAACGCGATCAATGTACCTTTATAGTGAGACTAAAGCCTGATATTGATTTTGCCTTCTAAGTCTCATTTCATGTTTCCTAGTAAACAAATTTAAACAAAGTAAACAAAGTATGATAATGAAATTTACACAACAGCGGATAAATTATATTGCCCGAGTACGCGTCCTTGTATAACGTTTCGGGCGTGTAAATTCGGACCCGGATCCCAGAAAGTCCAATACCCCTCCCCACTCCGCCTCCCCCCCCCACCCCGCCCCCCCCCCCCCCAGCTTCTTATATCGTCACAGTGACTAATGTGATTAAATTTTGAGCCATACGGAATGCGCACACTTTGCAAGGGGATGTAACCTCGTATCACACTTTATGGATAAAGTGTATGAGCCTTGCTCGCATACCACTGTTAGTTCATTCTAAACATCTAAATAATATCCGTTATAGTCTTTTGCATGAAGTACAGCTAGGTAGAAGTCACTACCAGCTTGAGTTGTTCGAAGAGGAACCAAAAAGGATTCCACCGCAACAACGCGATGGCGGGAGCTGAAGTGGCTAGAGTGGCGAATCGTCTTCAAGATGCAAAGCAAACTCACCGACTAGGTATGCATGGTATCCAGTACAGCTCATAAATAGGTTATACTGTTTGCAAAACAAAAACAGAAACATGTGTGTTACTAAGAAATGTTATGTTGAATATTTTAAATAGGTCTAGTTGGATTGGACGACATTGCTACCTTATCTAATCCAATTATATTCAAAATATTCAACAGTACGTTTCATTTTGTCTTGGAAACATTAAATGTTATTTCTGAGTTGTACTGTATTTGGATTGCGATGTTGAGAAACATTTTACAATTCTTCCTACAATTCTTCCCTTTAAATTGTTCGCCAGATATCCACGCAGTTTACTCTGTGACTCAGGTGTATAATAATACGCGAAGAAGCGTGTACAGTTCACATGCTTAGCTCAGCACAGTATATCGATTATAACGTTATAGGCCCCCCCCCCTATGTCTGAGTCATATTATCGCCGATCACCCACATTAGTCTCGTCGTGAGACAAACTGCGTTATTCTACTCAGATGTCTTCACTTCATTATTATTCTCACATTGTCTTCAATAGGGGTGGGGTGGAACGATTCCAAGGTGGATGGGGAAGAACTGGTGGTGGTGGTGGTGGTGGTGTGGTGGTCGTTGTTGCGGTGTGTGTGCGTGGGTGGGGTGGCGTTGAGGGGGGTGGGGCGTCTGCAGTGTGTGGGTCGTGGGTGGTGGTATCCGGTTCTGAGAGTCAGTCTCCGATTGGCAACTGTTCCCTTGAAATTCCATTTCCATTTCTCGAAGACTTACAAATATGTATTAACCCTTTAACACTCAAATCTGTTCAAGAAAAGCTCAATTTCCTAATAGAAAATGCAGTCTATTAAGAAAGTGGGATCCCCATGCACCTTAGTGATATATTTTTTTAACCTACAGTTTTGTAATCCTAAAGGTGTCTAGTAAACGAATTTGCATGTTCCCATCAGGAAATATTGTCCCATGGGGTTAGTTTGGCGGCCATCTTGGATTTTCTTTACAAAAGTCGATAATCAGCATAAGTTTTTAACTAAGACATCATACAGAGACAAATGACCGTATTTGACCCTTCCTGATTTAAACGACCTGAAGACATTAAAACTGGAAAAAATATGAAAAGGTCAGTATGATTTACACTGAAAATCTTGCAAAATATCTATATACACGCATACCAAACTATAAGATTCCCATGAAGTATGGAATCAACTAAAATTGCCAGTAATTTGGGGAAAATAACAACAAAATATTAGTTCAATAAGCCAAAATGGAAGGGAACTGCTCTATTATTATTCAAATTCTGCGCAATGCCATTTTTTCATCGCGATACTCTATATCTAGTCATCATCATTAAGAATCTCATCATAGTCAATCTCTTGCTCATCTTCTTCATTCTCCTCCACCTCATCAGCAGTTTTCTCTACCAAGTCAATGAAGGAAGGGGTAGGATTTGGCCACACGACCACACTGGCTCTAAGATACCCTCCTCCGTCTTCTCTCAGCCTTGTCCATGATCATAGGGCTTGGGACACCAGAAGATCGTCTTTTCAACATGTTTGTAGTTACCAAGGCGGTGTTTCACACGGGCAATAACAAGGTTGTCTCTGGTGGTAGCCTGGAGAGACCCACCTTAGATTTGGTCGTCAGTTGTTCGTCCTCCCCCACCATTTGCTTCAGCATGATACTGCGTACGGTATTCACATACTTCTCACGGGCATGGCCGTACATCACGCACGTGAATGCCTCGATGTCATCATTCACCTCTGGCTTTACTGACTATTTATCACCAAGTCTTCTGTGAAAAGAACAATTGGTGCATTATAAAATCGTGTTGCACAAGTACTTATATTCTGTAAGTACTTGATTGCCATGAAATAGGACTGAAATTGTCATATAAAGAAAACACTCACCTAAAGGCTGCGTGGTAGGTGGGGTGGCTCTGTAGCTTCTTCAGAGGCCCGACCTTTCCTTTGTCCTTGAACGCACTTGTTACATCTTCCCCAGTGAACACGTATATGCCGAGTATCGTGGTGCAGTTATCAGCTCCTTTCGATTCTGCCAGTTCACTGACGTTCACAATCTACCGATACTTTCCAGTCGCGGTATCGAGATAGATGGTAAGTGCAATGGAGTGAGCATGGTGGAGCAGGATCAAGAAAATGTCGTTGTCTGGCGTTCTCACAATGGTTGACTTGTACCCCAACTTGGCAGCATATTTGAGGTAAAGTACAACCCGGGCATCCGTCTCCTCCTGGTTTGACTCCAGCTCATGGACCTCGCATGCTGTCACTTGAAACACATCAATAATTATATATTAGCAGTGGTGTAACTTAATGACTGCCCTCCTTCCCGGGGCAGGTAAAAACACGGGGGACAGTTCCGTCTCATAAATGGACTGCCCTCATGGGCATTTAGATTTTGAGTAGACAAAATGAAGTAATATACATATCTGCAATCGGCAATACAAAATTCTTAATTTCTGCTAAATTACAACAATACTACAATGCTTTAACTCGCCCCGAGTGTCATACATCATGCATAGTATACTAGTTTGATGCGACGCCTGATTGATTGATTGTTGTCATAATAACTCTCATGAATGGTATTTGTAATTTCCGATGAAGCACTACATTGGACTATTGGAGATCAAGATAATATTTTTGAAAGTTAATATCAAATTGACTAGCTCGCTTACCGAGCAAACAATCCAGTTGTAAATTTTCAATAACATCGTCCTTGTATTCTTTTAATAATTATTCAACATAAGGACATTTCCTTGACATATTTTGATCATTAAAGGCTTACATCTAATCAAGGATCATTGAAGTACAACTGAGTCAAGGCAGTTGAACATTTTCCAGGGCAGTTGATTTTCAAATCCAGACTGCCCTGACGGCAGTCATCTGAATAAGTTAAGTTAAGTTACACCATTGTATTAGTGCATCATTTCTCTCTGTACCCTGTAAATTTGCAAAATTAAAAAGAAGCACAAACGATCTCGGAAAAAGGGTTGTACAATTACAATATAGAATATCATTTTCAAGCATCATAAAGTGTGTAAAGTTATTTTCGACAGTATGAATTCTGCTTTATGATTTTCACTCTCTTTTATTTGACCGTCAAACATACCATATATTGCTAGATCATGGTCAAATGGAATTACAAATGGTGCTGATTGCTGAGCATTTTGTGAGAAAAAACAACAAGTGCATCATATGAATCTCCATATACTCACGTCGCTAGCTGATGAGTCCAGCAGATACGCCTTGCCATCCACCACAACAACTGCTGTCCGAGATTTCTCGAGCCGAGATGCTGCTGATTTGCTTCCCCTCACACGCAGAAGTAAGTGACAGAGCTGTGTCTTAATCTCCTCGTTTGATATAAATAGTTTGAAGTCATTCGGCTTCCTTGTTGCTGGACCCTCTAGGAGATACCGCTGTGAGAAGCCATGATGCAATCTCTCCTGAGCCTTGATGGTATGACTCAGTTGAGAAGACAAAGTTCTTTTTAGCCACCATCTGATTTAGCACCTGGAGCCAAATTTCACCAAATGTTGGGGGGGGGGGGAAGGGTCGTCAGTGAGTGGAAGAAATGCATTTCCATCTTGGATGTAGAGGGAATATTTTGGATACGGCACAACTTCAGGAGCATCTTCCATCAAGGAATGAAGCAATGCTGCCTTGTTGGTCTTTTGAAGAACCTGCCAGCTGTGCCGAGGCTGGGAGGTACAGGGGTGATTGATTATCGCATCACTTCTTCAAGGCTAAGGGGTTCATCCAGGTTTTGTGAGTTGATGAGCAGCATGAAAGCGATGTCACTTTGCTCGTGGTACCAGATAACCTGCTAAGATGAACAGAGGAGCAATGTCTTATACATCATGTCTGTTTATCATACTGCAACAATGACATATTATTGTTATCGTAGGAGTATGTAGTCACGTATCTTTCCCTGTGATGCAGTGAGCTTGACTGCCTTGTTGCAGGCTTACATTGTCTTCAGCTTCTGGATCTTGATTGGCTAAAAGAACAGCACCTCAGAATCTCCGTTCACAAAATGATCTCGGATGAATGCTTCTTTGGCCTCCTTACCAGCTGCCTCTGCACGGAGCACATCAAATTCCACTTCCGGGGAAGCAGGAGCACCAGACGCCAGACTGTAGAGGAGGTCCTTGTCGACCAAGGAGAAAGGATTGGTGACGTGAATAGCAGAGATGGTATGCTGAACGGCCTCCTCACTGTTTAATCTCAACTAGCTCCAGCTCATGATGTTTTCAGTCTTTCGGGCAATCCGGGTCATCGATGAGGCTGTGCATCTCGAGCATCTTCTCAAAGTACTGAGCCAGGGTTGACGTTGTATGGCACCATCGCTGGTAGGCACAGGACATGGAGAAGAGCCCTACGAATCCACCTGAAGTGATAAATAATAGATTGTTAGAAATTTTTTTTTGTAATTCTGTAACTTTCATCTAAAATACCAAAGTAGTAATAGTATTTCCGTACCTGTTAACTTCGCAAACTTCATGAAGGTCTCCTCAATTGTCATGTCCACTGCGCAGAGAGCAATGGGATGAGAGACTGACCCACTGCAATACCACCCTTGTTCAGTAGTTCCTTGGCTTCAGGGTGAGACTGATCAATATTCATCAGGAAGACATCCAATCATACCAAGTATCTGTGGTGGTATAGAATAGGATGCGTGTAAATATTTCATCATGACTACGCAATCAGTTAGATAAATCAATTCTACAAGTTTACTCACACGTCCATGTATCAAGTAAATAAATATTATGATAAAATATGAATTACCTTGAATAGGTTGGCCCATCACATGCAAAGAATAGGTCTGCCATGTCCCCGTTGCACTTGTGGAACAGCGTCAAGTTGTTAGTCTTCACCGAATACTGCAGCATTGGGATCAGATGCGTATCATCTATCACACTGAGCCAGAATGTGGCAGTTTTGCCGAGGTGGACGGCATGCACCGTGTCTTCATAGGCTATGTACTTCTCAAGAATGGCGAGTGTGACAGCATCTTGCAACACTATGTCGAGGGATTCACGACCACAACCCTGGATGGGATTGAGCAGGGCCTCTGGGTTGGTGAAATCATCTTTCTCCTCCTCAATGAATCTCTCAATTAACAACTGCTTCATGGCTTCGCTGACTGTTTTGAAACATAACATGGCTTTAGCATATGTTTTCCCTCTCAGCACACTACTCAGACAGCCACTGGTGATGAGTTCAGCCTCAATGAGGATTTCAGCGTATCCGGATCCACTACATTTGTGACCAGTCACCATGCCTATGTAGTTCATCACAGTGTGGAAAGGCCATGGGGTGATAACATGCTTCTTGTACTCGTCTGGGAATTTCCAAATGAGAGGGAGGGCCTTCATGCATCTTCCAAGGTCGAAGGAGTTGAAGACATACTCCTGACCCACCTGTATGGTGGCATTGTCTGACTGCTTCAACAGCTCCTTGATGACCGAGTACTCGGTGAAGGGCTGGCTAATGGGGGTGAAATAGTCGATGGTGGACTTTTGGCAGGGTTTGGCACCAGTAGCTGAGATGAAGCCACCAAACCCTGTGACAAGTTTCTTCTCTCCGCTGCTTCCCACCACCCATGCAAATGACCAGACACGATACTGTTGGATGCACTTCGAGTACATTTAACTGTTTACCATGGGCGAAGTAAACACAACTCCCATAGGAAATTTGTGCCCAACTCAACTATAGATGTGGACAGGGGCCAGGGTCTCAGGCGTGTCGACATTCAGGGAACATGCCTTGCTCTGTTTGTAGAGAGGGAGCGTCCGATCTTGGTTGGTAGCATTGAACCCGGATTTTACCTCTTGTATCATGATGCCACCAGTGCTGTTTACCACGTTTGAGCCATGGATGTTCGTCGTTATTTTGTTCATATTGTCCCACTCAAGATGGAACACGTCGTTGCCCTCACCGGTAATAATCTGTGGAGTGAGGGAGGTGGACACCTCGTCAAGAGCGTGGGCTAGAATTTGATGAAAATCTGGCTACCTTGCTCCGCAACCACATAAAACATCACCTGGACAATGGCTACATTTCACATAAGCAAGTTTGATCACTGAAATATCGCTAAGGCGGAATAGAGAGGTGGATATCCATTGCGAGCATCCTTCCCATGAGGGCGTGGTGGATTCCAAGATCCTTTCCAGACACTCTGATTAGTTGGATGGTGATGCGCGTCTCGTCCGTCACTGCTTCCTACGGATCTAACTTTTGACCTGTCATTAGGATCAAGTGCCAATGTGCCCAGATATGCACTGCGGGCCGGTAAATAAACTATCAAACTCACATTTATAACTATATGTTTTCACAGTGCTTTCCTAAGTTGGCAGGATTATCTAGTTAACAAGTATCCGAGGATACGGGGGAGATGTATGTAAATCAGCACTTTAACCATCACCACTTGGAAACCTCGAATAGTTTCCCAGGGTCGGATCAGATCAATGTGGTGATGGGACGTCCAAACAATTATAAAGCCATACAGCTGGTGGATCGTAGAAAGAGACAATAACTTAATATATATGAGGCCCTATAGGTATCTGGCCAATTTTACACAACCTTACCGGAGTGCGAGGCTACATTATCGCAGCAACTGGAAAAGAGGTGTACACTATATGTTTCCTAACGAAGAGATTCTCCCTAATCACTTTAACCTCTCCTATTGATCTAAATAGTAAGGTTTAGTCGATAACATGCCGGGCTCAAACAATTAGAGCATGGTCAGCGACCTCAGTGTAAAATTGATGATGGTGGGAATAAGTGCTGCGGATATAAATGTCGCTGTTTAGTATTTCCTAGCGTACTGCAGTCTAAGTTTTCTATACTTAAACAAAACATATCAACTGGATGGTTATCTGCCATATACAACTAACCAATGTAATGAACAATGACAATTTGAATACGAATTAACGAGGTAGTATGTATCAGGTTGAAAGACCTAAACGGCGCGGTTAGTTAAAGTACCTACAGTAAATAAGAATAATATGAACAGTAATAAAGAAATTATGAATTGCAGTCCTAAGACCGGCAAGGCACCTATTAGTCATCAGTCCCAGATACAGAAATAATAATTAGATGTACAATAGTATAGTTACTTGAGTACCTAATAGTCATTGGTACGGAACAGGCTACTATGTTACTGAAATTGAGGCGCTAACATATTAATAGCGCAAGTTGACACATTCTCTGGAGCTTGAGAGATTTCCACAGGTGATTTCCACAGCTGGTCTCTGCAGGTTGGCTCCGCAAGCTGACTTCTCCAGGCAGGCTAGATACGGTGCACACACAGGACAGTGAAACAGAGCAGTGAAGTGACATCTATTAGATAGTCTCTGTAACTAAATCATAATTTATGCGGGAGTGAGAAAGTTCTCCGTCGGTGATGGAAGTAGTAAAGTTAAAGGTTGCCCATTAACAGAGAGGGTGGTATATAATGTTAAGCAGTTACATAACTTGGCACATGGTGTGGGATGCATCACATCGCTCTTTCGGCGCACCTAGCAAAGTCCACCAGACTGTGGTCCAAAAGTTAATTAAAACACACAACGGCAATTTAGTGTCCACTTTTCAGTGTGGTTGGCAGATCCGGCGAGTCGTCCACCAAGAATCACCATAGCTCTACATCATGTAGGATTACATCCTGGCCCGCAAGGGCCCTTTCCAGAGGTGTTCCATTTAGAAAAGTTTGAATGCGAGACCCATTACTTTAATTAATTATTTTTCTCACTCGCTTCCAATTCCGAGACGTGTTGTCAGCGAAGCTCTGACGCACGCACAAGCGCACCACACGTTTTTATCAGACTTGGCTGATTTTTGATGAGAAACCTCTCTCAGAGGGCTTATGTACACGCACTATCCTACCTAGTGGGCCGTGCTTGGAGCGAGTGACCATTCCGTACCCAGCTTTGCTGGGAAGGTCAGTACCCATCCGGTCGGTCTGTGCTACACGTCCCCCTCCTAGTTTGACACCCGTGGCAAACGACCACGCATGGCCGATCGAGCACACTGGAGCATGCTCCGTGGAAATTATAGACTTCCAGAGTAGGTGCATAGCTGAGAGGAGAGTGACGCAAAAGATGCGTCTTCATAAGACAGAGAACATAGGGTGCGAAAGAGTTTCGGGGGGGGCGGAGGCATACCATTGATTTAAGTTTTTGACCTGGAATTATTTTTCATAGTCAGCCTAAGGACTGGTTTTCGATTTTTAAAAACATATATAATAATAAGAAAATCATTTCAAAAATAAAAATAATAATAAGCTGTGTGTTTCGCACAACTATTGATAAATCCTACTGCAACCTCGGCAATAGTGTTCACAAACATCTGCAGCGAAGTTTCCCCAGCGGGTCTGGGTACCGCGACTTGTACAGAACGGATGTGGCGGGTGATCCTCCGCTGCTGATATATCACTACTATACAGGCTCATCTCTGGAAAGCTATAGTTGGAAGACGGTGCTGGTGGTGCCGGAAATGATGACTGGTGACGTGCGAAGTGGCAGTGGTAAGGTGACTGCTGACATCACTTGCGTGGTTAATGTGGTCGGTGTGGTTTGTGCTGCTGGCGGGCTGATTGCTGTGAGACAGATGAGCGGTCGCTGGAATGGTGATGTCTTTGTGGATGCTGCGGCTAATGCTGTGGCGGATGCGGTGCTGGCAGATAGCTTCCGAATCTTTATGAACTTCAGAAGTTTAGTCGTGGTCATCCTTGGCATGGCGCGGATCTCTTGGGAGTGTACTATACATTTCTTCCCGGCGTAAGGACATTCTGGTGTTGTTGTCTTCCATATGGCTGGATCCGTGGGTGTGCTGCTATGCGGGTGTGCAGTGATGCTGGTTCATGATGCGGTAGTCGAGATTGCTTCCATAAGGCTAATCTCCTTGTCAATGATAAGGCTACAAGGAGAGGTAGATCTATCCGAAATGTCCTGTAACACGGGTTCTGGCGCAGACGTCGTAATAACTATTGAAATGGGCTGGCCGATTATGGATGCCGATGCTGATGCTGATGTCGTGCGTGATGTGGACGGTGGCGTTGCTGCAGGTTCTGCCAGAGTGGAAATGTCAGGTGGTGCTGGTACCGTCACTGCAGATGCTGCCGGTGCTGATAACGCTGTTGGTTCCATCGTAATGGTGGCGAAGGTGGCTTAGTGTCTCAAGGCGTGCTGTGTTGCGGATGCGGTGGTTACTGTTGCTGGTCAATAGTGCTGGAATTATGATTGTAGCCGATTCGTATGTTTAGTTTTGGCCATCTTCTTCGTAGGAAGCACATTAATAGGAAGTCTAGTTTCAAAACGAGCGGCTAGCATTTCAAAGTTTTCACTTTGTTCACCAGGCTGTAATGTAACTACAAGCACACAATGTTTATCCATCAATACGTGGGTCACACCATAACGGGTAGCAGTATACAGGTATTTGCAGTCCGTACAAAGAGCTCTCTGCATAAGATGATCATGATTAACATGCAGCGTCAAGTCCGAATTACAGGAGAAGGCACGCCTACATGTCTGTCCATTGAGTTGAAATGCTGAACACAGATATTTCTTTCCGGGTGGTGCTGGCGTCGACTCTTCCGAACTGCTGGACAAGGCAAGGTCCTCGGCAAGTGACATCTTATTTCCGCATATTAACGGCCGTGCGGACTTCCTAACCTAATCTAATTTTTCCTAGCTCTTCATAACTTTCCTGGCCAAGTAATATATAATAGAAGTGTTAAATTAATAATAAGAAAAACAGCAGAATTTGTAACAGCTGACTCTCTCATATCTGAAGAGTGACAATCTACAGACGACGAGTGGAGTGTGAAGTGGACAGGACGAATGATGTCCGAACTTGGTGCATAGAGAATAGATGCACATTGGAGATGGGGCGATTGTAGTGCATGTAGACAGGGGGCACCTTAGGTGGGGCGTGTTTGCACGATTTCTTGGTGTGGTCGGGTACACCGAGTTTTGTGGTTTTGCTGTTCTTAAAAATGAGCCCTCATCCGGCCTCTGCACTTCCATGCTATTGACTACATGTTCCGCACCACAAGAAGCATGGCCCGAGGTGGCCTCAGCTTCCACTTGTGGTAACTCTGTAATGGGAGGTATAGCATGAAGTCAGTGGGAATGGGAAGAGGTTGGCGGAACAACTTTTCTGTCCTTCCCATTGGACAACACAAACGAGAAAGTCTTCAGATACGACTTCCCAAATCGAGTAGACCCACACTGAGTAGGGAAAGGGCGAGTACGTATCTCGTCATCATCCTCATCGTTAGTTGCTTGCTCACCGGACTCCTGGCTTGTTAGGAGAAGGGTCGAACTGGCACTGCAGTGCTCTAGACTAACATCCGGAATACTCGTCTCCATAGAGACATCCGTCTGGGTACCTGTGCCATGTGGAATGGTCAGTCCGAGCTCTGATATGGGGTCGTCATTGACACACGGTTTAAGCCAATCGAAGATCAGGCCATCCGAAGTGCGGATACAGTAGGTCACGTCCGACGTCTTACCTACTAGCACATAGGGGCCTTTCCACTGGTAACTCAGTTTACTTGGCACATTTGCAGATCGTCACGAATCATGTACCCAAACCATTCTTCCCACTTCATATGGATCTCCATGCACTCTCCGGTCGTGCCATGTTTTCTGACGCCGTCGTTCAGTGGATAAAGTTGCTCTCACTAGCTCATGGGTCTATTCTATCCACTGCTGCATGAGCTCTACATAGAGAGATGGTGAATTTTTCTCCCCCGGAATCAGAGGCATAGCCAGATCCAGTGGCAAGGCTATTTCATGGCCTAACATTAACCGCGCAGGGGTATAACCCATCCTGGAATGTAGTGAGGTGAGGTATGCCATGAGCACATATGGGAGTCGTAGATCACAATCTCGACAATCAAGGCATGTTTCCTTCGTTAACATTTCTGCAAGTGTGCGGTTGAACCATTCCACCATCCCACCACTCCAGGATGATATGGAGTTGTTCTGGTTTTAACTATATGAAACAATTTGCAGAGCTTGGAGATCAGCCGGCTCTCAAAATTACTTCCTTGATCGGAGTGCAGCTCATAAGGCATTCCAAACCGGCAGAACACATTGCTTGCCAAGACCTCCACTATTGTGGATGCCACTTGGTCTGACAGAGCGAATGTTTCCACCCACTTCGTAAAATAATCTTGTAATACGAGGATGTATTTCTTTCCATCATCCATCATATTCAAGGGTCTGAGCACATCAATAGCCACTCGCTCCCACGGTGCACCAACAATTTTTACTTGTAATGGTGTGGAATGGTGCTGGCCAACAGCGCGTCTTTGGCATGGGACACATTTGGCAACCCATGCTTTTACACTATCGCGAATTCTGATCCAGTGGAATCTCTGTTTTATTCTAGTTAATGTCCGATCAACAGCTAGATGACCGGCGGTATCATGTAATTGTTGTAATATCTTTTCACGATAGCATTCCGGAATCACGAGATGGTTATTAATGTAGAGAACACCTTGTTGTATGTGGCATTCCTCGAACCGCTGGTAGTAGTACTTGGCTGTTGCGGATAGTGGTGTAACAGGTTCCCGGGGCGGGCGTACCCCCTCCTGGATCCACACATATATATTTCGCATCTGCACATCTGTTGCTTGTTCATGAGCGACTTTCTCCATGTTCCACTCTGTGCACCACAATTAGGGGAACACTGGAGATGGCTATGTTGTATGTGTCACGGTGGTGGCTACTTTGGGTTCATCCTCGAGCCCGATTCTGCTCAAGGCATCAGTATTTCCATGCAGTTTGCCGGGTCTATGAACCACATTGAAGTTAAAAGCCTGCAGGGATTCCTTCCACCTTGCTACGTGGCCTTCCGGAATTTTAAGGTTGTGGAGCCAGTGTAGGGAAGCGTGATCCGTATGGAGGGTAAATGGGCGGCTGTACAGAAAGTGATTATAATACTTGACAAAGTAGACCGCAGCCAGTAATTCTCACTTGATGGTCACATAATGTTTCTCGGTTTTATTCAGAGTGTGCGAACCATAACACAGTACCTGCTCCATTTCATCCTCCGTGACCTGAGATAGAACTGTGCCAATAGCTTAAGCTGATGCATCAGTGTCCAGGATTAAATCAAGGTTAGGGTTAGGATGCGCGAGAATAGGAGTGGTCATCAAGAGTTCCTTCAATGCCCTGAAGGAACCGTCACACTCACTCATCCACTTGGAGGGTCGATCCTTTTTGGTGATCTTGAAGAGAGGTGATGCAATCTCACTGAAATGATGGGTATATCGACGATAGTATTGACATAGACCAAGGAAGCTCCTAGTTTCTGGGACAAACTCAGGGGTCTGCCAGTCCACCAAGGCTTTTGTTTTTGATGGTTGGGTGGTCACTCCATCACCAGATGTGACGTGTCCCAGGAACTCGATGCTCTGTCTGAAGAGATGACATTTCTTGGGTTTGAGCTTCAAGTTAGCCATGTGGAATCGTGAAGGCACAGTGTCCAAATTGGAAAAAGTTTGCTCAAACGTTGGACCAAAGACGATTACATCATCAATGTAACAGAGACAGATTTCCCATTGCAGGGTAGTTAATACCTGCTCAATGAGACATTCGAAAGTTCCAGGAGCATTGCACTAGCCATAGGGCATCTTGCGGAACTGAAAAAGACCATCTCGGCATACGAATGCGGTCTTCTCCATGTCAGCCTCATCCATAGCTACCTACCAGTACCCACTAGCTAAATCAAGGGTACAAAACTAAACAAGGCCTGATCTATCCTGGGTAACGGATAAGCGTCTTTGACGCTAAGATCATTAAGGCAGCGGTAGTCTATACAAAACCGCAAAGATCCGTCCTTTTTGCTCGCTAGTACAATGGGACTGGCCCATGGGGATGCTGATGGTTGTTTCCGGTGCCGATGGAGTGTCGTACTAGATAAGTTTCTCCGAGGTCCATGTCTCCTGATGAGAAACTATCATGATATTTGTGAAGTAATTTTAGTATTTGTAATTTTGGGATTACATTAATCCAACTGTGGCATGCAAATATATGTCATGTAAATGTTCGGGCCAATCATCAGATGTTGTTGTTGTTGTTGTTGTTGTTGTTGTTGTTGTTGTTGTTGTTGTTGTTGTTGTGTTTGCAGTTGGGTTGTTTCCAGTGATATCACATCCACCAAATGGCCACAACGGACTCCTGGTTCAAGTGTTATTGGGTCCGCAGTGCCATTGAATATGCGAAACGGAATGCGTTCCTTGTTGGTGGTGTCCATGATGATGCAGGGACTGGCGCATTGTGAGGCGAGCATGTATTTGGGGTTGGGTTCCAGCATGGCTGTGTGAGTGCTGTTTCCTAATTGTGGTGCAGTGGCCCACAAGATCCTTTCCTGTCCCGGCTCAACTGTGGCGGTGGTCGCTAGTATCACCGCATGCGTATCATATAATGATGACTCTGGTCCAAGTGGTATCCATCGGCCGCATATGTCTAGTTCCTGTTGTTTACAATGTATGATGGCTTCGCTGGCACTGAGGAAATCAGAACCAAGCAGGTCATCGTTTTGGATGGAGGCGATAACAACTCGCTGTATGAATTGCATCTCTTCTATCTGTATTATGAGGTTTACTACACCAGCCATGGGTACATCTGCTACCATGGCTGTTTGTAAAAAGATGTTTGTAGGCCTAAGGCGTGGCTTCTTATGAGGTGGGATGCTCTCATATAAGCGCTTGTTAAAGACAGTGATGGAAGTTCCAGTGTCCACAGTGGCACTGGTGGAAATTTGGCTAAACAGACAGGCACATTTATATATCACTTTATGGTGAGCCTGTGGAAGAGTCTCCAAGGATACCATTTGAGGCAGTGATGGTGGTGCGGTATCATTCTGTATATAGTTGGCTTGTTCTGGATAGCCTCTGTGAGTGCAGTTGGTGGCTGAGTATGGAAAGGGCCGACTCGTCGTCACTGCTTCTGTGATTGCTTGGGCGACGATAGCAGTGGGGTAGCAGTGGTGGTGGCATTGTTGCTGATTCTGCATAAGCTGTGTTGGTGTATACTGCAGTGTGGATAGGATTCTCACGTTCACGGATAAGCGCTAACTGGGCGAGCCACTTTGTAACCACGCCATGGGATGCTTAGTTGAAACACAGAAGAAGCAACAGCGTTGTGGGACATTTCTTTTCTTTGTACAATGCTTCTTCTTGCGGATCCATGATGTTGAATGGGTGCTTTCTTCGGAATCACTGTTGATGGTGCACGTTGGTGATGTGGCTGTAAGAGGCTGTGACTTGCAAACCACCAAAGGACACTGGGTGTTAAGTGCCTTGGCGGTTGGACGTGGTGCTTGCAAGAACGTTGTTTCAGTGGAGGTGCTACAACCTACCACTGCCGTTTTACATAGGAAAGAAGGTTGTGTAGATGCGGAAAGTGTTGGGTCACTTTTTCTGCAGAGGGAAGATGGCAGTGCTGCGGATGCAGTGTGCAATCGTAGACACCATCATAGAACGAGCCAGGTGCGGGTGAGTGTATGATTTTCTAGGAATGTGTTGATGAGTAGGTGTGGCCGCCTGACATAGTTGTTCAGAGGCCACAGTTGAGCTGGGTTGTAGGGAGGGCACCGAAGTGACTCTGTAATCGGTGCCAGTGCTAGTTTGATAGATTTTCTGGCAGTTGGGGTTGTAGATGGAAGCTGGTTTGGACATAGTTCCCTCCAATGGCCCAGCTGACCACATCCAAAGCATGTGTTTTTGTGGCGGTGCTGATGCTGTGGTTGATTGCGGTCTAGTGGTGGATTGTGTTGCTACTGTAGTGTTGAGTGTCGTCACGAGGTTGGTGAGTGCTGAGATCTGTTTAGTTATCTCTTCTAATCTTTCGTGCATGTTTTGTCTATTGCTATTGTTGTGCTGGTTCCCGCATCCTTGAGCATTGTTGTGGCCTCCGCGATGGGATTGGCCACGCCCTCTCCCCTTAGACACGTGATTTTGATCGGGGTTTTCTGATTGCGCATGTTGTTCATTGTTGGTGGTGTTTTGCAGTTGTAGGGATTGATTCAGTGGTAGTTGCGACATTAACATCATTCATTTCATTAATTGGATGCAGTTGGTGGTGATTATTTTTCTCCCATTCCAAGAAGTTCTCAATCTGAACCGCAGTAGCCGTGAGTTGCTGTAGGCTGCCGTGCTCCATGAGAAACAGTTTTTCTTTGAGGGCGGGCTCTCTGCTCAACATGTCTAGGAAAGTGTCAAGATGTAGATCTGTTACACCTTCGATATTTGTGCTGGGGTATGCATGGGTAACAAGACGATGGATACGACTCGCTAATTCCGGCAATGTTTCCTCCAAGCGTCGACGTAGATTCTTCAGTTGAAGCAGACTTGTTTCTCCGAGGGCGGTGTCGCCGAATCTTTCCGACAACGCATTCTCCAGTTTGGTGTAGGATGGTGTGTAGTCTGTACCTAAGTCTGTCAGAACTTGTAAAGCTTTTCCAGACAACTTTGTGGCTAAATACGCTCCCATCTTTCGATTACTCCACCGGTTTGTCCTACTTATGATTTCGAAGTGAACTTTGTAATTAGCCGGATGCTGGTCCATAGACAGGTGTAGATCTATAGACTGGTGGATTCATGTTGTGTAGATGACGCAGACGCTCCTGATGCTGTGAGACGTATTCCTCGTATGAAGGCGGTGCGGGTGACTGACGTGAATGATGTACATGGTGTGTACGTTGTCTGATGTATTGCTGGAATGGTGTAGCCATATCCTCCGGTTCGTAGCATGGTCCTGGTGAATAATAAGGAGATGATACGCGAAAAGGAGGTGATACGGGGATATGGTATATGAGTATCCGGCCACTGATGACCCATTGATGACGTGGGTGAACATAATGGTCGTGAAGGCGGTGGTTGGCCCCATAGGGGTCTTTGACGTGGTCGTCCGCGATCCGACGTAGATGGTGGTAGCCTATCATGGAGATTCGATAAGGTGATGTATTGAGTTCCCACCTGCGAGGCATCATGGAATGTCCCCTCACTGATTGGTGAGAACTCGTGTTGGGGTGGTGCTGGTCGTTCCACACCGTTTAAATTTGTGACATTATCGGTGAGCACGTGAGCAGTACGTCCATCATATGATGCTACCTCTAAATCGAGGGAATACTGACTGTCAGATGAAGAAGACTGAAACTCGCGGTTGGTAAGTGTAGGCGTGGGTTCGCTTCTCATTCGAGCCCCACATCGGGCACCACTTGTAGCTCACGAGTGTATGTGCGGGTCCACCGATAAATATCTGCCCATCGCCCCGCAAGTGTGTGATGACCAGGATGACTGGTTAGCTGTGGATCTCGGGGTTGCGGATCCTGTATGACGTCTCTCCATGGTGTACAAAAACTGACTTCTAGAGCCGGTGGAACACTGATGTTTCAGTGGAGCTGTGCGACCATTGCCACTGAGATTGAACCACACAATGTCATCCTAACTATTTGTGGTGCGAGAGGAAGGTGCCTCGTACAGTCCTCCATCACAGGAATTCTCACTGTTGCGAGAGGCAAGTGCCTCACGCAGGCCTCCATCACAGGAAAATGCCTTCGACGCCGAAGCGGAGGAAAAGAGTTGGCAAAAAGGGCCACTCTTTTGTTCAACAGAAAATGCTAAGTGCTGAAAAATCCTAGTGAAGCCATAACTAATGTGATGCGTACTGGTTTACGTGAAGACGGAACGAGCGATTTCCGGAGAATTCCCCATCACTGTTTTATGTAGTTCCAAGATGCTGTATTGGTAGATGCCGCTTTACTTATGCGGAGCTTCTGATACAATCTAACCTACCAATTAAGTGTTAGAAACGAGAACTAGCTTTGGCCGCAAGTGGCAGGGATTCCTACCTATCGTTAGATACAGCTGTCCAGGGGGCGCAGATGCCTAGCTTCCCGTATGTCGCATTGAAAGAGCATCTACCTCCATGGACAGTATGTGTAAATGTTACATCACGCCGAATTTGATGAAAATCCGGCTACCTTGCTCCGCAACCACATAAAACATCACCTGGACAATGGCTACATTTCACATAGGCAAGTTTGATCACTGATTTATCGCTAAGGTGGGGATAGAGAGGCAGATATCCATCGCGAGCGTCCTTCCCGTGAGGGCGTGGCGGATTCCAAGATCCTTCCCAGACACTCCGATGAGTTGGATGGAGATGCGCGGCTCATCCATCACCACTTCCTACGGATCTAACTTTTGACCTGTCATTAGGATCAAGTTCCAATGTGCCCAGATATGCATTGCAGGCCAGTAAATAAACTATCAAACTCACATTTATAACTATATGTTTTCGCAGTGATTTCCTTTGTTGGCAGGGTAATCTAGCTAACAAGTATCTGAGGATACGGGGGAGATGTATGTAAATCAGCACTTTAACCATCACTACTCGGAAACCTCTGATAGTTTCCCAGGGTCGGATCAGATCAACATGCTGATGGGACGTCCAAACAATTATAAAGCCATACGGCTGGTGGATCGTGGAAAGAGACAATAACTTGATATATACGAGGCCCTATAGGTATTTGGCCAATTTTACACTACCTTGCCAGAGTGCAGGGCTACATTATCACAACAACCGGAAAATAGGTGTACACTATATGTCTCCTAACGAAGAGATTGTTCCTAACCACTCTAACCTATCCTATTGAGCTAAATAGTAAGGTTTAGTCAGTAACATTCCGGGCTCAAACAATTAGAGCATGGTCAGCGACCTCAGTGTAAAATTGATGATGGTGGGAATAAGTGATGCGGATAAAAATGTTGCTGTTTAGTATTGCCTAGCGTATTGTGGGATAAGTTTGCTAGAATTAAACAAAACATATCAACTGGATGGCTATCTGCCATATACAACTAACCAATGTAATGAACAATGACAATTTGAATAAGAATTAACGAGATAGTACGTATCAGGTTGAAAGACCTAAACGGTGTGGTAGTTAAAGCACCTACAGTAAATAAGCATATTATGACCAGTAATAAAGAAATTATAAATTGCGGTCCTAAGACCGGCAAGGCACCTATTAGTCATCAGTACCAGATACGGAAATAATAATTAGATGTACAATAGTATAGTTACTTGAGTACTTAATAGTCATCGGTACGGAACAGGCTACTATGTTACTGAAATTGAGGCGCTAACATATTCATAGCATGAGTTGACTCGTTCTCTGGAGCTTGAGGGATTTCCGCAGGTGATTTCGGCAGCTGGTCTCCGCAGGTTGGCTCCGCAAGCTGACTTCCCCAGGCAGGGTAGATATGGTGCATACTCATGACAGTGAAACCGAACAGTGAAGTAGCTTCTATTATATAGTCTCTGTAACTAAATCACAATTTATTCGGGAGTGAGAAAGTTCTCCGTCCGGCAACGGAAGTAGTAAAGTTAAAGGTTGTACATTAACAGAGAGGGTGGTATATAATGTTAAGCAGTTACATAACTTGGCACATGGTGTGGGATGCGTTGCATAGCTCTTGCGGCGCACCTAGCAAAGTCCAACAGACTGTGGTCCAAAAGTTAATTAAAACACACACGACATGCAGTGTGGAGATTGAAGTCCACTTTTCAGCGTTGGTGGCAGATCCGGCGAGTCGTCCACCAATAATCACCGTATCTCTACATCTCATAGGATTACATCCTGGGCCGCAAGGGCCCTTTGGTTTAAACGTGATTTATTTGTTCAGATGGAAGCACGATAAGACTTAGAGTACTTAGAGGCCGCAAGGGCCCTTTATGCAGGTGTTCCCTTTAGAAAAGTTCGAATGCGTGAACCATTACTTTAATTAATTATTTTGCTCCCGGATGGCCGTCCGAGAGCGTCCAAAATTGTGTAACGCGGAAAGTCCGAGAATTGCTTTTACGTGTGGGTGAGCTGAAAGCCGCAAGGAGCCACAGTGATGTGCTGTATCCTCCGTTGGTGTTCCGGTACACTCGTCTAGTCTGCACCTCCAGTCAGTTTGTGGCAGGTCAGTCTCCACGCCAACGATGCTCCTGATCCTCGATTTTTCACCCCTTTTATACTCGCTGTGACGTCAGTGCTGGGCGCCTCAATCAATCAGCCGCCGAGCGCCAGCCAATCAGCGTGCTGGTATGCTAGTGACGTATCGACCACATGTACACATCACTCTGTATTTAGTTTAATATATACAGGCGATTACGACGTTATAGCAATATTCTAAGTATATTTTAGCGGGGAGCTTCGACGATAAGTCAGCCATTTCTGGACCGATTCTAAAATGGTTTACAGTTTTGGAAAGCTCGTTTAATTCTGGTCCTAATCGGTACCAAGCGCAACGAGAACAGATAACTTATAAACATTTAAGAGTACCTACTCGATACACTATAGGCATGCACTCGCTTTCAATTTTGAGATGTGTTGTCAGGGAAGCTCTGACGCGCGCGCATGCGCACCACGCGTTTTATCAGACAGCCGATTTTTGACGAGAAACTTCTCTCATAGGCCTTATGTACTCATACTATCCTACCCAGCGGGGCGTGATTGGAGCGAATCCGGAGTGGCCATTTCGTAGCCAGCTTAGCTGGGATGGTCAAGATGTCTGGTTCGCTGATGCCATGCGGAGTTGTAGTATGGCGGTTCGATCCTCGACCGGGGAGATGGTGATCAACAAATTAAACTAATTGGTCTATGACTGTCGGCTCGTTAGCATGTGGAAATTGAAGCCGCACGTTGCCAATGCATCAATAAAATAAAAATACATATACTGCCAGAGCCGTGATGGAGTCAGAGTACAATGGGCTTAAAAGCTAAGGATTGAATCGTGGCAGGTGCATCCACAGAAAGTCCCATATGAATCGTCAGATTGTCAGTATATCAGAAATGTATATTATAAATTAATGCGAGAAGTTATTTTTACTCAAGTTCGATAACTCCGCATAGATATTATGAAAGTTGTAACACTAAAATGGCCCGTTATGTCTTAGTAGGCATACACACACATATATATTAATTTAACAGGTAACGTATCTTCTTTATAAAGTATGTGGCCAGTGATGATTCAGTTTCAATAACCTTTGCTTTTTGGGAGGCAGGATTGACATGCCTAAGTATTTAGAGGTTAAGGCGTTAAGAGACATATTAATTAGTCAATGAGGGAGTCGTTGGTTTATGAGTTTTTCTTCCATTCATGTTTAATTTCCTAGTAAAAAGGATTAATTGTTAATTGAATTCTATCTCCAATTTTCAAATGAAATGATAAGTCGCAGATGTTTAGGATGGGTGAAAATGGATACAATGTACATTAAGGTTGGCTTAGTGGAGGTAGAACCCTTAACCTGTTCGAAAAAATTTCCATTAAAAAAAAAAATCTACCACTGGAATAACCAGCTCGGTTATCGAGTCAGTCATCCTAGTGGTATATTAAAAAAGAAACAGACTTCTCTTGTTCTACAAATGGACATTAAAAGACCACTGCAGATCCTCATTTTCGATCATTTAATGATAATCTTTTCTTGAAAAAGAGATAACTTTTGCATTTTTGTTCACAACGAGTGAGCTATGCGAAAACAATGAGGGCTCGTGACTGTTCGATCCATTATGGAATGCACAGTGGCGGATCCAGGGGGTGGGGTGGGGTGGGTTGGGGTGCACTGGGGGATGGGGAGGTGGGCACGTGTCCACACACACACCCGGGCAGGGCTATCGATTTTTTAAAACTTACCTGCTGGTGGCGGAATGAGCCCATTTTGAAGAGTTAACTCCCTTGAAATTGTGGGTGCCCCCCACCCCCACACTCACCCCCACCCCAGGCAAATGATCTCCTGGATCCGTACCTGATGCATGCTACATATTCAGTTACTACATTATCTTAAAAGTCAAGTAGGCTAATAGAACATTAGCTTTTAGTAGAACAAAGCCAATTTAATCGAAAATGACCTCATTGACCATGTAACAGTTTTTGATAGCTACTGTGCATTTCTGATAATCGACCGACTGGAGAGAACATATTAAAAGAGTTGATATTAGAACGTTTATATTTGGCAGAAAGTAACTACCTGAATTGCCACGCGCCATATTAGAAGATATGCAAAATGAGACCTCATCCTAGTTATAGTTCACCATGTGTGGTCACGGTTACTTCTCACCCCTGCTCGTCTTGCAACAAGCCAGTAAAGAAAACTCAGCAAGCATTATTATGTGATTGTTATGGTGAAGGGTGCAGCGAACCTGTTCCGAATTAACAACTACGGATTATGAACTGTTAGAAAACAATACAGGGCCATGGTGGTGTATTATCTGCAACAAAACTCAATTTCCATTCAACCACCATGACAACGACACTGAATTTAAACTCAACACATTAGTTCCAAGCATACTGATAAATCCATTTAACGTAAACTCATTACAGGAATTCATACTCTCTGAGACCTATACTGATGATCAAGAAATTACTCTCCCACAACCTAAATGTAACTATATACTACAAAGTGAATTTAACAAATACCTGATCCAAAACAAAGATACCATCTCCTTTTCGACTGTGCACATCACTATAAGATCATTACCAAAGAATGTTGAAAAATTAAGCCATTTTTTAAACACTAGCGCAATTAGATTTAACATTATTGGAATCACTGAGACATGGATTAAAACTAATTTAGCGCTCAGCTTAATTGATATGCAAAACTACAAATTCCTGGAAAACCACAGGGCTAATAAACCAGGAGATGGGGGTAGTCATCTACATAAAAGAAAATATACAGTATTATAAGAGAGAAGAACTGACAATAATGGAAGACCTTTTTTAATCTATCTTTATTGAAATACCCATGGAAAAAGCTAAGAATAAAATTGTCGGTGTCATTTACAGTTCCCCAGAAAGTGATAAAGAAAAATTCATAGAAACATTAGAAAAATGCTTTAAAACCGTACAAAAAGAGAATAAAACAGTTTATATATTGGGTGATTACAACATTGATTTACTTAGAGAAAATGAAACCACTACTCAAGATTGTGTAAATTTATTAAGTACATTTGGATACTGTCCATTCATCACAAAACCGACAAGAATAACTGGAAAGAGGGCCTCTGTCATTAACAGTATTCTCTCAAATAACACTGCAAATCCCAAAAACCAATCTGGTATCTTTGTTGAAGACATGAATTCAGACCACCTACTAATCTACTACATGGAATATGAACAAGTTAGAACACAATTATTCGAAAAAAGGAAACAACATGTAGAGATTTTTTAAATGAGAACATAGAAAAGTTTAGAAACAGTTTGGTGAACATTAATTGGAATCAGGTGACCAACTGCGACTCATGTGAAGATTCCTACAACACATTCCATTATATATGTACTAATGCCTATGAAGCTGAATTTCCACTAAAAACACTTAAAGGGATATTCCACTGAGAGATTTTATGCATCTGACGTAAAGTACTAATTTTCCGCATTAATTTGAGACCAAGAGCACAATTTTATGCCAACAAATAAAAAAGATATCCTCAATTCAAATTGCTAAAGTAACCAGTAGATAGAGGCGCCATTTTGGGCAAGCAGCTGACGTCACCGACACACCTACTCTGTTTGCCCGATCGAGGATAGCCGTAACCAGGGGAGGTAAATCCTGCATCTCGTGGATAATTAGCGTACTGGCTAAACAACTGACACTTTGCCACAGTGTTTGGAGGAAATTAAAGTGCAATTAGTGTCCCGATGATCGCGCCAGTCATTGTAGTGCTAAATTGTCAAAAATTGTTTTCCTATGGCCAATTTCTATTTTTAAAAAACATTGAAGGGTTATGCCAGGAGCGTGTTTGCGATCAACCAGCTACAACAAATTCTTGAAAAATTTGTTAGTTGAATAAATGTTGAATGTAATTTCTCTGAGAGCTGTTGCTATTGCAACTTCTGCTTCCAGTCAAATTCCAGTTTCAAAATATTCAACAGGCAGTAAATATGGGTCAACATTTAAAAATTTGGGATCAATTAGTTAACCCTTTCAAGGACAGAAAAGCAGAAAGCTTAAAATTTACCCTGCATAGGCCTATTGTGTGAAACTAATTAGTTTGGAAGCTACTGCAACATAATTCCAGGAAAATTTAATTCAGAATATTCAACACTCTGCATAGTTATTTTAAAATTGGGAGTAAACGTTGTAAATGATTAATAACGCTGGATTTCAATAGTGTGAAAGCACTAAACTACTAATTATGTCGAGCGTACAGTTGTCATTATTTACTAGCTGTCACCTACTATCGTCTACGAAGTAAGCCGCTAAGCGGTTGCCTATAATTGACCGACCGGGCAATCAGCGACATCGTTTCATTTTGGTTTGCAAATCCCGTTTTATAATTGATGCAATCAAATACGACGTTAATTGTCGAGTTTGATTCTGTTATATTAAAATTAAGTACCGCGCCTTTTGTTTTGAAATGCATGACACATTATTTTAAAATTATACAGACTATATGTTCTAAACTTGTGTCTTCCAAATTTAAATGTGGAAGATATCCATCCAGTGCCGATGTTATGACGCCATCTTTCAGTTAGCCCCTTTTCATGCGGATGCTTCTGTGGATCGGTATCTGAAAATGTGAATTGCCGTACCCTTTCCATGATCGTTTCTATTACTGCAAGCCCATGCTTGACATGCGGACATGATGCGATTTAACCATTTCACGGCAGCACTGGCCTCTGCAATCGTCAAGTTGAGGACGCAGGTCAAAAGAAGGCTATATTGAGAATTTACAACTAAAACGACTGTCTCAGTAACCGAACCAGCCATTCCAGTAGTCAATTTTCAAAAATAGTCTTCGCTTGGCCTGCAAATAGCCATTCAATAAGGAAATATTCTGATTTTCCTGACAGAATTTGGTCATTAAAGGGTTAATTAATATTCGGCCGTCATAACGCGAAGTAAACAGGTAAATCTAAAAGCGCTGGCGATATTTTGCTGATGTGTCGTTGACGTCATAATCTCGCGGTTTCTCGCTCTCGTTGCGAGAAAATGGATGCGCCCAGGAGTCACGTTTTTGAGCGTTTTGGGCATATTCATTTTATTATTTCTCGGCAATGGAACAGTGTATTTTATATTTTTTCGCGGCAACTATTTCGGATTATAGTATATTTCTAGTTGACTTATTCTCGATTTTCACTGGAATTTCCCTTTAAGAAATTTAAGCAAAATCCGACTAAACCCTGGCTAACAAAAGGATTGATAGCTGCATGCCATAAGAAGAACAAGTTGTAGTTAACCTTTATTAAGCACTATGTACACTAATACTCAGTTTAAGAAATATAGAAATAAACTGAACCAAATTATTAATTTATTAGGACAGCAAAAATAAACTATTACCATTATAAATTTGATGAGCAAAAAGATAATATAAAAGAAACATGGAAATTAATTAAACCACTATTAAATAAACAAAAAAGCAATCATGGAAACAGCGCAGTTCATTAGTATGACAGATAAAAATGAGATGGTAGACAAATTCAATGAATACTTTATTAATATTGGACCTAAACTTTCACAAAAAATTCAATTCAGTTCAGGCAAAAATATACAAGACTATTTGTCATGCAGCTACCAACACTCGATGTTCCTAACACCAACAGATGAAGAAGAAATCTATAAAATCTTGATGCGAATTAACCCGACTAAAAGTGCTGGTATTGACAACTTCAGATGGAAAATCTTTAAACTCTGTATAACAGAAATTCTCTCCCCACTAAATCACATCTGCACTCTCTCACTCTCACAAGGTATATTCCCATCACAACTAAAAATAGCACGAGTAACTCCTATTTATAAAGCTAAAGATCCATCTGACCTTACTAACTACAGACCAGTCTCAGTGCTTCCACTTTTTCGAAACTCATGGAAAGATTATATTACAACAGAATTGTTAATTATTTAAATAAATATTCAATTATCTACAAATCTCAGTATGGTTTAAGAGAAAAACACTCTACGATGCTTGCCATTGTGGATATGATAGAAAAAATATCTGATTCCTTGGAAAATAAAGAACATACACTCGCTGTGTTCCTGGATCTTATTAAAGCATTCGATACTATTGACTATGAAATATTATTGAAAAAAATAATCACATTACGGTATAAGAGGCATCGCTTTGGATTGGATTCAAAATTATTTGAATGACAGGATTAAATGTGTTCAATTTAATGGTGCTATTTCAGGAATCAAAAAATTAGTCTGCGGTGTACCTCAGGGTTCAATCCTTGGACCCCTGCTGTTATTACTATACATGAATGATTTACCCAATGCCACTAACCAACTTTCATTAATACTATTTGCAGATGATACCAATGTCTTTGGTAGACATTAGGATATAAATACTCTATACAAAAATGTGAATAATGAAATGGAAAATATTAAAAATTGGCTCAAAATTAATAAATTATCTCTAAATGTTAATAAAACTAACTTTATACTATTTACAAGATCTAGCCAACCCGAAGAAGCTACTCTCCCAACACTTTACATAAACAATCGAGAAATAGAGGAGACTGAGTATGTCAAATTCCTAGGAGTCAACATTTAACCTGGAAAAAGCACATAGAGATAATCACATCCAATGTAGCAAGGAATATTGGTATCATGCGCAAAGTCAAGTCATATCTTCCATCTCATATCTTAAAACCTCTGTATAACACAATGATACTTCCACACATAACCTACTGCAATGCTATCTGGAGCAATACATATCAATATCTCACTGGACTAATACAGATACAGACATACGCACACAAATTCTCACGTTAAAATCATCCAAAAAATTCATCAAAAACATAATTATTTACAGCTACTAGAAACCACACCACTAACCACCACCACCACCATGGCCATAACACAGCACAGCTCTGGAACGACTTGGACAGCTTCCAGAATGAGCTGAGGTGTCCTGTTGGGCATTCTGGTCATAGTGATAGAAGATATAGCCTCCCAAAGTAGCGGTGCCTTCGAATCCGATTGCGCTCGGAGTGTTCAGCGGAACACTTCTCACTAATTAATATGTTAACTTACTGTCTTGATCTGGAGGCATGCCAACTTCTTTTGGCATTATTACGTCTATTATGAGCTGTGCTGTAGTCTAACTATTCAAGGCACCTGTTCAACGGAACAGAACATCAATTGTACAACTGTATAGGAATAATAATAATAATAATAATAATAATAATAATAATAATAATAATAATAATAATAATAATAACATGGTAATATATAATAGATGAGCTCTCCCCCCCCCCCGCCCCTCTCCCACCCTACATGAATGTAATTGTAGTGTTTTACTGTTGCATCCTACATGTATATACCTACTGTTCATATAATATCACGTAATATATGTCTGTTTATGTTACATCATACTATATATGTCATAAAATATTTTGCAATTAATGTTTATATGTTAGGAGTCCACCACTTCATAGGCTTGCCTTTGGTGGACTGCCTGTTGTAATCTCTGATAATGACGACTAAATATGAAAATAAATAATCTTGAATCTTGAATCTTGAATCTTGTTATCACTATTCACGCATGATACTAACACACTCTCCTAGACTAGACAACTGCAGATTTCATGTTTACTGAGGTTGAATTCGGACATGTTGTCGCAGTACTCCGACCGGAAGTATCACGTGGTTGCTTTGCCTATCTACGAATGCACACACTTTTACTCTCGCTTGAAGAGGAGTAATCGAGTAGAATTTGTACCACGTGATACGAATTTGTACCACGTGATACCGTTACCCGATTATACTCTCGATCGTTCGTATATGTTGTCGAGGTACTCCGCTTACCCCGACCACATAAACGAACTTAGCCTAATATTCACATGAGACTCCTGTCATAGCATTCATAGTAGCGAAAATAGCATCACTATCAACGACGAAGCTGCTGGATTCTGGTCATAATTAATTTACGATTATTATTATTATTATTATTATTATTATTATTATTATTATTATTATTATTATTATTATTATTATTATTATTATTATCATTATTATTATAGACCTATCAGAGTGCGAACTCACGTCTGTTCCAGCTGCAATTTACAACGTATTACGAGGGACGGAACTCGTATCATGCAATATGTGCTCAAACTTGTTAAAGGCATTTCCAGCAAAATTTCTTAGAACATTTACGACACTGCATGGTATGTTATATCGTCATCATTCTCATCCTTTGTTCCATCATCGCCCCTCCTCTTCTATTCCCGCCATCCTCATCCTCAATAGAAGGATCCATTTCTAGATTTTCCCGCCCATTCCTAGCTAAGCTGCACCCACGATTTACCTGTGTTGTGATGGATCGAATCCTGAACTCCTTGAATCTCAGTTTCCAGAAAAATTTATAGGTAAGCTGTTGACTATTTTGAAACTAATTTGACTAGGTGTTGTTGTATTGCTGCCTATTGCAGCAACATCACCCAGTCAAATTAATAACAAAATATTCAACAGACTGATTATTAGGTAGCAAAGACATAAACTTCGTGCACATGACAGACTTAAAAGTTATGGACAGACTTATAGCTACGTCATTCATTACGCATTTTGATTGCAACATCAACCTAGAGGTGATGTATTCGTTATGACGTCATATACTTGGGTGGCATATTGGATTGCTCCATTGTGGCAGGATTAGTGTGAGTAGGAAGTGAGTGGAGTTAGAATCTGGAGAGTGTCAGATCTATTGTCCCTCGGTGAAGTCCGCACCTATGCGCTATAAGCCTACATTCAGTTCATAGGTAGTTAATGGATTCCTCAATAGCTCTTGCTGAAGAGCCAATGGGAAGGTCAATCCAAATACGGCATGCAGTTATGCTTGTTCCAGAATGAAGAGACATTGGGAAGTTTTGAGTTCGGTATGTAGGTATATTGTTACTGAACGAAGATAACGCCTAACCGGAAAAGCCGTAACATTAAATCCACATGGAGATAATTGATTCTTCAGTACGTAGATATAAGGCCGTATTCGCATTGGATTAGCTAATCCGGAGGAAGTCCAATCGATCACAAATTTTCGTTTACTCGTGTAAACGTAAGCATTTACGCTTACATAAGTTATCAAAAGTAAACGAACATTTGCACATACTTCGGTCTTACTTCTGATTAGCGCTGTAGGTGAACACTACCTAATTTTATTGGCTGACGAGACAATGGACCTTTCCATTTTTAGCTATGCTCCGCCCATCTCTAGCTAAGCTCCACCCACACCTCGCTCGTGTTCGGATCGATCGATGTCTGAACTCCCTGACTATCGATCTAAAAAAACTATACAGGTAGCAGCAACAGCACCCAGTGAAATTAGTTTCAAAATACTCAACAGCATGTTTCTTAAATAGCAAAGAATTACAAAGACGTACAATTCATACAACGTGTCGGAGTATTTGAGATTAGGTGACGGTCTGTATGGGTCCCTTTGTGACGTAATGATTGTGACGTCATCATACATGCACGTCATACGAGGTCAGATGATGGGTGGATACTCTGGAAAGGTGAATAGTAAGGCCGATCCAAACACCACTGTTGTGGAGTCTCATGAGGGCAGATATTGCTGAATGAGGGTGGTGACATATAACGTGATTGGACATGTTTGTTCCTGGCTGAAGAGACAACGGGAAGGTCGATCCAAAACTGGAAGGTCGATCCAAAACACAGATGTTGTGTGTGGTGGTGGTGGTGGGGGGGGGGGAGGGTGTGTGTGTGTGTTCGGGACGGGCGACTGGGTGGTGAGGAATGTGGACGAGTCAATAACTCAACCAGGGATATTACTGACTGTTCTGAGACTACAACTCCTAGTAAATCTATAGTACATGTGGTCGGACATATGCGTGATAATAGATAGAGTTTATTTCACAGTAGGCCCATTCGACCCTTGCGTGTAAATGACATAATATAAGAATGTGGCAGACACTGTGACAGTATTATTTACATATTACAATTGTAATTATTTCGTTATTATCACTACTTTCATCTTTATCATCACCATCATCACCACCATCACAGTCATCATCATGGTGGTGGTGGTGGTGGTGGTGGTGGTGGTGGTGGTGGTGGTGGTGGTGGTGGTGGTGGTGATGGTGGTCGTCGTCGTCGTCGTCGTCGTCGTCCTCGTCGCAGTCGCAACCGTCGTCGTCGTCGTCGTCAACCATCGCCATAATCATCATTTTTACAATTGTTATATTCAGCGTGTCTAAGATCTACGAATAACGAGTCAGGCTAAGCCGTAAATATAATTGTGATGACAATGCTGTATAGACTATAAATTGAAACAATAGGTTGAGTGTAATTTAACCACCACTCACCCACCTGTACCCTAACCTAACGTTGCGCTGAGCCAATAATAATTATGGCTAGATATACCCCATGACGTTTGTCTTTCATAATTCAGCTGAATCGGAAATATTTCCTTGTAAGGTTGGTGTAAGACAAGGAGAAATATTTGTCACCTTTTCTTTTTTCAATATTCTTAAATGACCTGGAAGACTATTTAGAAGAACGCCATATTCTAGGATTGCCATCAATCAGTGAAATGGCTGATGATTTACACCTATATTTATATTTAATTGCGCTCTTGTACGCGGACGACACTATAATAATGGCGGAATCCCCGACAGCTTTCCAAAATGCTTTAAATACATTCCAAGAGTACTGTAATGAATGGAAGTTGAAAGTTAATGAATCTAAAACAAAAATAATAATATTTCTAAAACGCAATCAGTCACAATTCCAAATTGGAGGCCATGGCATTGAAATAGTCGATGAATATCTATTCCTAGGAGTCCTTTTCAAATATAATGGTAATTTTTTCTCATTTTCTCACGTAGCGGACGTAACTTGAAACAAGGGATAAAGGCAATGTACACCCTTATACAAAAGATTAAAGAAAATAATGTACCAATTGACTTACAATGTTCACTTTTTGATTGTATGGTCTCACCAGTATTGTTATAAGCATCTGAAAATCTGGAATACTGATCTGCTTGAGACTTGCCAAATAAAATTTTACAAAGTCTTTTTACACATGAAAAGGAGTACACCAAATATTATGATCTATACCGGGCTAGGAAAATACCCACTACACATAAAGATACAATGTAATATGATTCGGTTCTGGGCTGACATGGTAAACTCGGGATACGGAAAACTGTCATAGATACTATATTATATTAGTCTACACTATGCAGAATAAAAGAATACACAGTTTAAATGGATAGAGAAGATTGAGGCAATCCTAACATTAATAGGTTATGCTGAAGCATTTGAGAAAGACAGCATAAATAAAACACAATTAACTAAGCAGGTACATTCAGTTTTAGAACATCAATTTAAAGAGAAATGTAGAACTGACATCAGCGAGTCAAGCCGGCTAGCATTCTATAACAAAATAAAGAACGATGTAAATTTAGAACGATATTTCGGAATCTACCCCACGGTGATGCAACAATGTTATGCCATTTTAGAACGCTAAATCACAAATTGGCTATTGAGACAGGGAAGTGGACGGGAACGGAAAGAAGCGTCTTTGTGATATATGTAGGCCTAACTGTGTAGAGGATGAACTGCACTTTCTTTTTGTCTGTCCTAAATATAACACAGAAAGACAAAAATATATCCCTGAGTACTACACTACCAATCACACAATTGGAAAAAACAAAAGGGCTCCTTTCAATGTGCAACAGGCCTGTGCTAATAAACCTCTGTAAATACCTTATCCATGCGAAGAAAATGCTATAACGCGTGATTTTAAACTCGCATACAATTATGTCTGATCTATTTAAATTGTCCACGTATATGGCCATTTTAATTAAACTTAAACAATGCTAATGTGATAACAAACTGTACATAGGATTTATGAGAAATATTGATGCTCCGTTACATCTTAATGTTATAATGCTTACAATATGAAATATGTAATTTATATTTACCACCAGTATATTAATTGTACATTTTTTTCCCTCATATACTTTATGTAAAGCCTGAGTAAATAAAACGTGAACTTGAGCTTGACGTTTTGGGGACGTTGAGTATGTCTATGGTTCGTACCTATGAGGGGTGTGTGGGTGTGAGATACTTATGACAAACATTTGTCTCGCAATGTAAATATATGGTATATAAAGGCATATACGCATGTGTACCGTCGTGGGGCTTGTGGGCGTGCGTGCATGCATGCAAACGTGAGTATCCAATACGTGATCTAAGAAAACGTGCTGAACCCCAATTTTGACTCATTTAACCCAAAGGCACGTGTGTACTCACGCGAGGGCGTGTGCGCTATGGCAGTGACACTCTCAGTCAAAAAGCAGCATCTAGTCAAATTTGTTTCAATATATTCAACACCTCGCCTGTATAGTTGCCTTGCAAATAGGATTCGCGGAAGTCAGGGTTCAAAGTATATAAATCTATCCCAACACGCTCAACGCATGGGCGGAGCTTAGCTAGGGGTGGGCGGGGCATAGCTAAAAGTGGATTCATTCATTATCCATATCTTCTCTTATGATCATCACGGGATACAGTGTGATGGGTGGGAGTTGGGGTGGGGGTGGGGGACAGTTTGATGTTCTCATCATTCAGTCCACGTGTACCACTCAAGAACTGAGACGATTGGTGTGTTCGACGCACGCGTACGAGTGTTGTGGCACTTCATGTACAGTCGATTGTTGTGCCCAAAACGGATTTCACGGGTCATCTATCGAGTAGTCACTACGTAGCGGTGTCCACTGGCACCCAATCTCGCCTCATAGTTGGAATAGGCATGTGCTTGTCGAGGTATAATCTGACGGACGTATTACACTTCTCACTATTATGATATAAAAGTTATTATTTTATGTTCATTTTTGTCAGAGTTGAATATTTCTAACAATCGGATTACGTCGTGTCCAGAAGATGTCCAGCAACTTAGAGAACTTAACCGACTTGATGTCTCAGGCAATCAACTGTCTGTATTGCCACCATGTATATATGAACTGCCATCGATCGAATACCTGAATGCAAGTCAGAATAATATTACAGGTACGTTAACTTCTAACTGTAATCTTTTCATTGTAGTAAACGAACACTCAAGGGAATAACACGATTACGAATTGACTTGGGTGGGTAGGCACATGATGACGGTTCTGCGAGTAAGCGAGCTTGTGATTACGTATCGCATCCTTTTCGTACGATTCGCAATTATGATTGCAATCCCTGCCTACCCGCCCGCCTGCCTGCCTGCCTGCTTGCCTGGCCGTCTGTCTGTCTGTCTGTCTGTCTATCTATCTGTCTGACGACTGCCTGCCTGCCTGCCTGCCTGCCTGCCTGTCTATTTGTTTCGACTGCTTTTCTTACAAATGCTCCAGCCAATTCATTTCGCTTGCATACACTAGCGAACTGGAATAAAAGTAGCAAAATCTCCATGTTTATTTTTCTGATTGGCAGATATAAACGTTGATGTCCTTAAGCAGATGACGTCATTGAAGGAGGTCGACTTAACAAGCAACCCTATATCTCAGGATCTACAGGATCAGCTTCGAACAATTACAGAATTTGTTGTCAAAGTTTAATAATATTGTGAGAGTATTTACTGCCAAGTGATTTACCAGTTTTAAGGTGATTCTAACATATTGTGTTCATTATGAATAGTATTTGTCTTTCAGGGCGTTTATTCTCTATAATATATTATCTATCGTTCTACAGCTAAAGCTGTATATAATAACTGCCTCAACCATTTTGACACTGTTTATGATAGTACTCTTGATTAATAACTATATCTCGATTCAAATGGCTAGTTTTCATGGTATACTGTGAATGACCCACACTCCATACTCTTATCACAATCAACGCTAATTCTTCCTCTCATGGGAGAGAGGGATGGGGGTGGGAGTGAGGAGGGATGGATGGCAGGGAGAGATGGTGAGAGATGTGAGGAAGTGAGACAGAGGGTAGGGAGGGGTTTAGGGGTATTGGGAACGGAGGGGGGTTTGTGGAGAGATTTGTTCGGACTGAGGGCGGGTCCTTCTATTCTTTTATCTACCCATCTTTCTATCCATAGAAAGATAAACTAATTTGTACCTTATCTTTGATCATCACATAATAAAATGATCCATCGATAGTTATCCCACGCACCTTTCTATCTAAGCTCCGCCCACTTTGTATGCGTGTTTGAACCGGCGTTAACACATTACACCCTGCATTCCAAGAATCGCATTTCCGAGGTATGAATACAGGTAAGCCTGAAACTAATTTGACTTGGAGCTGTTTGCTGCCTATGGAAGAATGGTTATTAAATTGTAAACTCATAAAAAATATACACTTCATGCGCTTAGTGTCGGACCTACGCCAATGGAGGATTCCAGTTGCTCAGTCAATCATATGACGTCATAATCAACGTGTCGTGTAGACTGCTGTCATAAGCAATTACGGCATGAATGCCGTAGGTAAGTTCGTCACGAAAGCTTAATTGACGACGGACTAAGCGTTGTTGTACGAATTATGTGTTTTTACTATTTAAGAAACATACTGTTGAATATTTTAAAATTAATTTGACTAGGATGATGTTGATCCTGCTGCCATAGGCAGCACCAGCACCCAGTCAAATTAGTTTCAAAATATTCAATATGTTTCCTGTATAGTTTTCTGGAAATTGATAGTCACAGTTCATGATCCATATTACTAATCTATCACACATATTCAAGAACGTGTGAGACGTAGCTAACAGAAGTAAGCTGTTGGATGCCAATGTAATTCACCTTTCCAGACTATCCATCCATCATCTGACCGTGTATGACGTCATAATCAGCTCAGTGCGTATATGATGACGTCACAATCATAACGTCACAAAGGGTTCCACACAGATCGTCATCAAATCTCAAATACTCCGACACGTTGTATGAATTATATGTCTTTGTAATTCTTTGCTATTTAATAAACATGCTATTGAATATTTTGAAACTAATTTGATTGGGCGCTGTTGCTGCCTTAGGCAGCTTACCTGTGTAGTTTTTTTGGAAACTGATAGTCAGGTTGTCCAACACAAGCGAGGTGTGGATGGAGCTTAGCTAGAGATGGGCGGTGCATAGCTAAAACCGGAAAGGTCCAGTGGTTGTAATTCGCAGGAGTACGTGATAAACGTGTTATCATCTATGGTTTTGGTTCATGTGACATGAATGGCTAAGTAAGCTTATCCCACAACGGCTGTCTATTAATCATCCATGCATCGTTCTGTAGTCTAAGAGAGGGATCCGATCTGTCACTCAAGTATCTGACGTCATAGTAAAATACGTCACGTGTTAGCTGACGTCACAATCAAAATGGCGCATAGCTCCGTCACGAAAACCGAAAAGACATTCATGAAGTGTACGAATGGTATGTCTTTGATAAATTTACAATTTAATAAACATTCTGTTGAATATTGTGAAACTAATTCTAGTTTCAAAATATTCAACAACTTATATGCAATTGAGATTCTTGGAAGTCGAGATTCAAAGTATATAAATTCATTCCAACACCGTAAAATGTGGGCGGAGATTAGCTAGTAATGGGCGGGGCATAGGTAGGGATGAATGAAATTGTTCTATTAACGATGATATAAAGAATCAATGCACCTTTTAATAGACTAGCTGGTTGGTCAGCTAAACCTTAGGCTCACTCCTCGTCCGGCCGTTTATCTGTCTGTCCGGTGTAAACAATGGTTACACATTTTGTTGTTTCTCAACGGACTGAGACCAAACCGGGTCAAAATATTCATGTCAACGTCTATTAGATGTGCTGTGAAAATGTGGGCGGATTGGAATTTTTTGAGAGTATGAGTACCAATGGTGACATATTTCCGTGGTGGCACATTTGATCATTTTCAGAGTTATTGGCTTCTACCCTAGCGGGCTCGTACCTTGGACAAACACTCTACAATCAACATAAGAACTGGGTCGGTCTGAACGTGTTCCTAGATTATATAGGTCAAATGTCAATTTTTCCATTGAAATCAATGGTAAATTACTCAGGCAGCGCAGTTTGTCATCTTTCGCATACGGTAACTAATCTTGGTGTATTGTGTGACACCATAACCTAAAGGTTTGCCATATATCAAAATAGATCAGCCTGACCTACTTCTCACGGTTCATTTAGCATCATAGCGTATTCTTGTGCCGGATGTACATGTGTAGTCTAATGAGCTTTTCGTATACAGTAATCAAACTTGGTGTATTGGATGTATTGTAGGCTACCCGCGTGCCACATCGCAAAAGACGGTCAGCGTGACTTACTGTTCACAGTTCAATTAGCATAAAATAAATGGAGCAATTAAGTTTTAGCTATACCACGCCCATCCCTAGTTAAGCTCCACCTCACGCTTCACCCGTGGTGGGATCGATCCCTGAACTCTATGACCATCAATTGCCAGAAAATACTACAGGTAAGCCGTTGGCATCAACAGCGCCCAGTAAAATTAGTTTCAAAATATTCAACATAATGTTAATTAAATAGTAACGACATACAATTCGTACAACAACGCTTGGTCTGTCATCAATTAAGCGTTCGTGATGAACTTATTTACGTCATTAATGACGTAATTGATTATGACGTCTTCCTACACGGCACGTAGTTGATTATGACGTCATATGAGTTATGGATAAACTGGAAAGGTCCATTGCTGTCCAATCTGTATTCCCACCGCTCTTCCACTTATTGTCACCACACCTGGAATATGGGTGCATCTTAGGCTTAAGATACCTATAGCGTAGATTTCTACCTGCAGAAACATAGATACAGGGACAGGTAGAATGTCGCTGGTTTCTGTACCAGTTATAAAGTACCATTATCTAAAAGTGGCTTCTTTGATGCTGGATAAACAAAATAACTGGCACAAAAAAACCTCTAACCCACTAAAAAGTGTTGCATACTAAGGACATCACAATACTAAAGTTGGAGCAGGTAAATAAACATGGCAGCAGAGATGAAGCATCTATCAATCGAAAGAGACAGTTACGTACCGTTGTACAATCTACACATGCAAATACTGTGAATGTTGGTGTGAGCACTGGATTGAATAAGACTTCAAGTACCTGAAAAAAATGTGTATGGCACTGTCTACGTTAGCCGATAGACAAATGTCAAGCATACAGCTTCCCATATGAGGTGCATATATTTACTAAACCGACCCACTGGACATGGGAATGGCACTCAAAACGATTAATTCCCAAAATAAATGTCGCAATAAAGGCCAGTATAATATCCAGTTCAAAGATAGAAGATGGCATAATTAAACATTATTATTATTCAAATGGTGTCGTTAATGACAATGATACAAATAAAGTGCTTTTAATAGAGTGATCCATTGCTGGCTTCGCCCCGCACATTTCTACCTACGTTCGGCAAGCGTTTGGGGATCGCTTTATATATTTTGAACCCTGAGTTCCCAGAATCCCAATTTCAAGGTAACTATACAGGTAAGTTCTTGGATATTTTGAAACTAATTGGGCTGCTGCTGACTATTCAAAATAATAAACAGAATGTTTATTAAATTGTCTATGCGACCAAGACATACAATTCCTACACTACTGACATACTATTCAGTTATAAGTCATATTGATTGTGACGTCAGCTAACTACAGACGTAATGAAGGAATCCAGATTTAGCTATGCCCCACCCATCTCTAGATAAGTTCCACACCGCGCTCGTGTTGGGATCGATCGATCGCTGAACTTCTTAACCATAAATTTGCAGAAAACTATACATGTAAGCTGTTGAATATTTTGAAACTAATTTGATTGGATGATGTTTCTGTTAAATAGTGACGTCATATGATTGGATTCATGGATGGATAAACTGGAATCCTCTATTGATTAGGACACCAAATATGTGGGTGACAGATCGGATCGATTCATTACAAACCTCAGAGAAATGTTCGGTACTGGATTCTAATGAAACAGTATGCCAGTGCTAACCCTATGGCAACAACAACACCCAGTCAACTTAGTTTCAAAATATACAACAGAATGTTTATTAAATAGTAAAGACATATGCTACAATTCGCACAACGTGTCGGAGTATTAAGCGTTTAAGACGGACTAAATCGAGTCATTCATGCTGTAATTGATTATGACGACATACTACACGTCACGTAGTTAATTATGATGTCATATGACATGTATTAGGCCTACCATGGTATGCAGCCATACATAATGACAACAAACACATTAATAAATCTGGTTTCATCATGTGACTTTATTTAGGAGAGCTGACGGGGTCATCTATAATTGTGCATATATGATACATTTGATATTTTACTTCCGGGTCAGTTATTTATATCTTACGTTTTTATTATTTATTCAAGTCATCCCTTTTGCCACAGAAAATAAACATACGCTAAATACTCAAATATAAAATGCAAACAGACTGTGCTTTGTAAGATACTAGCGGTAATAAATAAATAAACATCAATACAACTAAACCTTTGTCACACACCAAAAACTCTCATTTGTAAATGCAATATGTTATCTAATGATCTATTAGTCAACAGACACTCCGACGATACACGTGAAATGCACGCGGGTCTATATAACAGCTTCCGGTTCCGGGTTGCAGTACGGGATATTCGAAATGTTCAGCGCTAGTGAAATTCAAATATTCAGTTCATTTTGTAGTCTCATTGGTGTCTATTTTGAAACTGATCTAGCAGTACTCAACAACATTCAGTTCACAAAATGAACATAGCTTCAGTCGCTTTAGCTTCCATCAGCTATTGCACAATCGAGGAATGTGTGTGTGTGTGTGTGTGTGTGTCGTAATAACGGACAGCAGTCAAGCCTGTCTATTAAAACCACTTGTCATTTGGCTCAGAATACGTGGTGGCTTACGTGGTGATTTCTTAAAACAGGTTGTCAAAGATCATTTATCTGTGTTAAAAACCATTTATTTACTTCACAAGAGACACATGATAATTCGTTAACGAATTTACACCTTGAAGTTCCACAACGACAATCATATAAGTACGCTGTTGAATATTTTGAAACTGATTCGACTGGGAGTTAACAGCTCCCAGTCGAATTAGCTTTAAAATATTCAACGTAGGCCTACTATATTTTTCTGCGTCATAGGTTGTCATTTGTACTTAGTATTTCTGTTTCAACAAATTATCAGCCATCATCATTTCATCAGGTTTCCTGCTCAAAATGATTTGTATTAAGAGACCCTTTACATACCCTATGCTAATGTGGCCACCATGATAGCCAGGCGTGACAACACCACCGGTAATTTTATCTCGTTGTCCTGAAGATACCTTTTCCTCGACTCACATTATATAACCGAAACTGTATTCTGTGTTTACTCTTCTGTTTAGTAATTTACAATTCTTTGTAATTGCATCATTAGTGATGGAGGAAACACTATATGATTATCTAATTAATTAATAATTCATAATTAATTCAGTCAAAATGTACATCAATTCACAATAATAATAATAATAACAACAATAATTAGTATTAATATTATTATTATTTATAAATTACTTATTGCACTTCCACCCTGCCACTTAAATATATATATATTAAAAAAAACATTGATAAATCAGTATCCATGACAATAAATTGTCTTAAACAATAAATAAATACATAAATAAATAAATAAAGCGCATTTATTTTCCCCATTGGAATAAGTTCTGTTATTTTGCTGTTCTTCGCTAACTTTATGAAAATTTATCATAATATTTCTAAACATAAGTTATCTTTCATTAAAAGCTTAATTAGCAAATGACGATGAAGATGGTTTACCACCAGGGAGCTACACACCTAAGGTCATCATCTATAGTTTTTCAACAATATTAGCAATTTAATAACCTGTAATAATGATACTTTGTTAATAAACAAAGGAATTCTTCACTTATTCGCATTTTGCAGAATCCCTTCTATGAAGCGATACTTAAAACTAAAGAGATGATCTTTCTGACTCTATCTAGTTGGCCAATTTAGTTTTACTCTCCCTGACCTTGAAGGTACATTTATGGCATGGTAGGCATCACATTTAGAATAAATTAGTTCTTGACTTCGTGTTAATTCTTGCAAATAAAGATAGCATTAGGCATGGTTACGTTGGAATTGGGTGTATATGCACGCATGCTAATTATTAACCCTTTCAAGGATAAATTTCCTTACCTTAATCTCAGAGCAAACAAACAGGACAGCTGTTAAATATTTTGAAATTAATATGACTGGAAGCTGCCTTAGGCAGCAATGGCTTCCAATGATATTAATTTCAAAATATACAACAGAATATGTTATACATCGTAGACAATTTACTTTTTCATGGAAATTGGATTGAAAGGGTTAATACATATCATGTATTATTTTAAGTACTAAGAGATATGATAGTAAATGATACGAAATACGTCTTCATAGAAGTGATTCTGCACAATGCGCCCCATTACAGCCAAGGCAATACACATCACCATATCACGTGTTCATGAGTAACCCTAGATTGATGTTTAATATGATACATTAAATGTTATTGCGTTCTATATCCGCATTGGTTTTGATGGCGATGTTTACGGGTCAGGTCAAAAGTCAGAAATTCCCACTTCATCGTCTATTTGAGGTCGGTTATATCCAGCAGATGCTGTAGGTTTGGGCGGTGGTCTAGGAGGGGCGGGCCCTCCTCCTCCTCCTCCTCCTCCACCTCCTTGACCTTTCTCATCCGATTGAATCATCCGCAAGACTGCAGATTGTGACCAGTCACGGGGTCCATCTGGATTGCCTGGCTGATTTGGGTTAGGGCTAAAACATATGAGAGAAACATATCAGTATTTGAATGTTATATGATGAGATTACACTACTGATATCTTCCGTATATTACTTTATGAGAGGAACAAAAGCATGCACAACATTACATAGCAATAAACAACATCACATAGCAATGAACAACATCACATAGCAATAACCAACATCACATAGCGATGAACAACATCGCTTAGCAATGAACAACATCACAAAGCAATGAACAACATCACATAGCAATGAACAACATTACATAGCAATGAACAACATCACATCCCAATGAACAACATCACATAGCAATGAACAACATCACAATGCAATGAACGACATCACATAGCAACGAACAACCTCAGATAGCAATACACAATATCACATAGCAATGAACAACATCACATAGCAATGAGCAACATCATATAGCAATGAACAACATCACATAGCAATGAACAACATCGCATAGCAATAACCAACATCACATAGCAATGAACAACATCACATAGCAATGAACAACAACAATTATTTAATGCAACAAAGATGACAACGTTTCCACCATCGATGGTAACAGCACAAGGAATTACTTCATCACAGGTGACTGATGACATCACCAACAACAACAACAACAACAACAACAACAACAACAACAACAACAACAACAACAACAGTAGTTAGCGCAGAAATACCACAATTGATGATAGCAACAGCAACAACAAGTAACAAGACAGCGTAGATTTATAGTTTAGGACGACAACTGAGAAGAATTATCTATTATTAATCATAGCGAGATAGATAAGGAAATAATTACAATATACATATGGTTATCAAACAAATCTCAGACAAAATGTTATATTCTTTCAATATAACATGTAGCATACTAACGTTACTATGCTAAGATGAAAACGCTGACAAATATCTTCTGACAATAATCGCTCGGCTCGGCTAGTCGGGTGGGGGATTGGGGTTGGGGTGGGGGGGGGGGGGTTGTAGGGGCGGGATATGTGGCTTAGGATTCGCCGCCACGATTATTATTATTACCTTATTTTCTAGGCGATAAAACAAAGGCACATCATATTCGTCAAAATCTGCTGGTTTTAGGCGAGGGGGGAAACAAACTGATTTTTTTCTTAATATATATATCCAGTCAAAATGTTTGTAATGTCCTCTACCATTTCATGAGACTCGCGAGCACGTCCCCTGGCTGTCCTCCCAGCGGGACTTGTCGCTATCCCCGCTAGACTCGCATGCACGTCCCTCTCCGCGCAGGAGATAAGGAACTTATGATGGCATTCACAGACATCTTACAGCTGATTGGTCAGGCTAAAAAGGGCGTTCCCAGAGAACGTGGCCATTTTCTTCTTCTTTTTGGAATAAACATCCTTTGAAGGAGCACCGCGGTATGCGTAGTTTAAATTTTATCGACGCAGTAGCGTTTCGTGTTGCGGTGCTCCTAATTATTGGACGGAAATACAAACAACATCATGACATACATGTATCATTCGCTAGGATTTTAAAATCACGTTTATCCAGATATTTCGAACAGAAAACGTCGATTAATGCATGTCTGCGAGTGATGGCTTGCTATCAATGACATGATATTGGACATTAAATATATATTTACAGAGATTTTTAAAGCTGTTATTCAACGTTTCTTTTCGTATTTTCTGCAATTTGTGTTTGTTATATGCAAATCAGTTTAGTATTTAACCATTTCGTGACGAAACCGGCCAAAACCGGTCTCTGTATTGGTTTTGAGTAATGTCCATTTACAGGCCAAGAGAAGACCATTTTTGAAATTTTACCACTGAAATGACTGGCTCGGTAACCGAGCCAGTCATTACAGTGGAAATTTTCAAAAATAGTCTTCTCTTGGCCTGCAAATGGACATTCAATAAGCAAATATTTTAATTTTTCGAAGAAATTTAGTCATTAAAGGGTGAAGACACAAAAGGTCAAAATCAAGCAAGGTTTTGCTGTTGTTTAAAATCTGACATCAGTGAATGATGATTGATAAAGCAGTGATAAAGGAATACTTTCATGTTAACACCCCAACACCGTACAATGAATGTTATACAACATCTAACACATCTACAGTGTTAATATTCATTACAGTATGGAATGTTCTTACCGAGGAAGATAACTGCATGTCCATTATTGAAGGTAGATGGGAAATGCAATTATGGGGAACTGAAAATTGAAAAGATTATAACATCAAATCAAGATGTAGATCAATGAATGACCAGGGAAAATATCTCCTGTCGGTTCTTCTGTATTTTTATATATGTTACATACAAATCAATAGGTCAGCTAAAGAGTAAACCTCACAAATTTTGACCGCTGCTTATAATCAGACACATGCACTCATATGGCAGCAACAGCGCCCAGTCAAATTAGTTTCAAACTATTCAACAGCATGTTTATTAAATAATCATCCTACACGCCCCTTAGCTGATTATGACGTCATATGACGTCATTACTCTGGAAAGGTCCATTGTCAGTGGGCCTGTTTACTGTCCATTCTCTGGTTTGTCACCGCCAGTCGTTAGAACATGTATCAGTCTAGGAAAGTATCACATCCTTACACTACATGACTCTAGTCCAGCTATTATTCCCATTTAGTTAAGGGATGCCTGATTTTAGTAGACGGCCTCTTCCAAGACCTTTAGTTCTTGCTTTCTAGATTGTACGACTATAATTCATCAACACAATCTTTAGCGACCCAGTAGAGATTCCAGTAGAATCTCAGAGAATCTAGAGTAACTTTTAGAGTATGTTTTGTTCGTCTTTAACTTAGTTTTTTCTGCACTGATTTCCATTCCATATCTGGTGGATGCCTCATCTAGTCGGTCAACAAGCTGAGCTAGTTCTTGTTCGGTTCCTGCCTGTCTACTAATGTCATCAACAAAGGTTTCTGATGGTACATCCTCCGATATCTACTGTGCCGACATGGTTCTTGAGAGCAACAACCATAGTGTGTTACAGGAAGACATTGGAGCATGTCGGAGAGGGACGGCATCATTGAGGTGTGGAACCACTCTCCTGTGACGTCGTAACTCCAGACAGACCGCGTAATTAGTACGGTCCGATGGTGTTGCGAGAATGTGGCAAGTACTGCGCTGGTAGCTTTGGTATAGAGCTGTTGGACGGTCTCAATCAACTTCTCGCCAATGTTGTACTTCTTTATTGTGGCCCTAATGCTTCATGCCACACCCATCCAAACGCCTTTTCGAAGTCAATGCAGAGGTGGTAGATCTATTTCTTCCGCTGAAGGTGTTGTTCGCATAGGATACGTGGTTACATAGGATTTCGTTCCGGGAACCTATCTGTTGTTCGGCAATGATCTCTTCTGACTGTGGTGTCAATCTGTTCAGATTAATTTCATAAGAATGTCATTTTTGACTGCCCCATAATTACATTGTCCAGCTATTCTCAAAAAGAAAATTCTGTCGGTTGTTATAGTAACACCATGTCATGAAATAAATGAGCATTGACCATTGGAATGTCACCTTGTTTCTATCATTCACCGTTTAAACCGATAACCCTATAATATTCCTTTGTACGTGTTTTGTCCGTCACAGCAACGCGCAATTGTCAGATTTTAAGCAAGGGTGGAAATTCCCCTTTCCAGAGTATCCATCCATGATCTGGCCTCGTATGACGTCATAATCAGATCAGCGCGTACATGATGACGTCACAATCATTACGTCACAAAGGGTTCCATATAGACCGTCATAAACTCTCAGAGTCAGAGTCAGACACGTTGTATGAATTGTATGTCTTTGTAATTCTTTGTTATTTAATAAACAGGCAGCAACGGCACCCAGTAAAATAAGTTTCAAAATATTCAACAGCTTACCTGTGTAGTTTTTCGGAAATCGATAGTCAGGGTGTTCAGAGATGGATCGGTCCCAACATGAGCGAGGTGTGGGTAAAGCTTAGCTAGAGATGGGCGGGGAATAGCTTAAACCGGAAAGGTACATTGTTTTGACTTCTAGTAACATAATTGCTGAACTGATTTGCATAAAACATATGAAGTGGTAGAGAAAACTATAAACAACATTCTGTGGGCCATGGGTTATTAACAAATAAAACAGAATGACGATTCCGAATAGGGAAACACAAATTTGGAAAACCGTTATATGTATGATTACTGTATTCTGCGGCTGTAGTAGTAGAAGCATCCTACAGCTCCAATCAGTTCATATTCGTCTTTTACCCACTGTGTCTTGTCCTCAGCCAGCACCTTTAGCTTCCTCAGGTACATTTGTGATCTGAGTGTACCGAGTCCTGCTTTCTTGAGATCACCTCCAGCACACTTAAAATTTGTATGCAATGACGTCCGCTCCTGCCTTTCTATTTGCTGGCTCCCAGTAAGGCGAATTTCAAGGCTTTATGTGCTGGTGTACCTTCTGGCATCCTTAGCACATGGCCACACATGGACCATCTTTGCTGGGCGACTTTTACAGACAGCGGGTGTATTACACATCTTGTATAGTGTATCATTGAAAATTATGTTGACTGGCAATCGGTGTCCAGTGATGGGTGCGGAGGTGCTGGTCCGTGATATGGTTCCCTAAAATTGACAGAGTTTAACACAACGATGCGGTTTTGTTTCATGCCTAGAAAATAGGATCGCGAGCGTTTATTTCTTTGGGAATGTGCTCAGATATTTTATTTCAAAGCTAATAATTGAAGGAATAATAATGGGGTGGATCCTGATGGGGTCCATGGGGTGCACCTGACTAGCCCGCAAGTACAGTTTTGTCAAAGGCGAACACGCATAGTAACATTTCCTGGCAACTAACAGGCAAATGCATCGTGTACACACACGCACGCACGCATGCACACACACACGCACGCACGCACGCACGCACACACGCACGCGCACACACGTACGTACATTTGCACACAAAGATGCTTTCATTTGTATCACAACAATTCTAAATTTACATTAACCAACTAATAATACATTCATATACAATATTACCTGATGAATGTTCTTATGAGAGAGTGGGGTGGGGCATATATGTGATCGGTTTGTTGGTCAATGGGTCGGTCGGTCGGCCGTACGTAGGTGGGTGGGGCGGTTGGTCGGTCGTTCGATGGTTTGGTCAGATGGTCTGTTAGTGAGTGAGCCGGTTAGTCAGTTGGTCAGCCAATCAATCGGTCGGTCAATCTGTCAGTCAGTCAGTCTATCAGTGGGTTGGTTAGTTGGTCAGTTGCTCTGTCCGATGGTCGGTCGGTCTGTCGGTCGGTAAGTCAGTTAATCTGCCAATATATTGATTGACAGATCGATCGATAGATAGATAGATAGATAGATAGATAGATAGATAGATAGATAGATAGATAGATAGATAGATAGATAGATAGATAGATAGATAGATAGATAGATAGATAGATAGATAGATATATAGATAGATAGATAGATAGATAGATAGATAGATAGATAGATAGATAGATAGATAGATAGATAGATAGATAGATAGATAGATAGATAGATAGATAGATAGATAGATAGATAGATAGATAGATAGATAGATGGATGGATGGATGGATGGATGGATGGATGGATGGATGGATGGATGGATGGATGGATGGATGGATGGATGGATGGATGGATGGGCGGCCGGGTGGGCGGGCGGGCGGGCGGCCGGCCGGGCGGTAGGTAGGTAGGTAGGTAGGTAGGTAGGTAGGTAGATAGATAGATAGATAGATAGATAGATAGATAGATAGATAGATAGATAGATAGATATATAGATAGATAGATAGATAGATAGATAGATAGATAGATAGATAGATAGATAGATAGATAGACAGATAGTTAGATAGATACATAGATTCCTTTATGAAATATGTTATTAGGTGATAGTTGCTATTTGTGTATCAAATCTAAACACACGTTCAAACACTAAGAGCACGATGCAGTTTAGTACTACCGGTACGACAGCTAATTACTTTAAATACATTAAAAATATTCAGATGTACATTGTACATAAATTGTATTAAAATACAAATACAACTAAAATCCTTTTACATATGAATAGCACAAAGGCTCTATTAGCTGTGTACTCCACTTACAACACCAATGTAATCCTTGTCAATGGCACAGATAATAGATAATGGCTCTATCTATTTTGGGAGCAGCAATTCATATCGCATATGAGTAGGGTGTCAGTCAATTTAAAACAATGCGATTCCATGTCATTCAATTATCCGAGACTCATCACAAATACATTAATGAGTATTAATGAATTATTCAAACACTATGAGACTCATCAAGTCTTCGACCGGTTTCGCTATTTGAAGCTTAACAGGCAGATGGATGGTTCGAACCCAAGACGTTTGTCTCCAAGTTCAACTCTTTACCACAGGAGCACAGGTGTCACGTGGCGTGTAGATGGCTGCTAGACTGCAATGGACCTTTCCAGTTTTAGCTCATCGTACTAACATCGGCCACTCGCATAGCTACGCTGTCGAGGCCGTAGGCCCCCCCCCCCCCCCCCTACTAGCAGACCTGTGATTTCTCGCTATGTGAAGCAACATTACGTTAATGGGCTGGAGGTAGCCAATCAGATTTCTGCTTACTTCACGCGATAGACTTCGTCTGGCGACCTAATTTACAATCACAAAAACAACGGCGATCGCGAGGCTGTTGATCTGGAAAGAGACATTTGCAAAAGTTTGCAATAGCTTTGCTCTAAACAAGTTATCTGAGGAACATAAAATGTGTAGATTGGTTTTCGGTAACAAAACCGCTAGTTTGGTTTACGCACATGTGTAAATTTGTCTACTTCCTGATTTCTTATCGCGCAATCTCATTGGCGCAAGTTGACTGACCCCAGCTCATTAATATGTACGAAGCTTCGTGAACTTAGCGCAAACATCAAAGGCGTGCACGCACGGTACTCGATACGGGAATGTAGTGGGGGGGGGGTGTGTGTGTGTGGCGAGGATCATGCAATAAGACGATGGTTTTAGCTATTCCCCGCCAATCTCTATCTAAGTTCCACCCACACTTCACCGTATTGGGATTGATCGATTCCCGAATGCCCTAAATATCAATATCCTGAAAACATTACAGTTAAGCTGTTGAATATTTTGTAACAAAACAGCGCCCAGTCAAATTAGTTTCAAAATATTCAACAGAATATTTATTAAATAGTAATGACATACAATTCGTACAACAACGTATTTGAGTGTCAAATTGGGTTTACGTACCGACTACATGCCACGACCTGGAAGGAATGTCATGGTAAGATTTAAAGATAATCCGCGTTGCTCGATACCTAACCATAAGTGGCTTGCGTTAATTAATTGTGTCTTCAAATATGCGTCCGTGACGTACTTATCAACGTGATTCATAATGTCATTCATTATGATGTCATTCTACACGTCGCGTAGTTGATTATGACGTAATAGGATGGGTTGCTAATGTGGAAAGGACTATTAGACACGTGCTGAACCATATGGCCTAGTATCGTTTGAGATAGCCGATGTCACTACTGTATGCATTTGTACTGTTTCCCGCGGCTGTAGTAGTTTAAAAACATCATGAAGCTGTTGCAATCGGTCATTCTTCTTCCTTGGCCAACGTTTCTTGTCTTCAACGAGGATTCTTAGATCCCTCATTTTCTTCTTGCGCGCCAGTATAACCTGTCCGGCTTTTTGGGATTGCTACGATAGCAGGATTGCGAAGTGGCGTCCTCGACGAGCTTTGTAGATGTTCGCGCCGAATACAGCACATTCCAAGGTTTTCTGTGCAGGGCTATCGTGTGACATTCTCAGAACATAGCGAAACATAGACCATCTACTGATGCGTCATAGTAAATTGTCCAGAGATAAAGCCGAAAATAGACATAGATAAAGAGGGATAGGAAGATAGTTGAGAAAGAAGACACGCGGGAACAAAGATATCCTTGGCACTAAAGAAATACGCTACCTGGTAGCACATACTGATACGGGATTGCAGAGGAGTCGAATATGTGGATTAAAAAGAGATACAAATTTTAATATGTGCTGATTAGAGTACTGATTGACCTTGCAAGCTCACAGCCATCTGCCGGCGCCCAGTCAAATTAATTTCTAAATATTCAACAGAGTGTTTATTAAATAGTAAAAACACACTATTCGTACAGCAATGCTTAGTTCGTCATCAATACACTTTAAAGCATCATAGTCTAATGGCAAAATATTTCAATGTCCCGTATCGAAAATATATTTGAGTGTCAAATTGGGTTTACGTACCGACTACATGCCACGACCTGGAAGGAATGTCATGGTAAGATTTAAAGATAATCCGCGTTGCTCGATACCTAACCATAAGTGGCTTGCGTTAATTAATTGTGTTTTGTCTTCTAGCGAATGTTCAGTTAATTAAACTATGTTGCATTATGTTGATGCCTGTTTATGACAGCATGCGTTTTCAACAATGTTTAATGACATAAGTGCTTAGATTCAGGTAAATTTAGTACACGGCAAACGTAATAGCTATAGGCCGCTGAAATCTGAATACAAAATGTCACAATTAAATTCGAGGATTTGTAATAGGCGTCATATTCGCTCATTTTTTTGATTGCGTTCCAGCAACTGCACCTGCTTTGGGTTTGATAGAAGACCATCCGTGCATACTAGTATTTCTAAAGTTTAACCGCAACAATACATGTGGCCACTCCGCACAACGCAGTCAACACGTGTAAACAATCTCAGAATACTATTTGATGTAGGCCATGAATGACGTAAGAATACCAACAAATTAATGCCGTTTTGTCTGAATGGTGCATATGTTATAAAGATGGGTATGCTTCGGTAACAATAACCGGCGCTTGCGAGGAATATCTTAAATACAATGCAAACAATTACTAGAGGCGGGTGTTAGATATTGCCGGAGAGTAAATGTGCGAATGGTTACATCTACAGAGGTAAAGTATGAAAGCTAGATATAGGCATGCGCTAGATGGTGATACAAAGAGCGAAGCGAAGCAGCTGAATACATATATGATGTGATGGTGAGGGCAATAGAGAAATACAGTTTTAGTTATGTCCCGCCCATCTCTGGCTACGCTCCTGCCACGACTTTCTCGTGTTGGGATTAATCGATCCCAGCACTCTCCGAATCTCAATTTCCAGAAAACTATACAAGTAAGCTGATGAATATTTTGAGACTAATTTCACTGGGTGTTGTTGCTGCTTATGCCAGCAACAGCACTCAGTCAAATTAGTTTCTAAATATTCAACAGTGTTTATTAAATAGTAAAGACACACAATTTGTACAACAATGCTAAGTTCATCATCAAGTAAGGGTTCGTGACGAACGTAGCTACGTCATTCATGTCGTAATTGATTATGACGTCCTCATACACGCCACGCACATAATTATGACGTCATATGATTGATGGATAAACTAGAATCCTCCATTGTACTTTTGCGCCTTATTCGTGCTGGTGACATTGTTTGAGGATCGATGAAGGGATCCGATCTGTCACCCAATTATCTGACGTCATAATCAAAATACGTCACACGTTAGTTGACCTCACAATCAAATGACGTAGGTTCAACACAAAATGGTCAAAGTTCCGTCAGTGTAATCGTATGAATTACATGTCATTTGTGAATTTATAATTTAGTAAACATTCTGTTGACTACTTTGAAAACCAGTTGATCATAGGCAGTAATATAATGTCCTGTTTATTGTGATAGTTGTATGTTCAGCGGGACTAGTATGATTTTAGTTTGTTTGGAATTGAGGAGTGCTGGATAGATGTGGGGGTTGTTTATGCTTTGGGCCAAGCTTATCGCCATGTGCTTTCAGAGAAGAAGTCAGACATGCCATGGTACACTCAAGGTACATTACAGACACACACACGTATATGTGAGGGCAAACACGCATCTATGTCTAATAATGTCAGTCTAGATGATTTATGACATCCAGCAAGCTCGTACATCTACTATATGGTGCTGCATATTTATTAATCAAGCAGTCAATTGGCAAGTTAGCATTGTTTAACATTGAAGCAAGTCATTTTAAGGTGATCTGAGTAACAATCAACTACAGAGTACTGTTAGCTAATGCTAATTTAGACACATCTGGCAAAAATCCCCGAGCATACAGGTTAGCGGTGTACTGACGGATGACACAGATTATCAACGCTGACGTACAGACGATGAACAGGAAACACCATACAAGTACCAGTCATGGTTGCTACCGACACCATTCTAATGGTGCAATATGTCTCTCGTGACAGCATCACTTACGAAGGCTTATTAAGTCCAATGGTTTGTCCTGTAAGGGTTTCTTTGACATTCGCCGCTGAATACATGCCGATTGGTGAGTTGTATTGTAGATGAACCACTTGGGGTCCCTCTTGACCTCCTATCTGGCCGTACTGTGGCGCGGTGTTGTGCTGTTGAGGAGGAACGTATGGCTTCTGCGCTGGTCTCTGGGACCTTCGGGTGTAACATGAGGAATTGTAATAACTAGGACATTTCTGCATATAGAATAGGACAGGTAGTGAACAGTAATTTAGCATGTTCTAGGTTTCATCAGAGTTTCACAAAAATACATTCGTTTTTATAATTATAGTACATAACAGGTTAGTTGTTTTTGGCCCAAACAATGTCCATATAATATATTTGATGTATCCGTTACTATTTTTCAATTCTGTTAATGACAACTCTATTTTCCACCCCAACCCCCACCATTAAGAGTAGTGGCTAACCCATCTTGTATCAACTTAACAATTTAATGGTAAAACTGGCCAAAGCAGTCTCTTCAGTGGTATTGAGGAATGGTCATTTGCAGGTCAAAAGAAGATTATTTTTTAAAAATTTACCACTAGAATGACTTGCTCGGTTACCGAGCTTTGAATTTTCTTAACGATATAATGTTCAAACAGCCTTCATTTACAGGACAACCGAAAGACTTTGTTTTGTAAATTCCAAAGGAAAACTTTTTAAAATTATCTTTTCTGCCTGCAAATGGATTGCATTCAATAAGCAAAACTTTCTTCCTTTTTACAAACCTTGAGCGTTAAATGGTTAATTAATAGGCCTATATAAGTGGTATATTGAGCGCTTTGAGGCGCTGTTGCCACAAGAGGGGTTAAAGACCTTACCAGTGGATCTTGATTTACGTGTTATCAATAATTTGATTTGATAAGATAGTTGTTAGACCATCCAACTAGTAAGTATGTCCGTCTCGCTCTCGGTCAGTCGGTCTTGTTCTCCCGAAAATTTATGCTATATCGATTCTATATTTAAGCTATATTTGAACCGTCTTTAGCTTCGATTCGCGGCTAGCATAACTTTCAAGTTGTTATGTCGCCTGGTCTTTCTTAACGCTGATCAATCTGATGTCAAAATCTTAAAATTTTAAATTAAATTAAAAGATGATTTGGTGTTAATTTTTCAAGAAATTTGGTTGGAGATATTGCTTTCATAGACAGCAACATCGTGCACCAAAATTGTTGAAAAATGTACACCAGTTTCTTTGCTATTGGCATAGTAAAAGATCGAATTTTGACATCAGAGTCCAGAGGATTAAAAGAAATAAGACGGTCCCCAAAGGGAGGGTTTACTCGGATATTAGCTAGTAAAAAGAATAGTTTGACTCAACCAGTTCCAACACAACGAGCCTCAAACCAATTATTAGAATATTTAGTGGCAGCATTTATGATACTAACCTTTGTGCCGGGCTAGCTTTAGGCGGTGCGGCTTGCTGGGGTGGTAGCTCTCCTAATTCCTCCGCGTTCCAGGGTCTCGGGCCAGAACTCTTTAGTGTGCCCCGCCATGAGGGCGCAAGAGAGGTTCCAACCACGCCACTTTGGTCGGCAGCACCTCCTCCTATGACGGAAAACATGATGCATGTAACGTGTTAACCACTCGTGCGTCTACCTAACCACGTAATGGTCAAGTTGTTAAAAAACGACCTCTGTAGTGATCTTGAGAAATGTCCATTTGCGGGCTAAGAGAAGAGTATTTATGAAAATTTACCACTGGAATGACTGGCTCGGTTACCGAGCCAGTCATTCCAGTGGAAACTTTTCAAAAATACTTTCTTGGTCTGCAATTGGACACTGGCTAAGCAGAAATTTGTGACCACTACACTTTTGATGAATGTCCATTTGAAGGATAACAGAAATCAATTTTTTTGTGTGAATTTTCGTTATAAATTTACAAGAAATTCTCCTTTTGGCTGCAAAGATAAAAATTTCCGTTGAAAAGTATTGGCAATTAAATGGTTAGTATGTATTTTGAGCGCTTTAAGGCGGCTGTTGACACACGGGTGTTTAATAAAGAGCTTTAGTGCAGCGTGCAATGGAATAGAATGAAAGGCAACAATGCTGTTATCCGGTTTTAGCCATATGCAATGGCAATGAGGTCTTACGACAATGCATATTCATAGAGTCAAACCAAACAGATAAGCTGTTTTGGCTTAATGGTGGATCATGGGCACGACTACTGATTTTAATGAACATTGATCTTGACGTCCAACACATCTATTTTAGCTTTCAGCTTTGTATTTTATTTTTGATTGTGTTGGAATACCTTCGGAGGAGCCAAAGGTGGCTGCTAAAAATATTTAGCACAGTGTAAAACCATAGATACTACAGGTTTATATATAATCGACTAACCGTATGCCATGCATATTGATATAGAGTTTGCAGCCAAAGACCAACATGCATAGTTCAAAGATCAGAAAGCATTGTTCAAAGATCAGGAAGCGTAGTTTAAAGATCACAACACATAGTTCGGAACAAGCGAAATAATAATTAATATAAGCTCAAATAACAAAAATGTTCAAGCCCACAGAGGTTCAGAATAGATATGGTATGCCTTCTCTAAAGCCACCGAATAAATCAGGAATGAAATGCACTATTGTGATCAAACACCCGCGAACAATAAGATTAGGCGAATGCATAGCTAACAAACTATATTTATGCATTAGAATGGACCTTTCCAGTTTTAGCTATGCCCCGCCCATCACTCGCTAAGCTCCACCCACATTTAGCAGTGTTGGGATTGATCGATCCCCGAATTTTCTGACTATCAATTTCCTAAAAATTATACAGTTAATCTGTTGAATATTTTGCAACTAATTTGACTGGGTGTTGTTGCTGCCTATGGCAGCAATAGCGCCCTGTCAAATTAGTTTCAAAATATTCGACAGAATATTTAATAAATAATAAAGACATACAATTAGTACAACAACGCATAGTCCGCCTTCAAAGATGCGTTCGTGACGTACTTATCTACGTCCATCGTGTCGTCATGGTGACGTCATTCATTATATTATGATGTTATTCTACACCTCACCTAGTTGATTATGACGTCATATGATGGATGGCTAAAGTGGAAAGGCCCATTACATAATAATAATGATTTATTCTGTGTGGTTTATATAACAATTAGCCATGGTAACAGTGTAGTTATTCATACACCTACTGAAAAAACATATCCATACATAATATACATAGATATTGTTGGCACGCGATGAGAAATACCTCCTCTTGGCTGGGGCGAATGCTGAAAGCTTTGTTGGGCGGGCTGTGGGGAGGAGAAGGGCCGATAGACAGGCTGCTGTTGCTGTTGCTTTGCTGCACCTGGCATTCGGTAATCAGTCCCGAAATCCGGTACTTCGTTTGACGGGCGGTACACTGGCCTAGTTGCTGGACGCTGCGCAGGACGAGCGCGAACTAATGAAAGGAACAATACCTGTGATTAACCTTTAACCTTTACATACAAGAGATGTTTGATATTTTAAGGTTACATATTATTTTGTCAGAATAGGGTATTATATAGGTATCATGCAGTTACCTTAATATCTATCTTAAAATGTTCTTAATTTTCTGGTATTTATATTAGAATATTATATATAATATTCAATTTTAAACATTAGCCAAATGTTTCAACCATACCTGCTTTTTATTAACCAGATTTAATTTTTTACTAGCCGTTGACTAATCGATGAATCACACTATCACTCAAGTATATGACGTCCTGATCAATTAAGTCACATGTAGGATGACGTCGCAATGAAATACGTAATGAATTACGTAGCTAAGTCCGTCATGAACGTTTAAAAGCCAGTCAGTTGTACGACTTGTATATTTTTAATATTTGATAAACATTCTGTTGAATATTTTGAAACTGATTTGACTGCGGCGATGTTACTGCATAGGCAACAATAGCACTGATAGTTCTGGAAATTCATGGTTCGATCAATCCCAACACAGGCAAAGCAATGGCGGAGAGTAGCTGCACATGGACGGGCACAGCTAAAAGTGGATTCATCCATTGACGAATGAGTAGATAGATCGGTCCTTGTGGCAATCAGCGTATATAGTCTAATAAGAGAAATTCGGAATTCGGTCCAATGTATAGGCCTAGTATTCGACACGTCTGAACAAAACAGAAACTCCCTTTTACATCACTCCCTGATAACGCTGCTTACTAGTCCGATGCTAGGCCGATACCGGGCCGATACTGAAAGTATCGGCCCGGTATCGGCCCAGCGTCGGCCCAGTAAGCTGCGTTATATGGGTTGTAACAGAATATTGTGAAGATGTGAATTAGTACGGGGAGAAAAGCTTTCATTACTACAATCTTGTCTAAATCGAGCACTTTAAGCCTATTAAAGCTAATATGTTAGTATATACAGATTTACAGAATAAATGGCACATTTAACGCGTACTTTTGATTAATATATGTAAAATGACAGTCTATACCAATATAAATCTCTTGTAATAATTATCAGAATCTGAATACGAGAACGTTACAGATTAATTTTACAGGAATGCTGCCCAGATTGACGTTGTCACAGTATGCATGGGGCCTGCTTTTACCGTTGAATCACAGTGCCCTTCCATCCAGACTCTCAATCAACCGGCAATTTGGAAAGCACTGTGATTGAAAGGCAAAAGCAGCCGCGAAACTCAGTGTTAGAGTAGCCAACGGTATGCACTCATACCATCAGTTTGACATGAGGCGATAGTCACCGTTGAAACCAGCAGCCCTAGTCTATGTTTCCAAGGAAAATGACCTTCTTTTTCTATATCTCTATCTTTCAATCATTAGCTGGTTCCATTGCCAGATCTTTTCCTGACAGCCGTGAAACCAGCTTTTCACACCACAGCCTCACAATTCAAGATCTCCCACATAGCAGCGACAATCCTAATGTGCATCTTAAATCCAATGGCAGCCGTTACTCTAATAACTTAGCTTACAGGGTCGGTTCTGGACTACTTTCTGGTTGTATTGACCTGATAGTGGCCCATCACAGACCAAGTAACCCGGCTTTTCAAGGCGCAGTATTTATGGTACAGGAGGATTGTATTTTAGCAGGCACAAACCTACCGCAAGGGACATAGCTATAGTCATTACTATAGGAGGAATGGGCATTTACATTTTTAGCTATGCCGCCCATCTCTAGCTAACCTCCACCCACACCTACCTCGTGTCGGGATCAATCGATCCATGCACTCTCTGACTATCAATTTCCAGAAAACTATGCAGGTAAGCTGTTGAATATTTTGAAACTAATTTGACTGGGTGCTGTTGCTGCCCATGTTTCAAAATATTCAACAGAATTATTATTAAATAGTAAAGACATACAATTTGTACAATAACTCTCAGTCCGTCATCAATTAAACGTACGTGACGAACTTCGTTTCGTCATTCATAACATAATTGATTATGACGTCATCTTACACGTCACGTAGTTGATTATGACTTGAGATGAGTGATGGTAAACTAGAATCCTCCGTTAATCAGGCCATCAAAAAGAAGTTTCGCTGACATTTTTCTCTCTGCCACTAACACCGGATGAAACCTGACACTCTAACCTAATGCCAGTTCATTCCTCAGATCACATATAACCGGCTTCTATAAACTCGTAAACTGGTTTTCATCTTGGGACTGTGGCCGCCTAAAATATCCGCTTTCCCGGTTTCTAGATCTTAAATAACTTGTGCTTCATAATTCTCAACAGCGGCTGATCTCTGCAATCTTCACGACGACCAAGACCCATCAACCAAACTGATTCCAACTGTGTTGAACTCGAACAGGCTCGCGGTAGTACTCGGAACTACTCTCGTCAGGTGGTGACTCGTGAATCTGGAAGGTCGAAATAAGTGCTATGTTAATGAGGGGCCAGTGGCGCAACATCGGCTTCAAGTAACGCATGTTTTCCCATTACGGCAATATCTCCAGTGGTTCGCCCCACCTTACACCTGGCCCGACCGGACCGCGTTGTGATCTAGCTCGGTTTTGCAATGGAACCAGACAGACGAGGTTGATCCACAGCCCTCAGGGTTAGACCATTCCGGTTGTTATGAACCAACTCTTGTAGCCCAACCCTCTCATACCATTTAACGTAGCCATTAGCGCCAGTCCAAGACATGGTATTTCTTCTCTGGCATTTTTTGCCATCACAGTTAACAAGTGGTCTGACAACAACGAACGGGTTTGACCATATGACGATGGTTTCAACAACACAGCTATAACAATGCAGTGACTTTATCTAGAGTCATACATCCGCCGGGATCTAGAGGGATGAGTTATGGCGAACCGACCTCTGGAGTGGGTCTTAAAGGTGCGTATTCACACTAAATGCTTGAAAATTAAATTATCTAAATTGTATACTTTTAGAGGTTTAAACTTTGGGCCTAGATATAAAGAAACGAAATAAATGTTAACATATGATGATTTCATTCTATATAAATCAATATACTTTTTTGAGTTGTGAAATTGAATTAGAGGCTCAAAAAATTATATTAATTTATATGGGATTAAATTATCATATGTTAACATTTATTTCGTTTCAATACATTTAGCCACATAATTTGAGCCTCTAAAAGTATTCAATTTTAACAATTTTATTTTCAAGCATTTTGTGTGACTACGCACCTTTAATGGCGAGCAATCCGTTAGAACTAAGCTAAGAATCCGTAGTTATTCGTTTGCTTAGCGTTGTTCGAGTCCATATTTTCTATGTCCTATTCATTTTTATCAGATTTTTCCTTATAGTTAGGCAACTACTCCAACCTTTATGCGTTTACCCATTTACACTCTGCACAGTGTTGTCTTCATGAGTGAATAAGATTGTCCATGCTTTCAATCATCGAGAGATAGTTTACCACTGAGGCGCGAAGTCATACCTGATTTGAAGCCATTTGTCATGTCGTGGATCAGTTGCAATAGATACATATCGACATGAATACATCTGCGATCGCTTTTAGACATAAATTTATGAAATCCTGGACGACAAACCTTATCTTTCTATAGACCGGCTTTATAATCCAAATATGTAATTAATGGACATATTTTTCTATACAATCCTTATCATATGTACGAAGAAATATTTCCTGTAAACGCGCATTTTCGAAAATAAAGAGAACTAAATCTTAATTATGCTGGAATGCTAGATGTAGTGCTATGTAGCAGTTCATAGAAGGGGTCCATTTTTAGCCATGCCACGCCCATTTCTAACTAAGCCCCGCCCACTTTTTACGTGCGTCTGGAATAGATTTGATACTTTGAAATCTCAGGTCCCAGAATCTAAATACCAATGTAGCTGTAAAGGCAAGCTGTTGACTATTTTGTGGGAGCTGTTGCTGTCTCATGATGGCAGCAACCGTTACTGGTCAAGTTAGTTTCAAAATAGTCAACATAATGTTTATTAGATTGTAAATTCAACAAAGCGACACAATTCATACACTTTCGTATCGGACTTTTCAATTATTGTGACAGAGGTACGTCATCTTAGTTTTGACGTCAGCCAACGCGTGATGTATTTGATTATGACATCATATACTTGCGTGACAGATCGGAGCCCCCCCCCCCCCCCCCATTGCCTATTAGATCAAAGCACGTTGCATACCTAATTAGGCTTATTGCAATGTATTGTCAGAAAGATAGCTATAACTCGTTTTATCTGTGAGCGGCGTCCACTATGATACCAACGTGACGCCAATAGTGTAAGACGGCCATTAACATATGTTCACCGGCTTATAGCTACTATTCCAAAGCATAGCACGCTGTATATCAATAAAAAGTAAATCAAAATATTATGTCAGAAAGGTAATTAATTATCCCCATGTTTTGTCGAAGAGAAGTGGAAATTATGTCGTCCTGCCCGTGTATCTGCGTGTCTGTCTGCCAGTGCGGGAATTTATTTCAATGCAATTCCCACGAAACTATTGAACAGAATTCAATCAAACTTGGTATGTGAATTACTAATATTAGCGGGGAGTGCAAGAGGACAATATTTGGCTCCGCCACAGGGGTAGGAGTGGCGATTCAAAAGTTCAAAGCGATGAACATGGGGATGTGCAATTGCGCGTCATCGACCGAGCAATCGAGTTACTATTTTGATTCCATGTTTCTGAAACTGACAGACTGCCATTCTTTCCAAACTTGTGAAAAGTACCGAATCAAACATGGCCGACACTATGAAAATGGGCATACCGCTACAATTACACTCCTTGATATTACTAATAAGTACAGATAAAACAGATTAATAATAACGATACAACGAGTTGTTAGATATCTTTACGACAACACATTGCAATAAGCTTTAACTAGATATATACGACATGCCAGGTTATAATTCGTAATTAACTGTTACATAGCAAGAAAATGTGTATTCTGTCAAAACTGACATTCACTGACTTCTATTGTTATTTTATGAGCACTTTCACGTCGATGCTGGCCAAAAGCCTCTTTTGCAGTGATCTTGAGGAATGTCCACTTGCAGACCAAGAGAAGATGAAAAAATAGTGGTTTCTTGATCCGAAAATGGACATTGAATAAGCAAGTATTTTAATTTTCTTGACCAAATATAGGCATTGTAGGGTTAAATGTGAAATGCCATTATGTATTGATCGTATATAATATGCATGCATATTAGAACGAGTTTTACTCGGTTTCTCTGATGCTTTCAATTTTACAATCGAAATATATCAGCATTAGACCGGCTAGCTGTTGATTGAACCTATTTATTAATCGCGCCCATGCGTAGCTGTATCTGAAATGGCGAATTTGCTAATAGTACACCGATAGCGTGCAGTTTATTTATGACATGACATACTAAATAATCTTTACACAACAAGTTACCGCTACTTTCTCCTTAAGCGCTACCTGATGTGCATTTTGCAAACCGCTTTGATATAATCAGCACTTGTTGCCTAAACAGATACAGCTGTCAGCAGTCATGTTTCCAACTAGAGAGGTCCATTTCTAGCTATGCCCCGCCCATTTTTAGCTAACCTCAGCCCACTTTGTACCAGCGTTGTTAAAACTTTGAACCATGATCATGAATTCCAGGAATCGCACTTTCAGGCTACTATGCTTGTAAATGTGTGAATATTTTGGAACTAATTTGACTGGGAGTTAAATTAGTTTCAAAATATTTAACAGAATTTTTATTAAATTGTAGTCACCACAAGTCAGACGGTTACTGACAGACTTTTGTCGCTTTCGTGACGGGCCTACTAATTTTATCGTGACGTCATCTAACCAATGACGTATTTTGATTTTGACTGCTCATACACGAGTGACAGATCTGATCTCTCAATGGATGAATCTAATCTGTCGATCAAGTATATGACGTCATAATCAATTACGTCGCATGTGGGCTGGCGTCACAATCAAAATACGTAACGAATGACGTAATCCGTAGTAATCGTTTAAAAGTCCGTCATGTTGTACGAATTGTATGTCTTTACAATACCCTGTTTAATATTTTGAAATGAATTTGACTGTGCGCTGCTGCTGTAACATCCAGTCAAATTAGTTTCAAAATATTCTGCAAGCTGCATAGTTTTCTGGCAATTGAGTTTCATCGAGTTCAGGGTTCGATCGATTCCAACCCGGGCAACGTGTGGGCGGAGCTTAGCTAGGAATGGGCGGGGCAAAGCTAAACGGGGAATCATCCATTGCACACCATTCGTTCTGCAGCTGTCTATAATACCAATATTAGTAGAACGATTAGATATATACATATTAGAAGCGTAAGAAGATTTGATTGCAGTAGTAAGCCTCAACAATGCGTGACGAAACTAAATTCTAGCGAATAACGCGATAGCAACTATCTAATAGGCCAGACAACAACTACATAGTGAGAACGATGCAGTATTTACCCCTACGCGGTTCACTGTGTGAGAAGGCCTTCTTTCTCTCAGACACCGATGGGATCTCGTAATCTTCTTCATCTTGCGCATATTGTTGTGGATGTTGCTGCGGTTGTGCCTGAAACTGAGGGACATACGCAGGGGTGGGTGGCGCCGGTGCGAATGTCGAGGGTGGGGAATACACCGCGTTTTGCGACCCACCGTATTGTGCAGCAGGCTCGTACAGAAACGCCCTGGCCTCGGGACGCTGCGGGATGTACTGCGGCGTGGTGATAACGCCCTCTGGATCATAATTACTGACGGCGTTATCCAAGCTAAATTGAACACGTTCTAGCATTGTGCCAGTAGTGGTCGGTCGGTGGTAGTCGGCCCCGTATTCCGGCCCGCCTCCTCCATAGTTTGGGGCACGCGGTACTACATGAGTGTAATCAGCGCCAAAATCCGGCCCACCGCCTCCATAATGGCGAGGCATTTGTGCTTGAGAAGGAGCGTGGACGCTTTTAATAGGGCTTCTAACGGGGCTACGGCTAATAGGCTTAGCTTGCTGAATTGGTAGGCTCCGAAATGTCTGAAAAGAGAAACACAACATAAATTGTATGAGTGGTTGTGAACTTAACCATTATGTTGCCATAAGTGGCATCTGACCACTTTACTAAATCCCTTTTATTTTGAATGTATACTGATGATGGCAGTATCTATCTGCATGGCAGAGAACACAAATAGGTGGGTTTGGGGGGGCGGAAGGATTAACCATCTGGTTCTTTCCGATTCAAATATAGCTCAACTATTACGGTCCACTTTGACACGAAAGATCGCACTACAGACCAACATTGCTACAAACTACTATGCACTATGTATGAAGGCTCAAAATTATTGAGCAATCGCGTTTGCATGGTTTTCAAACATTTGCAGACCAAAATAAGACTATTTTTGAAAATTTACCCCTGGAATGACTGGCTTGATAACCGAGACAGTCATTTCAGTGGTAAAATTTCAAAAATTGTCTTCTTTTTGTCTATAAATGAACATTTTCTATGAGAAAATTGAAATATTCTTGAACAAATTTAAGACTTAAAGTATTAAGTTCAAAATATTCAGCGGTCGTTTTATTTTGTATTGGAAACACGTTAAGTTATTTCTGAGCTGTACTGTACCGGTACAGTTAGTTTGAACATGAATCTTGATTTCATGAAATACAATCACATAATATCTTACCGGGGCGTGAGGCTGGTTAGGTCTGATAACCGTTACCGTCTTTGACACCTGCCCACGACCTGGAGCTGGGCTGCAACATAATAATAATAATAATAATAATAATAATAATAATAATAATAATAATAATAATAATAATAATAATAATAATAATAATAATAATAATAATGAAGATATGATGATACAGATACCGTAACTTAAATCTGGCTGAGCTCATGATGTACTTTGGTGTCATCCAGACGGAGCTGACGGGATACAAGTAGAAGAGACAGGAGAAGCTCTCTAGCGCTATGTTGACAGAGGAGTTGCCAGCCCTGAAGATTATAAGAGCCAGAGCTGTTTCGTCATCATGGGTTCGGGCATTATTGAGCATATTATGTGAACCAAATGCTTTGACAAGGATCGGGAGTATCTATCAGATGCCTTACAGTCACTTCAATGAACACTGCGTTGAACACACTTCTGTCGTACTACACAGTGAAAAAGGATGCTTCATCGAACTTCCTAGCCCATGTCTATGTATGCTAGCTAGATGTATAGAAGCAGTGGGACATGTTATGGTTTAGTTTTTCTCGGCTGCAGGAACAGTGACCTGTACGTGACATACCGATGCCGAGGATAGTCTCCTGAGCAGACTGGTGACGAGCACACACATAGAAAACTGGTGGCTTGCGGTGGCCGAAACAGAACTGTCTCTGACTTGAAGATCGGTTTGACCTCAGCCTTCTGGTTCAACTTTTCCTCGGGCCTTCCATTATGTGCACTACTAATCAGTTTGATAGTCGTTCCGATGTGAACAGCTGCGGTCTGGTGAGCAGATGCACGTGCTGATGCTGCACATTTACGCTCAAGTTGCTCCAGGTTAGCCGAAGGTGAACATATATAGTGACGTAGAGCTGCAAGGCATGTTGGAACATTACACTTAGGCTGCTGGGGTCTGTAGCGATTATCATGTCTTTGAGGAGGCGGGTGAATATGCTCTGTACCCTTTTCCACCCACGTTATCGATAGTCTGTCGCATGTTGGTCTGGGCTATAAGAAAACAGTGGTATAATGGTTTTAGTAATTGTTTGATTCTGGTTAGTGCGAGTCCTGGACTTGTGGGTGCGATCACCTACCTCCACGCACCTGGATGGATCAGCTTAATGTCAGTGATGCGTATATTCTGGTGCTCCATGCCCCGAATCTGGCTTGCATGAGAAACGAGCAGTCTTCGAGAGGTCGATTTTTCTGTGTCCTTGGTAATGGAACCCGGAGTCTCTCCACGGGTAGCCATGCATAATGCCTAGGCCGCTGCTCCCTCTACTACGAACCTGTAGTCTGCGTAAATGCTTAATTCTCACTGAATCCTTCTAGCGGTTGAGATATTGCAGCTGTTGAGCTGTCACATGTGTCAAAGTCGTTCATATCAGGTATGCTTGTACGAAGCTCGTGAATAATTCGTCTGACTGTATAATAGATGTAGGAACAGAGACAGCTAGTGATGAGTACATCATCGGGGGTAGTCGTATGCGAAGGGAGTCACTTCTGACTCTGCATCACATCATGACACACAGCATAGCAAAGATCAGCTAAGCTGTCGGTATCAGAATGAGATTTTTGTGCTGGACTTTTCTGTTTCCTTGGCAATGGAACCCGGAGTGCCTGAACTTTCTTTGCATTTCTGACGAGGATGACGAGGTGGGTCTTTGATCATGGATTGTTGGAGAAACTGGTGCTGGATCACACATCGACTGTTATGGAGCATGGTTTGGGGTCTGGATGTCTCCAACAGCCCATTCGGACGCGTTCAATTTGCATTGAGGATGGGTCGCTTGGCTCTCAATGACTGTCGTAAGATTCACTTGGGAGGGCCTCTACCATGATCTCATTACACGTCATTGCCAAACACTCAGACCGCTGGCTAGAAGGTTACACTGAGAGACACTACACCCAGTGAAATGGCGACTTCTCCTAATCCAGTAGTGTGGCAATGGCAATTACATCAGTACTAACTCCAATGACACAAGGTATACTGATCACACATGCAAGCATGTTGTGCAATGTTATAGTGTTGTGTATTGTCTATGTGCTCTAAGTATTTCTCGGCCTCGTAGATGAAGTAGTCTTGAGTGCATGTGACCTGTTGCAATCGCCATTTGTGTACTAAGCCAGTGTCACCAGCTGACATGGATGGATACAGTTCAGATTGCATGTGCCACTCTGATTTAGTCATGGTCTATTAGGAGGTTTAAGCTTATCTTGTTATCTTAGAATCTGCTGGTGAGTCATCGTTGGATTCTGTTAAAAGGGCGTGACAAGCCTTACTGGCTTTTTGGGTGTGAAGAGATACCTCTTCGAAACCCACAATTGTTTCTGGCACCTATAGCTTCCAAGACTGTGCTATCTGGAATGTCATTAATGGACATAGCCAGATTAACACCATTTGGCGCCCAGGGCTAAATAGTTGTCGGGGACCGTTATCGGGTGATTCAAGGTGGGAATGACCACTACTGCTACTACTACTACTACTACTACTACTACTACTACTACTACTACTACTACTACTACTACTACTACTACTACTACTACCACCACCACCACCACCACCACCACTACTACTACTACTACTACTACTACTACTACTACTACTACTACTACTGCTGCTATTAAAAGTAAGAATATCTGAAATATACACCATCAATTCCAGTCAATTCGTGTGGTTGTGAGACGGGTAGTTGAAAGCTAGTCCGGTGAAAGAGGATTTTTGTCTTCTGGATGCTTGTCTAGTGGTAAACTACTCGCCTCCCAAACGCTAGGTGGAAGGTGTCATAGAATTCACTGGTTCGAACCCCACTCGGGTCGAAAATTGAAAAAGGTAAAAATTACATTCCAGATGATGAATGAGCTATATCCTAGTGCCAGTGCGTCGTCAAAGACAGGGTTCAAAGAACTAATGTTTGACAATAATAAAAACTACATACTTGTGAGTGCCTAATGATATAGCAGAATGGACCTCAGAAACACGTAAAAATAAGAATATCTGAAATGTACACCGTCAATTCCAGCCAGTTCGTGTGGTTGTGAGACGGGTAGTTGAAAGCCAGTCCGGTGAAAGTTGGTTTTTGTCCTCTGGATGCTGGTCTAGTGGTAAACTACTCGCCTCCCAAACGCTAGGCGGAAGGTGTCATATAATTCACTGGTTCGAACCCCGCTCAGGTCGAAAATTGAAAAAAATAAAAATTATATTGCAGATGATGAATGAGCTATATCCTAGTGCCAGTGCGTCGTCACTGACAGAGTTCATAGAACTAATGCTTGGCAATAATAAAACTACTACTACTACTACTACTACTACTACTACTACTACTACTACTACTACTACTACTACTACTACTACTACTACTACTACTACTAAAAGGTTCAAATAGATAAAATGCGGTAATTCTTTTTGATTTGGAGACCCTTATGTTTCAGAGCCCCAGGGTTGTAGCCCATTAGCCATTTTCTTAACACGGTAATGTCTATGGATCGGTGATGTCTATGGATCGTACTACCGACCTTGTCTGAATTTATTGCGTTTATACTCCTCCTACTCCTTTGTAAGACATCTATGGACTCATCATCTGCAAGGTTTTCATTAGGACCTTCAGGCAGATACCTGTCCCAGTTCTTGCGCTATTATTTTCCTATCGCTTCCTTGCTATGCTTCCATTCTTTCGATACAATCGCTCCTTGATCCAATGATTGAATAGCCTGAGGGTGGTGGATGCTAACACCTCGGATTGCTAACACCGTTAATGCTAAATCTCAGATTCATGTCATAGAGCCGACCACAAACTATATGTCACTGGTGATAAACCATGACGCAGTGTTGACCCTGTCGAAATATCTAAAGATAATCTTTCAGAAGAATGACGTCTGGTTTTGTGGTGCTCCTGGCGGTAACTGACAGCATTGGATACTGCTATAAAGACACACTGTAGTCGTTGGCCTGGCGGTCACCCGCTCTCTACAGTTGTAATGAAAAATGGTACGGTCAGGAAACTCTATAATCGTATGTCGTCTTCCCTAACATACACAGGATATTATAGCACAGCCCTTGTTGGAGTCAACTGTAGAGTTGTGGTCAGTGATGCGCTGGCAATTGATGAGTCAGAACAAACCATTAACATCCAGCAGGGTATTCTTTGGATACGGGAGTGGCACGTGCCTCAAAATCGAAGGTATTTGTAAGGATACTCCAGTGGCACATGTTCTCTATCCCGCAAACCACCATCTGGTTCTGGATGCAGATTCATCTTGATGGATTCAGATTCTTCGGTTTAGCTCTCCATATACGGACTATGATGTCTGTTCTCCTTCAGCTTGCAACCCTCTTCATATCGATTCTTTCTAGCGCCATGAATTCATTTAGAGAAGCTGCGATTGCAGTTAGAGAATTCTGCCGCTATCATGTCATATCCTATGTACTTCATTACAGCTGAGCGAAGTTATACAAATTACAAATTCCCATTTTAATTAAAATTTGCTAAACACATTCTGAATCATTTGTTTTGAAATTATAATTTCCAAGTCAGATTTCAACACCAGTTTCTTCTAAGTACATCTTATATGTTAATCTGTTCAAGAGATTATATGACAGTGTAACAGTATAAATTCGCATTCAGGTTCGGATTTGGATTGTGGAGAGCTTTAGCACGGGACTCTCTTTGCTCTGGGAGTTTTCGTTTGGTGGTCAGTCTTGTTGTTTACCATGTTAACGGATTGAAATCAGAGTTAATTTGAAGACGAGCAGATGTTTATAGCCTGTTTAGTGTATCCAATTTAGTTGTATATATTCGTCGTGTGTGCCATTATTGGGCTTGTACATTATGTAAATAGAACATTTATGAACTTCGTATCACGCCCTCAGGAATCGAGACACGGAAACTTGTTCCGGCAGTTCAGACAGCAGGGCTTTTCTTCAGCAACTGCGGATCAGGATTCGGGACTGGCTTGCTGATACGAGAAACGACTGTGCATGGGTGAGTGTTTGTTTAATACTACTTGTTTTACTGATGGCAGTGAGTTTCTCATCGAAACCCGGATTAGTTGCTCTTGAAATTATTAATGTCATGGCGGAAGACAGATGCAAACTTCTTTGGAAAGCTGATGAAGATATTTGTAGCTGTATACTTAAAGTGGAGCCCTATGGAAATTCATACGGTTGGGATGATTGTCGAATAGCTGGCAAGGAGGCGCATTATTGAGAGAGTGTGTTGCAACTGTTCAGATAGGAGGCAGCCTGTCTCATTTTCAGTATACGCGTAAATCTTGGAAGCTGTACCGATAGGCCTATAAAAATTATTTGTATAGAGACTATTAAGAGATGGTTTTTGCGAGGTCTTTGTCCTGATATTTCGAGCAATTACAGTATGATTTTGTAGATCAAACATTGCCAGAGCTAGCTACAATGGCTAAAAAAATAGAAGATGTATTGCGGACATGTTAATGCCTCAAGTACATTTATTACTTCAAAGATTTCTGATCGTATGTTACAGTAACCCAATGACGATGCAGTGGGGTGTGGAGGAGTGGTGTGTGTGGGGGTGGGGTGGATCTTTCAAAACAACATACGGTGTCAAAAGTGCCCAGCAGTAAATTTCAAAACAACTCAATCATCTGTTGGAATTGCCAAAAGTCTGGTCACATCACATGAAATTGTAGGAGGTGAAAGTAATTTCCTCAGGCTCAAATCTTTCTCATGGGAGATGCTGCTTTATTTCATCTAGCGTGTCTAGGGCCACTAACATGATAGATAAAACAGAAATCCAAGGGTGGGGGCATTTTGCTCGGGAGTGTCCGTCATCACCAATGAATGATCCATCTCGTCAAATTAACAGTGCTAAGCATTAAAATAAATCTGGGGATGAAGCGGCGCTGCATGTTACTGGGAAAATGGGCAATATTGATTGTCAGTGGGTAATGGATACAGGTTCCTTGGTTATATGTGTTGGTTATCAGCTCCCATGCATAAACAAAGTGTCGTTGAATCCAAATAACCATAGACTTTCTGCCACTAACAATTCAAGATTGTACTATTTTGGGGAGTGTGTCCTCAATGTTCAAATTCGGGGTACACTTAAAACTCACAATGCTACCATATTAGTAATTAAAACTTGGAGTTTTCATGAGATATTAGGAACAGATGTGTTAAAATATTTTGACAGCTATATTGCAAAATTTCGTCGAGAGCAATTGATATTGAATGGCACTGTAATACCATTGGAAAGGAGATCTAAAGGTTTTCTTAAGTCTCCTGTATGTGATTAGTTAATTAGAGACTTCGTAATTCTGGCGAAATGTGAGACAATTGTTGTGGCAGCTGCCTGGGATTTTGGAAATGATTTTCAAGACGTAATGTTTGAGACGTCAAATCTCTATTTAAATCAAGGTAACCTTACGCTTGATCTCTGATTGTCAAACATGGTAGGCTTAATGTGTGATCTGGGACAGTGTTAGGGACATTTCCCCAGTAGAAGTATAGCCAGTACTTGGCTGCCGGTATACGGCCTAACCCAGACAAAATTAAGGTCATAGTAGACTGAGCCACGCCAACCACAACTAAAGAAATGAGACACTTCTTAGGCCTTTGTACGTTTTATTCTGATTTCGTTCCAAACTTACAAAAACGTTCTGCAGTTTTAAACTCGATAACAAGTAAAATAGACATTTGCTGTAATGGTACTTGTGAAGCGGCATTAAGGATTTAAAGCAAGTATTATTGGCAGATTGTATGTTGCATTTTCCTGATATGGGTAGCAAATTCGATGTTACCTCTGATGCGTCTGATACAGGTTTGGGTTGTGTGCTATATCAGAGGGATCAGTTTGGGTTTAAACGCCCTGTGATGTTTACTTCAAAAGGATGTGCTGGCAATGAAATAGACTGGCATACTAATGATAAAGAAGCATTTGCCATTACTTTCTCCCTACGGAAATTCAGATATTATCTGCCTGGTCGGAAATTTAGCTGGTGCATGCATCATAATGAGCTACAGTGGGTTAGAAATACTAAATAGCCACGGGAATGTATGCTAGGTGGGTGCAAGAGTTTTTGGAATTCGACTTTACCAGGCCGTGAAAATCTCGTGGATGCTTTGTCCAGGTCGGTTAGCATCATACAATCAGAGAATTTAACTTTGAAACAATTTCGACATGAGCAAATTAGTGATCCTATTTTTAAACAGATCGTGTCTCTTAAGCGTTTGGGGATTCATGTTTCATTGTCCGAAGCTGTAATGAAGTGGTTAAAACGATGAGACGCTTTAAGCTTTGAGAAGGGAACTGGCTTATTGTTTGTGGACCACTCTATGCGTAAACAACGGGGACGTCAGTTGGTTGTACCAGAGTCCTTAATTCCTGAAATTTTGCATCAAGCATATGATAATTCTGGCCATATGGAAGCCGATAAGACAGAAAATTTACTGAAATTGAACTACGTTTCACTCACAATAAAGCAAGATGTGAAAGATTATTGTAAGTCGTGTATTGTATGTTTGCGTTAGGTGGGACCTAACCCCAAACCTTGGGCTTAATTGTATGTGAAAGAGCCTAACCTTCTGAGCATTGGGAGGAAATTGCGATTCATTTAAACGGACCTATTGGTTGCATGCACTCTGATTCAGGAAACAATTTTTTGCTTATCGTTATAGACCTACTCACCAAGGCTTCAGAAATGGCTCTTATTCCGGACAAAATAGCTCAAACTGTAGGCGATGCGCTTGTTAGGAATGTTTTTTGTCGCCACAGTATACCCATCTCGATTTTGACAGAGTTTAACAATACTCGGTATTTACAAAAAGATTATCAGCCCCATGAGGCCCCAGTCCAATGGTATAGTAGAAAGGCTTAATAGAACCGTTGAAGAAATGTTACGGGAAAATATTAATGACTTTTTCAAATGGGATTTAGAAATTCCTCTTGTCCAGTTCTGTTAGCACACTCACTTTCATGAATCAACTGGATATTCCCCCATTCTTCTTATTGTATGGGCGCAAACCACGAATACCCACAACAATTTTTCATCAGCTTCTAAGACTGGAAGTATAACTGGTAGTTGGGGGAAACCTCTTGCTAGGAAACTTCAAATTGCTTATAAACAAGTGGTGGAGCGGTATAGTCACATTAAGGCCAAATGGGTAGATGGAGGTGGGGGTAATGTGGTTAACCAACAGTATTTTTTTGGGGAAATATAAGAATATATTTTCCCTGTAAGCTTGGAAAACCTTCCAAGCTTCAGTCATGTTGGGCGGAGCCATTTGAAATAATTCAATGTCGTCAGGAAAATACCACTAGGGTGAAAGATTGTAAACACTTCTGATTCTTGCGTCACCATGATCTCTAATCTTGAAGGAACCAATCAGAACCAATCTTTTGTACCAGTGGATGAGACTAGTCTAGCTCAACCTGTTGTGGATGGGCACCAAAGCCAGCCTACTGAAATTTAAGTCAATGTCAGGCGTAGTGGGTGCATACGGGTTCCTCCCGAGCGTGCTGACGAATGGGGCATTCCGACTAGAGGGTTACCGACTAGAGCTTTTGCTTGTCAGAAGTCGTGAAAAGTCGCTCTTCAAATATTCATTATTCGTACAAGTTTCGCGAATAAGTAATATAATAATATTAGTATCAACGGAAAGCTAAGAGTACGATGATCATTGTTGTGTAATTGTGTTTTAAAACAGTTCATATTTTCCGAGATATTAATGAATTTATATGTCAAAATGTCGATGAAGATGATAATTTACAGTGATTGTTTGGCAATGGTAGCCATATTGTAGAACAGATTTACTGATTTACTGTGCGTGTTATCATAGTGCCAGACTACGAGGAGTCGTGTAATCCCTTGACAATGGACAGGTAGACGTGTGCTTCCTGGGTGACCAGGGTCTCTAACAGGTGTCAAAAATGGCAAATTCCGGCCTAAGTACTTTATGGCCGGGCGAAGATAACGATTTCAGCAAAATTAGCTCGAATTTTCAAAATAACTCATGTATTCGCGATGAAAACGATAATTATATCATCAAATATAACACATATTCTATACCTGTGCAATTAAAATCAAATTGGCAATCTATGATCACAAAGTGGAATGAAAGCTTAGAACTATCTTATGGTGAAAGTGAAAAGAAAGGACCAAATGGCTTCATATATCGTGTAAATAGATTTATCTGTAACGATGCCGAATGTAATGCGACAGTGACAATTTATATATCAACTGGCAAGATACATGTGCAAGGAAGCGATTCGCATGATTGGATTTTAACTGACTTTGCACATTTCAGTAATGGTATTTATGCTAATGATGTAGCTGATTTAGCTGATGTAGTTGTTTTAGCTGGAGTAGCTGATGCAGCTGATGTAGCTGATGTAGCTTATGTAGCTGATGTAGCTGATGTAGCTGATTTAGCTGATGTAGCTGATTTAGCTGATGTAGCTGTTTTAGCTGATGTAGCTGATTTAGCTGATGTAGCTGATGTAGCTGATTTAGCTGATTTAGCTGAAGATGTGACAGATCAAAACAATGTTGGAGAAGAAATTAACCTTAATCAGTCAGAGACAAATTTGAAAGCTCTCTTCTCGCCAACACATACCAGCACGCCTGTGTCATTCCAACAGACACCGGTACTGTTTAGCAACACCAGACTCGCGCAACCAACACAGCAGGATTTATTGCTACAGATCGCTCAGCTGAGTCAATTGTTAATGGAGAAAGAACATACAATAACAACTCTCATGCTCGACAACGAAGAGTTAATTGCGAGATTAACGAACAAACATGCCGTTAAAACAACAGAGACTGGCGTTATGACAGAAAACTTAGTGAACGCCAATGTTTCAAATACGACGGATCAAAACGTTTCGCAACCTTCTTCGACACCGAAACCGATTCCAGCTCCGAGACGATTTCTTATGCCGATACCATCACCTAGGTCGTCTCCCAAACCTGCGCCACCAAAAGTGAGCATCGACTCACAATCAAAGAAAAACAGCAACGCGCCAACACATGAACAGACACATGCAAAGACAACACTGATACTCGGGTCGTCCATTATTAAGGGCATCAATGTAAATGGACTTAATAAATCAGTCGAAGTTATATGCAAACGAGGTGCGACCATAGAAAGAATAAACGATGTTATCTGTGCCATGAATTTAGAAATATACAAAGACATCATTATATTAGCCGGTACAAACAATTCAGACGGCTTGCTCTGTGACGCTTTGAAAGCCATGGAACGACTAATAGGCCTATGCGATGTCCATCGCCTCGCCCCACAGTGCAACGTGCACATATGTCAATTGTGCCCACGAGATGATGACGTAAATAGACAGAACTTTGTGCGCCGATTCAATCAACATATGGAAGTGCGACAGAATTTTCTGAACTTTTCCGTGATCGAATCTGCGGACGGGTTCTATTCCACGCATCGTCCGGGGAGGATAAATGGTTCGTTGTATTTCGCGGACAAACTACATCTAAACAAATCCGGTTCATCTGTTCTCGTAAAAGCGATAAATGGTCACGTGAACATAATCACAAAACAATCATGTAGATATTGCGGTGAAGAAAATCACAAACACTCCCAGTGCCGACACGGTCGTCCCGTCGACTGCTGGAAATGCCATGGATCCGGCCACAAGTCTTCCCGATGCCCTGTATACTAGGATGCCGGCCAGGAAGCAGTGCCTACTCCCAATACCTGTAACGAGCAGCCTGCTGACATTCCTAAATCAGAGTGCCAAACCAAACAATCAAACACTTACAGTACTATAAATAGTCATAATGCTACTATCAATAAGTTCAGTTGTAGGGTGAATGCTCTACTGCTTTATAACCGATATCAAGTATTGAGTGACGATAATAATAATAATAATAATAATAATAATAATAAAAATAATAATAATAATAATTATAATAATTATAATGATGAAAATATTAAAAATAAGAAAAATAATAATAATAATGATAATAATAATAATAATGATAATAATAATAATAATAATAATAATAATAATAATAATAATAATAATAATAATAATAATAATGATTATGATGAAAATAATAATAATAATAATAATAATAATAATAATAATAATAATGATAATAATAATAATAATTCGCTTGACGACAATTGTTCTGACAAGGCAGAGGGTCCAGATAATGCTAATCTAGATTATCTTAATATATTCTGGTACATAAATCAAGCAAACTTTATTAATTACATGAACATTATGAAATACTGTACTGTAAAGACTAAAAGCACTAAGTGCGCTATGATAGGTCCTAGAAATCACTTCTCTCAATGGGTATGTAATAAAGATTTTGTTAAAGAGGTAAGGCATTATGATAACCCAACATTTAATATTAATTGTAAAGGCCTACGAATAGGTCACTTAAACGTCCAGCACTTATTGCCTAAAATTAATGAACTTAAAATAACAATGGAAAGAAATATAAAGGAAATCGAAATATTAGGAACAACAGAAACATTTTTGGACGATGATGTCACAAATAATTTAATTAATATTCAAGGGTACAATATTGAGAGAAAAAACAGATTAAATAAGGAATGCTTCGGTAAGTGTAGGAGCTTTGGCAATAAGTGATCACTATCCCGTGTTTGCCGAGAGAAAAAGCACTAATCTAAAACCAAATAGTCATCACACAATAAAATACAGATGTAAAAAGAGCTTCAATAATGACCAATTTCTCCAGGATCTGTCAAATTACAATTGGGACTCAATCGATTTGATACATGATGCAAATGACGCCCTAGGAACATTTCAGAAAACCTTTACCTCAATACTAGATAAACACGCGCCCATTATTGAGCGTAGAGTAAAACACATTTCTCAGCCCGGGTGGATAAACGATGATATTTTAAAAGCTATTAAAGATAGGGATTATAACAAAAAGCAAAATAACATGGTTAAATATAAAGAATTAAAACAAAAAGTAATGACGCTAATAGAAACATCAAAAAGAAATTATTTTGGAGTGCAATTGAAGGAAAACTCAAAGAATCCATCAAATATATGGAAAATTATGAAGAACATAAACCCTAAGACAAACAGATTACCTTTGGTTTTATATGACAACGATGGAAATGAAATTAGGGATACGGCTAAGCATTGTGAAATGTTTAATCAATATTTTACAACAGTTGCTTCTAATCTTGCGAATTCAATACAGATAACAAACCATGAAATATCAAATAATCTTAGAACATATGTTGCGAATAAAGTGCCCAATGACATCAAATTTAAAATACCTAATGTAGCAGTAAATTATGTATATGAAGAATTGGCTAGCTTAAAAACTAACAAGTCCGCGGGTCACGATGGCTTGAACGCGCATTTCCTTAAAGCTGCAGCACCAATTATTGCTCCAGCAGTGACAGCTATTATAAACAAGAGCATAGATAGTGGCGTGTTTCCAACATCATGGAAGCATGCCAAAGTAAAACCATTACATAAAGCAGATAATAAATCAGATATCACTAATTATAGACCTATATCTATTCTACCCATTCTCTCAAAGATTATTGAACGTCATGTACATAATCATTTATATAAATTTCTGATGAAATATAATTTACTTGTCGAATCTCAGTCAGGTTTCAGACGTAAACACTCATGCGAAACAGCACTGTTAAAGCTAATAGAGCAGTGGCGTTTTGCAGTTGACAAAGGCGACTATGTTGCCGCTATAATGATTGACTTTAGAAAGGCATTTGATTTGGTTAATCATACAATTTTGGAACACAAATTAGCGATTTATAAATTTGATGATCAGTCTCAAAGGTGGTTCTCCTCTTATCTAGAACATCGGCAGCAATATGTATCTATTTCTGATAGTGTGTCAACTGCTATGCCTATTACGGTTGGCGTCCCACAGGGTTCTGTCTTGGGACCCCTCTTGTTCATCCTATATGTTAATGATCTACATATGGGTATTAGCAGCAATGTCGATATGTACGCTGATGATACAACCATGCATTGCAACTCCGATAATATTTCATTGCTAAAGGAAAAACTTACTACTGATATGGCATTAGTGCAAACTTGGTGCGACAAAAACAAAATGGTACTAAATACTGAGAAAACTAAGTTATTACTGATAAGCAACACCCACAAACGAAACAGAATCAACGAGTCAGATCTCAAAATATCTATTGGAAATGTAGAATTAGACATTGTAAATAATGCAAAACTATTAGGTGTATATATTAACGACAACCTATCATGGCAAGACCACATTAGCAAGATCTATAGCAAAATCGCTTCACTTATTTTTATGCTAAGAAAAAATAAACAATATATGAATCTTGAAGAAAGAAACATATTTTATAAGGCATATATTCTTTCCCATATAGACTATTGTTGTTTAGTTTACTATACAGAAACTCCGACATTATTGGATAAACTTGAAAAATTGCAAAAACGAGCTGCTAGGATTATACTAGATGTCCCATATAGAACCCCGTCTAAACAATTATACGCAACTTTAAAATGGACACCATTAACACAGAGAATGGCGATAAAAACTAATCTGATGACCTACAAAGCACTAAACGACCTTACACCCAGATACATTAAAGACATGTTTACTTTAGTCGAAAATGCACACCCGCTTAACTTGAGGTCAAAATCAAATGGTCACTTAAAACCTCCAAAAATAAACACAAATTATGCAAGACACAGTTTTAAATATACAGCCACAAAACTGTGGAATTTGCTACCTTCAACTGTTACGCGTTCGTCAACCCTATCCTCATTTAAATCTAATCTTCATGATCATATAAACACGAAACAATAATAATAGCGATAGCCCAAAACGGACTCTGTAATGGTCTTGAAGAATGGCAATTTGCAGACTGAGAGAAGAGTGGGGTTTTTTTTTTAGAATTCACCACTGGTATTACTGGCTCGGTAAACGGATCAGTTATGCCGGTGACAAATCCTCAGAAATTGTCTTCTCGTTGTCTATAAATAGATATTCTTATGAGGAAATTTAGATTTTCTTAAAGAAATATAGGCGGTAAATGGTTAAATGTAATGAGCTGTTGGGTAAATCGACGATAATTTGACTGACTGATGCTGCCGCCTTGAGTGGCAAATCAGTCAGTCAAAGTGGAGCTAATTTATCCAGTGATTAAATTAACTACAATAAATGGTCAAATGCATTAAGGATAATTTGACTGAAAGTTGGTAAAGCATCGAGTAGCAACGGCTTTAAGTCAAATTAGAATTAAAATATTTGATTGTTTTAAATACCATATAAACGATTTTGTATAAACTTGGAAATAGGTCTACCTCTATGTCTTGTATATACATGTATATAATTGTACATAATCAGCTGAGTATGTGTGTGATTTGTGTGTGTGCGTGCGTGCGTGCGTGCGTGCGTGCGTGCGTGCGTGCGTGCGCGTGCGCGTGCGCCCGCGCCCGTGTGTGTGCACGCGTGTGTGTGTACACGTGTGCGTATAATGTGCGAGTGCGTGTAAGCGTGTGTATGCGCGTGCGTATGTACGGGTGTGTGTACGTGCATGCCTGCATATGCCAGTGCGCGCGTGAGTATGCATGCGTGTGTGCAAGGGCGTGACTGCGTGTATTTGTATGCGTGATCGCCTATTTGTCCGTTTGCTTACATCTGCTTGTGTGTGCCCTGTATGACTGAGCGTGTGTGAGTGTGTGTTTGGAAAGAGTGTATGTATATGTATATTTATTAGCCTGTATATACTTATTATTATTATTATTGTTGTTGCTGTTCCCTGAGGGCCTCAGGAAGATCACATGTTGATGATTTACCCTCAATAAAGAACGATATTATTATTATTATTATTATGGTTGTCTAAAGTGTCCAGTGTTAAACACAAATATTTATAAAAGAAGAAGAAACTAATTAAGGGAGGAAGTGTGTAACAGAATAAATTCGCGTGCAGGTTCGGATTTGGATTACACCGGATTTTCGTCGCTGTGGGAGTTTTCATTTGGTGGCCAGCCATGTTGTTTACCTTGTCAATTGACTGAATTCAGCGTTAGTTTGAAGATGCGCATGTGCTTATAGCCTGTTTAGTGTATCCCATTCAGTTGTTGTATATATTTGTCACATGTACCATTATTGGGCTTGCCCCTTATGTAAATAGAACATTTATGAACTTCGTACAACAAGTTTACAGAAAGTAGAATCCACCATGCGAAGTGGCAAATCAGGGAACATAGGCCTAAAATAAACGATAAGAGATACAATTATCTGTTCTCCATATATACTATTTTAACAAATATGATGGGTGACTTCTTGGGTTTTGGTAGCACAATAAGGGTCTAGGTTACTACAGCATCGATGACAAGGTGGTGCATAAAGGCTGAATTGATTAGGTGCTCGATTGTTAGGTAATGTTACATGTATTTGCATATTTGAATAGTTTATTCCTCATACCACCAGGTTCGGATGTATGCCCATTTCTGTGGCTTTGAGTGCGTTCTCAATTTCTGCTGTTTTAATTTGTGTTATTAACCACCTGGGGCCTGAAAATGGATGTGATGGCTCTTCATCGTGAACCATTCTCGAATTGCGGTCCACTTTGCCCTGGCCAGTCCCGATAAAATCTCCTTCAGAGTTGTCTACAGTGGCGATTAGTCAGCAAATCTCAGCGCTCAGACTGCCTGAAACATTTTGTGGCACTTGTCTGTGGTAGTGATTTCATCTTCTAGTTAGTCTGCTTGTTGGATAACAAAATCCTTTAAGCGTTCACTGATGTGACGCAGAATGTTATTGCATTCCCGGTGTAGTTTGGTGTGGTCGTCACATTGACCACTTTGTTAGATGCACAGCCGTAATGCTTTCTGTTCTGCGGATAGTTTTGCTACTACATGGTCATCAGTACACCTAATTCTGCCGTTATTTTGGCCAACTCATATGGTGATGGTAGCTGATGATTCCATACATTTGAGTATTTTGATTAGGGCTTCGTTTGCATCGGAGCTGACTCCGATGATAGCTATCTTCTCGGCTGTACCCGGTTTGCATGACATTTGAGTATCAGTGTCCCTAATGAGCGTGGGTGGTAGGTGACTCCCAGCATCCCGAAGTAGGGTCTTTACTTCTGTTTTGCGTAGTTGGAAGTCTATTTGGTTGACGATTGTTGGTGTAGCGTTAGAGCCTGCTTGGGCTTTGCGGTCAGCAATGTGTCCTGTTCATGTTCTCCAGGCGATGGCATGGCTGCTTGAAAGCCACATTTGTAGCAAATAGGCCATTGGAAATAATGAATGCTACTAAATACATCTCTATTGCTGTTATAGTGTTCTCAATCTGCACCTAATGTTTGTTTTTTTGATGTTGCAGTGAGACCACACACATTCCAAGCAGCGATGGTAATCTCATGGGATGATTGCAGTGTTTGAGGATGCCGAACCCAGTTTTTAATTTGAAGAAGATTAGACATAGTCAGAGTTGCCTCTGAATGTGGTTGTCAGCCGACAAGTCTTGCCGACGTTATTTTCCCATCAAAGTTGGTACTTATGAAGGGGGCCGGCATGGAGCTGTCATCTTCTCCCCCTAGTGGGATGTAAAATTATATATATTATATATACTGGTTGAATGCATGTTATGCGATTGAATATAAGTTTGCCCATGTGAGAATTTAAATGCTGTGCTGTTATAATTATTTCAGATTAACCAGGTGGCTGAGAACTTTGAATATGTAAGGCACTCATGGTCGTGTTTCAATAAATATTATGTGAGTTGTTTCAATATGTATTATGTGGGTGTACACATCACCACACACACACACGCACACGCGTTAGCTTGTTGGTAGACGTTTAGGAAGGCAGTTTATAAGAGGGCTGTAATTCAGTATTTGTCATACCGGGTTAAAAGATATCTAATGAGAAAATTTTGTCACGCAATATTGATATAAATAAAATCAGACAACCAGAATGTCCTAGACGTTAGAATAATATAATCAATTTCAGCTATGTTCTCTCAGATAAATTACATGAAAGCATAGGTTATATTCAGTTATATGGAATGGACTTTTTCAGATATAATCTGCTTTAACACACGTGTATTGTTAAATACAAGTGTGCCATTTTTAAAATTCAAAGTGGGGTATTGGGTCAGTCAAAATATAGAATTACCACGTATGTCCGGATTGTGGAAACACGCTCTGGCCTGGTATATGCTCGAGTCTGGAAACGATAATATAGCATACAATTTGTGCAGTATATTAGTTGCTCAATCGATGTAATATACACATCCGCGCGGGCTGGTATGCTCACGTGTATAGTGGGTAGCGTGCACACGGGTACCAAGGATACCAGAAAAATGGTGTGGTTGAGAACGCACGAAGTATTGTGGGACGGGTTTAGGTACCAGCACGATAACATATGCAGTGCAGGGCGAGTGAAGGTAGCATTGTCTACATATGCGAGGGTAATAAAAAGGTGTGTGGTTAGCATGTACTGGTGGGTACCCCAGGTGCTGGTACTCGTACTCATCCAACAACAACCTTTTCTCAGATTTATCAGATTTATATGTATATTCGGCCTGATGACGCATATTTATTTGAGAAACTTTCTGCTGCAATCAGTTTTTCTTTAACCTCCTCCAGTGTGTCTTTTCCAATGCAAGCACCCTGGGCTCCTTTAGGTCCTTTCTTGCCTTTAGTGGTCCAAGATTACGTTCTGCAGAGGAGAGAACCCAAGATTCTTCTCTCCATCCACTTCTCAGTGCCCCGATAGCGGTACCGTCATTATTCATTCCTATTGGGTCAGATAGGCATGAAAGGTGTACGTAATTGACCTCCGTTTTGGCTTCATTTACGAAGAGGTTTGCATATGTGATCTGTTCTGCAGCTATTCGATGTGGTGTATCAAGAGGACCTTTCTCCTCGTCCATAAAGTCAACATCATCTGTATAATCCATTTCTAGTGGCATACCTATCATTGGGATTGGGGGGGGGGGTTGGACTCGTGGAGTGTTCTCGAACACTCAAGGGATGCGGCGAGATAGCACGTGAAGAGCACTGGTGATACACCATCAATGTGTGATGATCCTATTGATGTTTCAAACTGGGCAGAAAGTGCTGATTTGACGCGAATACTTAATTTTGCGTTTGCTAATAAGAGTCTCACCAGGCGTAGTTCGTCATCATCACAGCCAGTCTGATGGAAAAAATCAGGGATCTATAGTCTCTTCTTGACGGTAGGAAGTGAATGTGACATGTCGATTCGCATCTTATAGAATTTCAAATGATTTGATAGTACTGCTGATGTCAACATTCGTTGTGCCCAGACTATGTCAGCACAGCTACGTCCTCTCTTAAAGCTGACTATAGTGGGATATACGATGATATGTAATGGTTTAATGAATGATATGCGATGGAATATAAGCATGTTTATGTGATAATTCCAAAGGTATCATCTTTGTATCAAGCTGTTATATATTCAGATTGACCATGTGATTGAGAGCGTTGAATATGGCTAAATCCAATAGCGGAGTCGCGCTGGGTAATATGTGAGTGTACGTGTCCGCAAAAGTCACACAGAAAAGATGTCCCATGTTTGGCCATGTGCTAGGGATGCCAGGACACACCAGCACAGGGAGCCTTGGAATTCGCCCTACTGGGAGAGAGCAAATACAAAGCCAGGAGAGGACGTGATTGCATAAATCTATTAAGCGTGATACGAGGTGACCTAAAAAGCAGGACTCGGTACACACAACTAATACATGGACCTGAGGAAGCTAAAGATTTTGGCTAAGGACAAGACACAGTGGTCAAACGCGAAGAAGGACGGATTGCAACTGTATATGTAGTTTATACTACTACAGCTTCAGAATACAGTAATCATACATATCTTTACACGCGTGTGTTAGTTTGTTGACAGAGGTTTATGAAGCTAGTTTGTAAGGGCGTAATTCAGTAATTGCCATGCCGGGTTGAAAACATGGCGAATAAGAAAAATATTACATTTGTCACACAATATTTGACAAATAATCACACGCGTGTTAAAATGGTGAGTGAGGTTTAGGAAGCTGGTTTGTAAGAAAGGTGTAATTCAGTAATTGCCATGCCGGGTTGAAAATATTGCGAGTGAGAAGAATATTACATCTGTCACGAGATATTTGATAAATAATAAAATTAGACATTTTAAGACATGAAAATAATAGAATATAAGCTCTATAAAATGTCAACAATTCTCATCAGCCAAATTACCTTAAAGCTAGCTTCAAATGACCTATATGGGGTTGCTTCGTCAAATATAAACCGCATCAACACACTTGTTTATTGTTAAATATAAGTATGGAATTTTAGGACTCAAAATGGGATATTTGGTCAGGCAGAATATAGAATTACCGTGCATCACCGGATTGTGAGAACACGCCCTGGCCTGGTTCTTGCTGGAGTCTGGAAACGATAATATATTTTACAACTTGTGCAATATATTAATTGCTCAATAAATGTAAAATAAGATTAGAGGTGGTACCTTTTGTAGACTAACTTTATTTATTTTGATAAGCTTTCGCACTTAAATATGCCTCATCACGTGATAAAGCACATTTAAGTGCGAAAGCTTATCAAAATAAATAAAGTTAGTCAACAAAAGGTACCACCTCTTAACTTTTTATCCTATCAAGTCTAACACGCCTCCGGTTTCCAGTTCAATACATGTAAATGTGCATGCGCGTACAGCATGATTACAGGTTGCCAAAATCACGAGCAGATGCGGACAGAAAAGAAGTAGCTTCATCATATTAAATGTATTAAAACATAAGTCTTTCAATTTCTCATGTGTTTCAGCACCGGTTTCCCTAAACTAGTAAACTTCTTTCCTCCAACAGAAAGCCATGCCAATTGGCAGTGTAAGGATTCTCATACCAATATATAAATATATATATATATATATCTATATATATATATATCTATCTATCTATATATATATATATATATCTATATATATATATATATATATATATATATATATATATATATATATATATATATATATATATATATATATATATATATATATATATATATATCTATATATATATATATATATATATATATATATATATATATATATATATATATATATATATATATATATATATATATATATATATATATATATATATATATATATATATATATATATATATATATATATATATATATAAACAAACATCTTGATGGATGTGCATTTCTGTGAAGCTAAGTGCTTTCTCACCGTTTAATTAGTAGAGATATGGATCCACCGCCGAACTTGATTAGATCCTGTGCTTGCTTGTGTAACAATTCACCAGCGTTTCTATCATTAATCACCACTATCAAGTCTCCCCGCTGTAGCTCGCCCTCAGCCGGACTCCCCGTGAACACCTGAAAAACAACAGCATCAGACATTCGTTTGTTATTGAAACGTTCACTGAAGGTATATGGTTAAACTATGTGACTCCATCTATAACGAGTAATATGTACCCAGATAGCGCAGCTTACTGGACCGATGCTGGGCCGATACATTGCCGGTACAGAATCGGTCCAATAAGCCGCATTATCAGGGTAGACCCCCTCCCCCTAAGGTATGAGGTATGGAGGTCTGTTAATGCGACTTATTTCTTATACTTAATTGATTTTGGTACCAACGGAAGTGTAATTCCTCAAGACTGGTGCTCTTAGAAACTAAGAGATACCACTCCCGCGTTGTTTTGTAGTAATATAAATAGATGTGGCACCATCTACTGGCCAGTTTGCGTAACTAAAAATTATATATACATCGTATATACATAGTATGTTAAGCACAGGCTTGTTGCTCGAATGCGAACATTTCAAGCCAGGTGACGCTACATAGCTATCTATTACAGCAAATGTCTAGAGTGGTATCTCTCGCTATTTTAGACTCTCTATGAGAAAGAAACTTATGTCTCCGCTTTTACGATATCTTAGAGTCCGTTGCTATACGAGAGTTATAATAATAATAATAATAATAATAATAATAATAATAATAATAATAATAATAATAATAATAATAATTATTTTAGATTGTTAACATAATCATTCCGTATTTCAGATGACTAATGACGGGAATCCGAATTTAATGTTTGCCACACATGGTGACCGTGACGACCTATGACTAGTATGACTCCTACCGGCAAATACACAATCAACACTTCGTGCCAAATCAAGGCTTTCTCCAAAATTAGATACATCAATAGGATCAGCACAATGAGATAGTTTCTCACCAGTACTCTTCACCTGTTACCTCGCTGTAGCTCCATAATCTGGTCGAGATCACTCGACAAGACCAAACCCTCAAATCATCAAGCTAGACACGCCACTAGAGATGGAGTATACATATGATTGATTTCAGCCATTAAGAAAAGGGTTCCTTGATGAACTACTTCCAATAGCCGCAAAGCAGCTCACAGCCTGAGCTAACATAACCTTTTCATGAATGAAGCCAAAACTGAGGTCAGACATGTATACCTGTCCGATACAAAGGAGACGAATGATAAGGTACATTACATCGGTACGATGAGAATTGGAGGAAGAGCAGAATCTTTGGTTCGCCTATTCTGCAGATCAAGCGATATTGCAAATCATTACTTAACAGAAAACCTTGCTTTCCGGCCCTTGGCGGCTCTAACATTCTCATTAATGTCAAAATGTACCGATGCTATGCTACATGTGGCTCAATACTGATCTATAATCGCGACAGCTGGTCAGCTCCAATGACTCTCCTGAACCAATTCAATGCTTGTGATCGCAAACATATACCAGCCACGCAACGCGGTTCTACTATCTGTGAGAGTATTCCATGGCATCGAAGAACACGTCTAACATTGCCCATCGCTGGTGCGTTAGTAACGCACCAGCAATGGCCATTGATTAAACACGTTCTTCGATGCCAGATTATACATTCGCTCAGAAATCACTATACGTTTCATTACTTGGTGTCACCATGCACATGACGTCATAAACCAACCTGTTAGCTGTTTTGAGACCTACTAAAATGTCAACTAAGACCACTAATGACGAAAAAGAACCGAACAAAGGCCCAGACATATTTGAATGGGGAGTTTGAATTCGTCCATTCATATTCTATGTGGCTGAAGTTGTATATGAATTTCAGGACAAAGCATCAAATATCTAGGTCACAGGGTTACGAAGTTCATACCGAAATACACATTTTTGCCCATAACTCTGGAATGCAAGAAGGTAGAATCACCATATTTATCACACGCCTTCATATTACGACAACGTATGATTGCTTTAGTTTGAGGTCAAGGGATAAACTATCTGGGTCATCGGGTTTACTAAGTGCATTGTCAAGACAGTGTGTACATGTGTGAGTCAGCATCTCCCTCGAGTGCATTCTAGTTAGAATCATGGGCTTAATACTTGTAGACATATTATACACCATCTAGGACTCGATGGTGTACTGAATTAATTTTTTGTATATGGCAATCATATATTAGCTGCACATTAGAAGGATCCATTTCTAGCTATGCCCCGCCAATTTCTAGCTATGTCCCGCCCATTTCTCTCTAAACTCCGCCCAATTTCTCGGCATGCTGGAATCTAATTTTAACACGTAACACGAATTCCCAGAATCAAAGTTTCATGGTAAATATACAGGTAAGCTGTTTAATATTTTGATCCTAGTTTGATTGAGCTTCCCGTCAAATTAATTTCAAAATATTCAACAAAATGCTTATTAAATAGCAAATTCATCCAATGACATACAATTCATACACTTGGTGACGCATCATTGCCACCTTCCTGACAGACCTACGCCATTTTGATTGTGATGTCAGCTTAAAATGACGTATTTGATTATGACGTCATATACTTGAGTGACAGATCAGATCTCGTCACTGTGATACGATCACTACTACAGATTATGAACAAAGACATAGGAATTTAATATCATTACTAGCATTATTCTTTGGTGCTAAGGTTTGTATGAAAATAGCCTTTAGCTAGTATTCAGACCAACCGCGTTGACATTATTGAGGGCTCAAGGATAATGGACAATCGAAACAGGATCAACTTATTTATGGAGAATATTTTATTCACGTTGGCTGCAGCTAAAACAGTATAGCCAATGGTCAATCACTATTGCGAATTTCGTAATGTAGTGCTATTAGAGAGTCTTTGATCAAAGATAGTATCCGTTTTCTGCTGTAGACCAGGTAATAGCCATGGCATCGTTCATGTCAAATTGAAGTTAATTAAAATGCATTGTTGAAACGCCCCGTAAAATTACGTTTTATGTATATTTGATAATGCCATGCAAAATTTAAGTTGTATCTGTGTGCGAAAATCATGAACATGTTACCGTCGATAGTCTTAGAGCACATCCATCATTCTGCATGCCAAAATAAAGCTTATGGATATGCATATTCAGAAAAGATCATTTACCTTTAGTTTCCAATTTTCAATGGCTTGCTATTCATTATTAAATCTACAAGAAAATATGCATAATTTGTAACTCCAAACACATTCCACCAAAACTTTATCATGGAGTCTCTGGCAATGTCTTCAACTCTTTATTAATATTTTATATAAAAATATCAAACTAAAGTAAACCACCCTTGATTTATATAAATCATACGATATTTGACCAATTTATAGCACATTAACTCCTCAAAACATTTACAGATGAAGTTCACGTTTGTCAATTTTCGTCTACCCATACAAGAAGGCCATTGACTCGTTTGAAATTAATCTGTTTGGAAGACGTTGCTGTTTTAGGTAGTAATGAATTCCAGTTAGATTAAGTACAAATATTCAACAGAATATGCATGTATCATAGTGAAATTGGTTGTCTAGATATGATTATTGAAGCGGCTATCGATATATAAGTTGTGTAATTTGGCAAGTAATATATGTGTGTTGTAACTTGCGATGCCTGTCAGACAAGGAATATACCCATATGGAACGGAAGTGTTGGCTAGCTATATCCATGCACGCGCGAGCAGCATTCAACGTCTGCCATCGATAGAGAAGATGAGACACTGGAGCCTATGCATTGTTGAAATGAAGCCATGCGTACGTTTGATATTTTATACTGTGTGATCCGAGGCCATGAAAATCTTCAGTGAGTTGAATTCTCATAGTTGATTTTAGTTTCACGCTTATCCATTTTTTTAAACCGGCATCGTCAAGTGTAGTGCTCAATCTATCGCCGTACACGCCTTCGATTACGAACAGTCTTATATTCTGTATTGTTTGTGGAGAGGAAGAAAGTGTCTGACTAAGAGAAGAAAGAATATTAAGAAAGTCTCTTGGTTTTGTAGTTCAGTCAAATGTAAACGTTTAGTCTTGCCCTTGTTGCCTGATGTAGCATCTGTTAGCATGTATATTAATAAAACATATCTGAACCGTCTTTCCAACAGTTTCTGACAGTCATAGATGGTACTTTTATGTTTCAATCCGAACACCCCATCTATTTGGTAAGCAGCATAAACACAGAGAATCGCAACATCTGTATTCACTGCAGCATGCAGCAATTACCGCGATATCGTTACCTCCAGCTTAACCTCATTTGAGAATAAATGAGCAGCAAGTTAGTATCAGCTTCACAACATTCACATTCAAATTAATAGAGCTTTCCAGTTTATCCACCAATTATATGACGTCATAATCAACTACGTAACGGCGAATGTGGAATGGCGTCATAATCAATGACGTCATGAATGCCGTAGCTAAGTTTGTCAGGGACGCTTAATCGCTGACGGATTAAGCGTTGTTGTAAGAATTGTATGGCTATACTATTTAATAGACATGCTGTTGAATATTTTGAAACTAATTTTACTTGGCGCTGTTGCTGTCCTAGGCAGCAACGGCACCATGTCAAATTGATTTCAAAATATTCAACAGCTAGCCTGTATAGGTTTCTTTAAAATGAGATTCCGAGAGTGCAGGGATTGATTGATTCCAACACGGGTGAAATGTGAGTCGAGATTAACTTGAGATAGGCGCGGCATAACTAAAACTGAATCCTACATTAAGGTGCGTATGGGTCGGGGTGGGGGTGGGGTGGGGTGGGGTGATACAGGTAGCTGATAAAGATTCTCAGCGAATAGATGAAGCTGACATTTCTGTTTTTAAAGAAAGTTGCAAATTTGTTCTTTTGAAATTTCTGAATATCCTGCTTGTTTTCTTGGTTTTGAAACATTTGATGGAAATTCTATCAGTGATGGAAACTTATCTCTGTTCAGCTAGACATTTTTACGTCCTGTGAATAATTGGCCACTGTCCTAGTGTGCCTTTCATATTGATAATGTAACCCTGATAGGGATCATTGACACATGCAATCACTGTAGCTTGCCAGTGCCTAGAAATAATCACTGAAATCAGTTTCTATGCCCCTTCTGGTCATGTGAATTCAGTGGATGGTGTTAATAGCCTATAAAAATACTCTATATCTATCAAAGCAATGTAGTTGATTTCACATGGTAGTTAATAAATGTTATCTTCTGATAGGATTTCATCAGTGATACGTTAGTCAAAGAAGTATGGCAATTCTAAAGGAAGCACTGCGGGCATTGCCTTGTTTTCCATAGAGTCTTTGAGATTGATCGTGTTGTGACCTTGCTCTCTGCCTGGAGGGTTGCTGAAGGAACACTACGCGTTTTCTCTTTGAAAAACAATATTTCTTACATAAAGTTCTGAACAAATTATTCACCATCAGTGACTGTAGTCTCAAAGTCTTAAACTAGAGTTCCAGATGCAATCAACCCAGATTGGAGGGATCGATGAGTTGCATTGTATTGCTCAAAGCAAATCGGTCATATGCAAATTCATCAATTAGGAAATCCAAGTTTTGTGCTGCTTGTTCAGTTTGTAGACAGACGAGGTTAGGTGTTTTCCTGCAAAGAATCTCGTTCACATTGCATTCTGTTATGTAACCATCTTGAGCCCACCATATTTCTTTGGTCCTTAGCGCATTGTAGACACACTCCATAAATCCAATTGCATACTGGAATATGGATTTCCTGTCATTAGCTGGCATGAACACATCAAGTTCAACAGGGATTGAAGATATTGAGAGAGACTTTGAATCCATTTCAATCATTTGATCGCAGACTCACTAAGAGGATATCAAGCGTGTACACACTGCGGAACCAAAATGTTGCTAGTCGACTACTTTTGCTGTTTTATAATTTTAAACATGTGATTAACATACAATGACTCCAATCTCTGCAGGGTAGCTAAGATTTCTTTCTCTGAATTCTCACCAGGTTGTTTCAACATTCGAAACAAGTATCGGACTTCATCTGGCGGTTTCAATTCCATTTCAAATGCCTTTCTGATTAGACCTCTTGAGAGAACGTCATAGACTAACTTTGCATAAGCTGAGAATTTAATATACTATGAATTGGTCAAATAGCCTATGGTGTATGCCAATCAAGTGCGATTTGACTTAGCTTGGTATTTTTATGCAAAATAATAACAATTAGTCGAAGACCTTGGGGGATGTGTTTGGAATTACAAATTATGCACATTTTCGTGTAGATTTAATAATAAATAACGAGTCATCGAAAACTGGTCATATTAAATTATTTTTCAGAATATGCAATCCCATAAGCTTCCAATATGCATCGAGGTGAACTTTGCCGTAAAGTAATAGTGAGATAACTAAACTTCACATCACATTATCAAGTGTAGATAAAACGCAATTTTATGGGGCATTTTAACAATGCATTTCAATAAGCTTCAATTTGAGATGAAGTATGCCATAGTTTGCATGATAATTACCTACTCTACAGCAAGAAAACAGATATTACCGTCCGCTATGTTGAAAATTTCCTCTGGCCGTCGTTTCTCAAACTTTAGAGACTTAAACACAGTGTCATTTGCTCAGTGTTCCCTGAGAACGTGAAAACCATGTCCAAAACAAGTTCCCCAACCGAGGGTCGTCCACTAACAGGAGCACTGGCGTCTACATGGCGTAATTAGAGAACTGTCTATTGCGCATTTTCTGACTGTAAACCGTCAAAGAATAATATAATCCATTCTGCTATCCACTCCTTACGGTTTAAGGTCAAAGAGGGAACGGGACACAATGAGACTGAGGGTTCAACTTGTTTCTCTTTCTGGAAAAGGATATTTATCTTTTGATCATTGGTTGCTTGAAAGTCATCAAAGGTTACCAGTTTTCGTTACATTAATTTTAAACATCGACTTGTATTGGTTTATTTTTATTAATATTAATTGTTATTATTATTATTATTATTATTATTATTAGTAGTAGTAGTAGTAGTAGTAGTAGTAGTAGTAGTAGTAGTAGTAGTAGTAGTAGTAGTAGTAGTAGTAGTAGTAGTAGTAGTGGTGGTGGTGGTGGTGGTGGTAGTGGTTGTGGTGGTGGTGGTAGTAGTAGTAGTAGTAGTAGTAGTAGTAGTAGTAGTAGTAGTAGTAGTAGTAGTAGTAGTAGTAGAAGTAGTAGTAGTAGTAGTAGTAGTAGTAGTAGTAGTAGTAGTAGTAGTAGTAGTAGTAGTAGTAGTAGTAGTAGTAGTAGTAGTAGTAGTAGTAGTAGTAGTCGTAGTAGCGGTAGCGGCAGCAGCAGCAGCAGCAGCAGCAGCAGCAGCAGCAGCAGCAGCAGCAGCAGCAGCAGCAGCAGCAGCAGCAGCAACAACAACAGCAGTTGTGTTGTTGCTGCCGTAGTCGTCGTCGTCGTCGTCGTCGTCGTCATCGTCGTCGTCGTTGTTGTCGCCGTCGCCCCCTATGCCTAAACGGCATCTGGATCCATGACGTGATTAAGCTGCTACTTTATCATCTGCAATGCCACTGGCTGGCTGACACCACCAATCCACGTAGTCCAAGACGCGATTGTTCTATCCACAAATCCCCTAGGATACCGCAAATGTAAGGTAGCCTAATTATTCTTTGACATCATTCCTTGACATATAACTTACAATATACTACTATTAATATACGCTGATATTTATAAACAATTTTCCTGAGCGTTGTTGCTACTCAGAGTGCATAAAGAAATATCCAACGATTGGTCGTATTTATATACATAATGCAAAACCTGTATATAGCGGTCACTGTATGAATCATCAGAAGGTGGTCCCTAAAGACAGGTGATCGCTTAATTCAAGCCATTTGCAATGGTAAATAGCTCATGTTGTTCCAAGTGATTGCGATTTTTTTAAGACGAATGGTGTTACGACCACTCGTTTTAAGGAACCATAATCATTTGGCCCCTGATACGGGTGCCCGCTATGCGCAGTCTTGATTGTAGTATCCAAACTATTTGGGTGCAAGGCAGAAAAGAGAATTCACAGTCCCGGTTTTATGCAACACACGTTGTATGCAGATATGTCTTCGATTATACAGGTATTTCCATAAAGTCGCGCAATCAGGTTTTGATTAAAACCCCGTTAGAACCGACAAGAGATGAAACGCTGCAATGTACATAGTCAATAGATTTAATATACATACTCCACGTTAATACTAAACACATAGATACGAACCGGTAACCAAGCATCAGCTACTATACGGATAGTGAGATCGGTTAAAATAAGTAACCTTCAACACTCCTTTACAGATTCTGCAGACAACGACAACACGTCCAACAGTCAACGATAGAGGCAATATAAATCAAAACAGATAACATTTAGCGAACACTCTATGGCATTTAATTTCGGAAATATTTCTACTTTCCTACCTAAATTTATTGCTTAGTATCAGTATAGACAGTTCTATGTTTACCTAGGAAAAACGATTGCGTGTTTTATATATGTATATAAATGTATTTCACCTGCAAAAGCAATACCTTCCAACAGACCAGGTGCGCGTACTTAAAGCGGTGGGATTTAACAACGGTAGACGGACCAGTACATACCCTACAGAAGAAGATGAAGATGAGAGAAAGAGAGAAGCGATCTAAATGACCTTCAAAAATATGCCGGTGGTTTCTTACAACACCAATATACTCGATGATAACTTGCCTGTGCTCGCTAATCCATCAGGAACTATCTTCGCTGACATAGGTTCCATAGGTATAATTATTATTATCCTGTAACGCTGGAGGAAGAGGGAGAGCTCCTGAAGAATCAGAGTGGGGAAAATCTTGGGGTTGATTATTTTTAGCGCAGTGTATATGTTCCAGGTATAGATGCCTATATTTGCCGCAGCGGACGGGTTTCTTCAGGTAGCTTCTGAAACCTGATATTCAACATGGCGATACTAGCATTGCTTTCCATACGTCATAGACACAGTCTATTTCTTTCTTTTGTATTTTTTCTTTGTGTGAATGGTAATGAGAAAGAAGCGACCTGCGCGCGCGTCTCTTAGAAAGTCTACAGGATAACAGATATAACCTACTGGCATTTAACCCGTTAATTGCTAAATTTCGTCAAGAAAATATTTGCTCATTCAATGTCCTTTTGTAGGTCAAGGGAAGACTATTTTGACAATTTGCCACTGGAATGGCTGGTTCGGTTATCGAGCCAATAATGCCAGCGGTAAAAATTTCAAAAATTGTCTTCTCTTGGCCTGCAAATGGACCTTGCTCAAGAGCACTAAAGTGTCCAGTTTTTGGCCGGCTTCGCCATGAAATAGTTAACCCTTGTCACACTGGCGTGTTCATGTTCATTGGTACTGAGTCAGTGGAGGGGAGACTGGTATATCTTTTGGAAACAATGTTGCTAAAAGCTGTTGTCTTTTGAAGGCACCAACTTGTAGTATCATTGATTCCAAAATTAAACATCAGATACCATATAACAAAACAGAATTAAATATATTGGAATAGGGGTTAACAATTTTCAAGGGCAGACGCTATGCTGAACAAATTAATCACCTAGTAGATACTCTGCATGCTAAACTATTTGATTGAAAGTAGTTGCTCAAGTATCAGCAATTTTCACTCGAATTGTTAGTAGTGCATTCTGCAGCTTTACAATATGGGACCTGAGTTGAGGCATTATGGATGTAAGCGTTGCCTAACCCGCGATACAAATTGTTTTCTGTACCGATTCCAGCCATAAGTTCACTACACATATGACGCGTGGAGAAATAATGATTTATTTATACAACATATGTAGCATTAAGCAGTCATAATTGCATATCTAACGACAAGTTATCCCTGGCGCACGCTGTAATGGCGTGCTTACGATATAGTCAGTAACCATCATGCATGCTACTCTGATAAGAAATTCCATAATAATACTATAATGGATGAATACACTTTTAACTATGTCTCGCCCATCTCTAGCTAAGCTCTGCCCACGCCTTTCCCGTGTTGGGATCGATCGAACCATGAACTCCCAGAATACCAATATCAAGGTAACTATACAGGTAAGTAGTTGAATTTTTTGAAACCAATTTGACTGGGTGCTGGCATATTCAGCTTCATGCCGGAGTATTTCTGTCAATTATGATTCTGACGTCAGCCTACACACGACGTAATTGATTATGACGTCATATATTTGAATAACAGATTAGATTCGCCCATTAAAGTAATAAGCTAAATATATACAATGATGACCCATGTAATTCCCGTTATAGACAGGTTCTGAAATATTTATGTAAATGTGACGAAAATTTTGGCTCACTATATTGCATAGATATGAACTAACAGACAATGGTAAGTTTCAACTGATGCCACGAGCAAAAGGCATCACAAACTAACTGACGTCACAATATCAATAGGGTCTATATATGTCGTCAGGCACAGAATAATTATGCAAATGTCCGACAAATACAATTTGTATTTGATGGCTTTCGCACAATATAATATTGACATTCAATGTAATTTTTATAAAGGAAATACACTCTATTTTAGTTGAATTGAATTGAATTGCGTTTATTTTTGGCTCAGCGTCATTTAGAATTATTTACATAATACGTACAGGGAGTACGCTATAGGAATGGCCTATTTACTGTGGGCCACCGTACACAATCCTCATCTAGCAATACTACATAGAACATATCGATGAATCACGGATATAATAATAGAAAAACTAAAAGGAAAAAAATGCATAACATATTTCAAAATACTACATACACCAAAACTATTAGTTCAAAATGCATAGCATACGGCACCCGCTTCCATGCTAGTAGTTTATATTTACATTGTATTATCGTAGATAATTGATGGATGCGACCTGTCACTCAAGTATATGACGTATTAGTCAATTCGTCGCTGTGCTGACGAAGGGGCGAATATTACATTTTGTAAATTTAAAGTTAACACCGCCTGTCGTTTACTGGTGAAATTAACTAAACATTACAGTACGCTGTGTAATAGCAAACACGCGAATATTGCCTTGACACGTCAACATGTGTTTCACGAACAGGCGAACATGAAGTATTAATATCGCTAAGTACTGTTGGAATGAGAAATTGAAGAGGCGAAAATGTAGTAAATGCAACGAATTGTACATAACGAACAGGCGAATATTGGGCGAATATGCCAATCTCACCAGCATAAAAAAACGTTTCACGAAGAGGCGAATATGTATTTTAGTTAATTACTGCCTTATTAATTAGGTAAACACATAATGGTAATATGTAGTCCGTAGAGGAGACCAAGCGCTTTCTATTGGTATGTCACTTTGAGTAATACATGTCTTTAAGAGTAGCATTATTTGTGATGGTAAATAGAGAAAAACCTGAATGCGATTTTCTCAAAACTGTGATTTTCGATATTCGCCCCTTCGTCGGCATAGCGACGAATTACGTGACATGTAGGCTGCCGCCAAAATCAAACTAGGTCCGCCATGGACATGGACATCGCCATGTTTTTACTGTTTGATAAAGTTAATAAACATTCTGTTGAATATTTTGAAACTAATTTGACTGGGTGCTGTTGCTTCCATAGGCAGCAATCAAATTAGTTTCAAAATATTCAACCGGTTTTTTGTACAGTTACCTTGATATTGGGATTCTGAGGATTCATGATTCAAAGTATATCCATCGATCCTAACACGTGCAATCAATGGTCGGAGCTTAGCTGGAAATGGGCGGTGCATAGTTAGAAATGGGCCCCTCTATTATTATTATTGTTATTAGTACTTCCTGTGTTATTGCTCAAACATTCTATGTACGAAAATAGGTCTATTGATCTCAGTTATACCTGCTTATAATCAAGCACATTCATACATAAAACGCGTGGAAAATATACATCCGTGATTCATTCAACCCTTTGGAAAACAAAGACCAGCAACGAAAAATGTGTTGCAATTGTAAAAAAAATGTTCCGTTGTATATTTTGAAGCTAATTTGACTGGGAGCTGTTGCTGCCTAGCAACAGATTCCTGTCAAATTATCTTCAAAATAGTCAAAAGATTAGGTTTACCCAACAAAATTGTCGCTTCAAATATCAAGCACATAATTTTTATCAGTGCGTCCCCGCTTCAAGTCCGCCATGGCAACCAACGTAGGTATAATGTTCAAAAATCAACGCTCGCTGCTTAAACTCGTGACCTCCTCAGTACGGTGCCCATATGTGGGTGGGGCTTAGCTCGCTATACATAGCACACCCATGAGTAATATTTGCTATTTGTATCATATTGACATCTTATAACGTTAGACACATACATGCATAGTGATGAGAATTTAACAATGGTCGCATAATTGTAAAAGGTATGTAGGCCTACCTGTGCCTTCTAGATATTGTAATAATATATTGCGTGTGAAGACACTTGAACAGATTACCATTAGAATGCAAGGAAATTATCTTTCCAGCAATTTCAGGACTGCAACATAGCCTAGTGTAGAATTATGCACAAATCCGATTTCGACCATAGTAAAATATCAAACACACATCCGAACCTGGATGGTAGAAACCGTCTTAAATACGGGTTTAACCACTCCGCACTCAAGCTGGCAAAAGATGGCTCCTGTGGTGGTCGTGAGAAATGTGCGTTTGCAGCGCGTAAGATTATTTTTTTGAAAATTTACTTCTGTACCGACTGGCTCGATAACAAAGCCAGTCATTACAGCGATAGATTACACAAATAATCTTATCGTGTCTGCAAATGGACATTTTCTCTGAGAAAATTTGAATTTTCTTGAACGAATTTGGGCATTAACGAGTTAATAGCCATATTGCTGACGATGATAAACATTGAGCATCTCACTCTCTAACCAACGTCTGAATTATCACTGAAACAGCAGGGAAGATAACTCCGCGAGGTAATTCGTTCAGGGGAGACAGCTTAATGGTGCTCGTAACTGCAGATTCATAACGTCTGATAATGTTGTATTTAAATGGTTCCTGGCATAATAGACTATACAAAACGCGCCTTATTCCATTGTCCCATTTACATGTTCTATCGATATTCCTAGGCTAACTGTATTAAAACAGCGTACGCAAACTCCTCAACGAGAGTCCGTTAACGCCTAAGTGACGACACACATGTAGCAACGACATAAGATTGATAACGGAATATTGTGGTGTTTCAAGCTACAAATGTGAATGATTGGCATAATATAATAAATATAATGAGTCAATAAATCACGAGAATTCACATATTTCATGGGATGTTTAATGTTGTTACTATGACAACTGGCAAAATCTCACTTTGTGAAAATATCGGGAAAATGAAATTATGGGGAACTTGATAGATGAACAGTAGAATGGATAAATGATAACAAGAGTGTTTGTATTTGTGCCATCTACATACCAGATAACAAATCTGCTATTTGAACATATCATCTCTCAATGGGCCTTTCCAGTTTTAGCTAGGCCCCGCCCATCACTAGCTAAGCTCCACCCACACCTCGCTCATGTTGGTATCGATCTATCCCTGAACTCACTGACTATCAATTTCCAGAAAACTATACAGGTAAGCTGTTGCATATTTTGAAAGTAATTTGACTGGGTGCTGTTGTTGCCTATGGCAGCAACAGCGCCCAGTTAAATTACTTTCAAAATATTCAACAGAATGTTTATTAAATGGTAAAGACATACAATTCGTACAACGTGTACGTTATTAAGCGTTAAAGACGGACTAAATCGAGTCATTCATATCATAATTAATTATGACGTCATCCTACACGTCGCTTAGCTGATTATGACGTCATATGGCGCCAGATGATGGATAGATACACTAGAAAGGTCCATTAGTTATTGCCACTATGAGATACTGATTATTCACTTCATTGCTGCTATCATTTTTATCAGTTCCTCACAGTTTGATTTTCGATATGTTCACAAATAGACATTCTGTCTGTTGTCATAGTAACGCCATTTCATTACACAAATGAGCATTGGCACTGTAGACTTGTTAGATTGCGTCAATCATTCACGTTTTGAGCTATTCAACCCTTTAATGACTAAATTTGTTAAAAAAATTTAAAATATTTACTTATTGAATGTTATTTGCAGGCCAAAGGAAGGCTATTTTTGAAAATTTACCACTTTTGAAAATTTACCACTGGAACTCGGTTATCGAGCCAATCATTCCAGTCGTAGATTTTCAAACATAGTTTTCTCTTGGTCTGCAAATGGACATTTCCCAAGACAACGGCTGAGGCCGGTTTTGGCCGACTTCGTCATGATATAGTTAAAACACCAAAATGTTTCCTTTATCAGTGGTCTGTCTGTCACAACAGCAACCTAGAGTTGCTCGATCTTAAGCAGCGAACACGTTTGGTGACCTTTTGACCTCTGATGAGCTAATTACAGGCCTACTCAACGGATTTACATATAAATCATATATCGTGTTGTGGAGGATATCATTAGCAGCATTGTACGCGATCGTTTGCTACGATAGTCAACCATGAATGTATCGAAATGTTTCTTTTACTTTTGAAATTTAAACCACTGTATATGGCAAGCTCGATTAAAAGATCTTATGGCAGCCGTTTTAAATTTTCAAATATGGCGGCCATGCAAAGCTGATTTCTACACATTACCGCTTACGCGCCACCTAGCACTTGGTGTTAGATGCTAAACCTCTTTTTCAGAGCCGAGGAATCTAGAGAAACTATTATGAAACTGTTTTGGCATTGATATATTGTGATTTCAGCATTAAGCGCGTTCTATAGTTAACCAGTACCGAAATAGAGGCGCTATCGATGTCTGATTCTTCGACATCACTTATACGATCGTCCACAGATCCGTTAGATAAACATCAATGTTTCTTCTATCAAAAGATAATGTCCAGCAGTTATACAGATAGTCAGAACTAAGACTGCAGGTAAAATTCTACATGATGCTGTTGATATGTCCCAAGATGATGTGCCGAATATACGACTGAGCAACTCTATCCTATCTCACCATGTGATGTGCATTCAATAGATGTCACGTATCACAAACCATGTTGGACACAATCTGTGTTCCACGTGTTGCAGGACTCAATGCGTATTCCATGTTTTGCAAGCTAACACAGCCACAGGAAGCACACACAAAGATGTATTTCTATAACCAGCAGGCCTGATTGAACTAATCAACATAATTGATGTTGCCTGTTGATGGATGGCATTGAAAGCAAATATGTAAAACATGCTTCGTGGTGCGGAAGATTTGGATAATCACTAACCTGCATACAGATAATTTAACAATCAACACAAATATTACGAAGGAACACCGCATATTTTACTAGAAACACGCCAGCAGTTACCATGCCCATGCCCAGCAACACAGAGAATGTTCCAGCTGGACTGTATCCAATGATACGCTGCATTATGGCTGGACCAGGAGACGAGTTGGAGAGTGAAATGTGAACCAATGTTGCTGACAGAGTTATGCTCACTCTGTGCCAAAATATGATGTATGGCTTCAAGTCTCACAGGCACAAACTGGTTAGTGATTCAGAAACGTTCAAAGTGAGACAGGCAAAAGAAAATCCCCAAATTCTGGGATTGGCACTGACTCTCCATCATGAAGCATGTTCACAAACTGGTGATCGAGGTATTCAATTCACCTGGTTACTACGCCGCATAGACCCATGCCCTGTTTCTAGAAACTGCTGTTGCCAATGCTGTTGGAGAAAACGTCACTCAGTTCAGCGGACTCTATGCTCCATTATTCCTGAAAAAGGCAGCTTTGTTTTTGCTGCAGACAAGACGGATTTTGGTGAAGAAACTCTTGATGGGAAAGGAACCACTCCTGGAACCATTACTACAGTGCACGAGAAGGTTGCTGCCCATGAAGAGGACCTCGTACCACCTCTAAAAATAGTTATTGCGCATAGTCTCTCAGCGTCTCAATGCAATGTAGCAAGTCAAACCACAACCTGAAACCGGATGAGCTAGAAATCAGCAAGACGCGCGTCTCTGGAGCGTATCACATGACACACCTGGGATGAGTTGTTCTTTCAATTATTAGCAGGACGAAAGAGAGAGAGGCGATTCCAGTAAGACCTCGGGATGGGCAGACTGCAACTCATTGTCCACACGGCAATCAAAAACACAAGTTGGTGCCTAGCCCCACAGCCCAGAGGTGGCACATTGCAGTTGACTCTATTGATCGTGATCACACAAACATGCCAGCTCAGGAACATGTCCGTTGGTGATGCTCATCCTACTGTTATTCCATTGAAAATGACCCTGCTTGAGAAGGTTCAGTAACTGCTAGATTTCAAGCCAGATTTGAAGCAACCAGTTGTACACAGACTTGGTGAACTACATCTAATCATTGTAGTTCTGTGAGCCCTCAGTAATAGCGGACTCTGGCATAGATGATATCTGAGTAGAGGCCGTCGGCTATGGTCCTGCCATGGCAATAAAGATCCTCAGTTGTACACACTACGAACGCGCGCTCCGTATTCATATATGGCACTATAATATCCCGGGAAGAGTTCTACAAAGACAATCTGCATCTGAAATACATTTGCCTGTATGGAGGCAGCTGAGCAAGTAAAAGCACGTTGCTTTCGAATATGAGCAAATCCACGAATGGAGAATCTGTGACACACGCCAACACAAATCCCATACAAGCCTTACCGATTACTGATGTGCTGAAGACGTTTCAGGATTGGGAGTAACAGCGGTTCAGGAATGAATGCCATGCTTAAATCCATGATGAATTATCTACAACATGTGGAGACGAGTCTGCTCTTTGTAGCGGCATCAGACAATGCTGATCTAATGCTCCAGGTTGAAGTTGAAAAGACACTGAATAAATTGTCTCTGCGATGTACCGGATCATGTACAAGGACCTCTGGCCATGATACATCTCAGAGATGTATGACCTCAAAACCACTTGACCAGGCATAGAGAGAACCTAAAGCAGGTAGCATATCTGTCACCAAATGTGGCATTCCATTTGCTTCAATTAATGCAGACCATGCATGCAAACATCTCAATAAGCAGATGAAGCTTTACTCTGGACAGAAACATTAACCAAGGGACTTAACATTAGTGGCATAGTATGGGGACAACGGAGCTTATGAGGCAATCAAAATTACAACAGTGACGGAGTGAATTTGGTTTCCATTATTTAGTGACTAACTCGTGACTCGACGAGGAATGCATACAGTTGTGCGATTTCTATGAGAGCGCTGCGCAGAAACTAGCCACTATAGAAGATGTCTCCGAACCTAAAGCACTGCACAAATTACAAGAGTCACTGAATAAGTACAAATGTATGCTTGCAACCAATTCGAGTACTGCTAAGAATGCTGAAACTATTTATAAGAGCCGAAAGGATATGCGATTGACACTTGCATCTTATTGCAGTCAGCAAGATGGTCAACTTGTTTGCAGAGACTGGCCATAGCAATTATGCAAAGTACACTCGTCAACTTATGCTTAAATTAACGAATACCCACCCATGTTATATGATAAGTTCACAACCCATTGATAACACACTGTCCGCAGATCTGACAGATATTGGGCTGGACTCTGCATAGATTTTGCTATTGAGCAGGTAATGATGCGAAGCATAAAAAGACAAGATGAGGTTTGATGTGAGGACAAGAAATTTCAGAGTCTGATCACCTCACCTGGATCAACATTATGCACATGCCGCTATGACTTTTCTGACTTAACTTCAACGCATAACAGGCATGCAGTCTGTTGAGCTGTGAAAATCACGAGTCAGTCATGACTTAAAAAAACATCTCAGTGTTATTGACTGGTTTGATACCTATGAAACATTTGACATAAATGAAGAAAGGTTGCAATCCCTCGCATGCTGGTGATAACAATGGGACCAACTGTGATCAAGCTGAAGAGGTTGAAGCCAAAATACAAGAGAATAATATCAAACTTCCCGATGTTTCGATAAAGAAAGCTGATGAAGTAAAGACTGCTAGTTACTCTGTTAAAGGGGATCACAGCTCGTATGCCGTCCGTCTTGACACAAGCATGTGTTTTCTAGACTTATAGTACTTGTAGAAAGATAAGAAAATATGACACTATACTTTGCATATGAAGTAACCACTTATCCAACGTCACTCCTCAAGGATCTATATATGCGCAACCCAATTAATACAGCTTTATCCGATGCCGTCATTCAAGACGTTGCTGAAACACCAATTCCAGCTGTAACATAGCATGTAGCATAAGCTAGATAGAATCGTATTGCGCCACAGAGTTAAGTGGAAAACAATCAAAAAGGAAACAATCAAGATATCATTAATCAATATGTCAGGTATGCTGAAGCACGATATGCTCAAAGTGTGATTGTTTTCGATGGATATTGTAATGGACCATCAACTAAAGACGATTAGCATCAACAGAGATCAGGAAAGTCAGCTGCATACGTAAGTGTGCTGTGGTACATGCATGCCTTTCTTGCAATTGAAAAACCCACGAGTCAATTCATATCCTAACTTGTACGATACCTTGCAGATGAGAATCATAATGTACTCCAAGAAATAAAAGATGCTGACATTTTGATAGTATCATCGACCATAGAACTTGCATGTGTAAATAACCAGGCCGTGATACTAACGTTCTTGTGCTCAAATGTACCATTTTCGAGCTAGGCTAGGTCAAGGGAAAAGCTCGAAGCCCTGTAGTATCCGAGATGTGTGTTGGCATCTGGGTGATGATATTGGGCATTGGCTCCTATTCATTCACGCATGCAGTGGCTGTGACACATCTTCAGCTTTGCACGGTAGATGTAAAACTGTTATTCTATAGAAGGTTAGACATTTAGAAGCGATCCAGAAACTCACGGATCAGTTCATTACGTATGACACCACACATGAGAAGGTCAGTGAAACCGGGCTGAAGCTAGTTGTGATGCTGTATGGAGAGAAGACGACTGATACAGTGAATATTCCAAGGTACATGCGGATGACAGCAACAGGTATGTAAAAGGTTCAATCAGAGATATTACCTACAAGAGAATGAGTAGCTGTCTATATATACGTATAGGTGGGGTTTATAGTCTGGTTCCAGTTTAGTGCTCAGGCAACTTTCCAGCTTACCATCGCGTCTTACTATTTTTCATTCCTGCACAATCTCATCTCCCTTAGGAGCACACAGCCGGGCTGTCGTTTATAGGTTCCCAATGGCTTTTACATTCTGTATTGCCGACACAGCCCTCACATGTACCTATTTTAAAGACATGTGTACTGGAACAACACAGAGTGGAGTGTCTTGCTCAAGGACACAACGACACAGTCCAGCCGGGAATCGATTCCACCACATTCGAGTCACGAGCTCGACTCCCTAAGCACTCGGCTACTGCCACCTACCATTGTCAAAGAGTACACCTCCAAATTGTACAATGGAAAAGCCTAATCAAACTTGATCCTACTGAATGGGGGTGGGTGGGGTGGAAGCTTGAAGATCAGAAATTAACAGTTACCACAAAACAATGTTATGCTCAAATCGTAAAAATGGCCTCAAGCGCAGCTTGTGGTAATTGTTATGGTGGTGGATGTAGGAACATGGTAGAATTTATTGTTTCTGATGGTGATAATAAAAATGAATACGATACATTGATAATTGGATAAATATATCTGTATATGATGTCTTAGTAACTACTCTAAAGTTAAGGCCCATCTAATAATCTAATGTACATTACTATTAAAATCTAACTCATCAAAAACATTAGCAACCGCTCCAATCTGACTTATTCAAGGATACATCTCAAACGACACACTACGACATTTTATGGCCTTTTATCACTGAAATATATATCCTTGTCTCAATTTCAAAACAACCATCCATAAAGATCTTGAAGATGTTTAAACTAATTTGACTGGCAGCTGTTGCTTCAACCTAGATTGTAAATATTCAACAGGATATAGCGCAGGTATAGTATTATGGACTTTTGGATATAGAAATTAGATCACAAATAATTTAACATATTTAGTTTCTCGGTTTGGATGTGTTAATTAACTAATTTGCATATTAGATAGTTATTTTAATTTATTTTAATTTAATTAGCTGATTGTTATATTTTTATTTTATCATATATAGGTAAAAGAATCAAGTAATATAAAACAACTTATACAACAAATACAGCCATGATATAACAGATTAAATGCTTTATACCACACAAAGGTCGTTATGTGCACTAATTTGCATATTGTAGGATTTCCCCAAAACTGATTTTTGCCAATTTTAAAGGGTGCAATTCCGGTTCCAACGAGACCAAAAGCAGCTTAATAACAATTTATTTTGGTTAGGCTAGTTTTTTGGATTCAACTATCGCACTATTGTAGCGCATAGACAACTCATGTGTTGAGTGTTGATCATGCGATGTTACTGTGGATAATACCATCATATAGTTTGCTGTGCTATAGGGATAGAATGGGATTCTGTATTGCTAAAAACGATCAATCTCATTGGATAATGTTAATGAAGCCTATGCAAGCCAACGGCTTGAACTAGAAAGCTGCCGTCGGATACCAACCTTTCCAGTTTTTGCCACGCCCATCGCTATCTAAGCTCCACCCTCACCTCGCTCGTGTTGGGATCGATCGATCCCTGAACTCCCTGAATATCAATTTCCAGAAAACTATACAGATAAGCTGATAAATATTTTGAAACTAATTTGACTGGGTCCTGTTGCTGCCTATGGTACTATGAATCTTAGTAAACAGAGTCCGTTTTCAATATGCGTTCGCGACGTACTTATCTACGTCATTCATGACGTCATTGATTATGATGTCATTCGACGCGTCGCGTATTTAATTATGACGCCATATGATGGATGGATAGAGTGGAAAGGTATATTGACCTTTCAAGTTTATTCATCAATCATATGACATAATAACCAACTACGTGGCGTGTATGGTGACGTCATAATCAATGACATCGTGAATGACGTCGATAAGTTCGTCACGTTCGCTTAATTGATGACGGACTAAGCATTGTTGTACAAATTGTATATTTGCTGTTTATACACATTCTTTTGAATATTTTGAAACTAATTTGACTGGGTGCTGGTGCTACCATCGGCTGCAACAACACGCAGTAAAATTAGTTTCAAAATATTCAACAGCTTACCTGTATAGTTTTCTGGAAATTCATAGTCAGGGAATTTAAGATAAAGTGTGTGTGTGTGGAGCTTATCTAAAGATGGGCGGGGCATAGCTAAAAGTGGATTCCTCCATTCATTAGCAAACCCTGATATCACAAGTCAATTTACATTACAAAGCATTATTTGTAATCCTTAAAGCGACGTACTATAGACGCGACTAATAGAGTCCTCGTTTTACCATTTTGAATACTAATCTTTCAATTACAATTCGACTGGAACATGTTCCAGCCACAGGTAGCATCAGCCCCAAGATATATATACTTCAAATTATGTTTTTTTAAATCTACAGAATATTCCTTATTTCATAAGGAATTTGCGGTTATTGGTCTGAAATGGTTAATACGTTAAGGAGGGATAAGAGACGGTGTCTACCAGCATTGCGTCTAGGAATGCAGACATACGAATAAATACTGAACAGTACTGAACAGGTTAGGTAACTAGTGTACTTGGCTAAACAATGACTGGTGCCTGCTGATAACAGATATGACATCAAAAGAATAGTAGACGTATTGGACTGCAATTAGAAGCGTTATGCCTATGCCGTCAAGAATATGTTTTTTCGAGGCTGGAGAATACGATTGTATGCTGTGCATAGCTGGTGAAGATTTGAAAGAAAACAAGAAAACAGAATGAGAGGATACTGGAATCATTTGTAGCGCATATGGGTATTGAGAGCCGTGTTTTGAGAGAGAGAGAGAGAGAGAGAGAGAGAGGATTGATCGAGGTGGAGGTTTGTGAACTAGTGGTGAAGGGAAGGGATGAAGGGCGAGCGAGCATGCGGAGAGGATAGTGAGATATGAGACAAAGAGAACTCTTGCTTAATATTGTGGGATGGTCTTGCGAGCAAGAGTGAGTGGGATGTAAGATTAATGGAGACGAGGAAGGAGAAGTTAATATATGTATGGAGAGCGCAAACATAGAAAAAGGTGGTGAACGTTGTTGAGTGTGTAAGACAGTATGCTGAGGGAAGTGGATATATAACAGTAGGCCAGCAATGAGCATGGGGTAGGTGAGAGCTAATAGATAATTACGCAAGAACTTTTGCAAAAATACGGAAATGACAACATACTAGTTAGGTAGGTGAATGCGTATGCACAGTGCAGCTCGTCAATGACTTAGAATGTTTCAAAAAACAAAAGAAAACGTTCTATTAACTATTATGAACATAATTCGGTTGGAAGAAAAATGTCTTCCAATCCAATTAGCCTTTCCAGATTTAGCTATGCCCCTCCCATCACTAGCTAAGCTCCACCCACACATCGCCGTGTTGGGATTGATCGATCCCCGAATGACTATCAATTCCTGAAAACTATAAAGTTAAGCTGTTGAATATCTTGAAACTAATTGGACTGGGTGCCAACATCGCCCAGTCAAATTACTTTCAAAATATTCAACAGGATATTTATTTATTGAATAGTAAAGGCATGCAATTCGTACAACAACGCATAATCCGTCTTCAACTATGCGTTTGTGACGTACTTATCTACGTCATTCATGAACTGCCCATTAAATTCGAAGTAATCAACAGAACATTTCATACATCTTGTTCAAAACTGTACTAATTAACATGTTGCTGTTATTGTTTTGGAAATATGTTAAGTTATCTATGAGCTGTACTGCATGTGATAAATATGAGCACGTGCGTTGTGAGTTATATGCACCTTAAAACTACTCTATAGCAGACCAGCGCATAGCGGTCCGAAGCAGGTTATCACTTAATACAATGGAGGATTCCAGTTCCTCAGTCAATCATATGACGTCATAATCAACTACGTGACGTGTAGGATGATGCCACAATCAATTACGTCATGAATAACGTAGCTAAGTTCGTCACGAACGCTTAATTGATGACGGACTAAGCGTTGTTGTGAATTGCATGTCTACTATTTAATAAACATGTTGAATATTTTAAAACTAATTTGACTGGACGCTGTTGCTGCCATAGCCAGCAACAGCGCCCAGTCAAATTAGTTTCAAAATATTCAACAGCTTACCTGTATATGATTCTGGAAATTGATAGTCTTGGACTTCAGGGATCGATCGATCCCAACACGGGCAATGAGTGTGTGGTGATTAGCTAAAGATGTGCGGTGCATCGCTAAAACTGGAATCATCCATTGCTATGGCAGATAATTTGTGATGTCGAGCGATGTTGGTCGCATGGTGGTCTTATATGCACACTATTTATCTGGTATATCATACAGTTCTCTATTTCCTTCATGGTAGTTTTATATTTGATTCTATTCTGCTCGCTTCACACAGTTATTTAAATCAACGCTACCTAATTCGCCGTTGACGCATTCAGGGGAGATATAGTCTACCAGCCAAATCTGAAAAGAGGCCTAATTAAGGAGTGAGAACAAGTCGTCTAGTAGAAAAATGCCAATGATACCAGCTATTAGGGTGGTCTATGTGGGTTATCACCAGGGTGGATGTAGGGTCTGAAAGTGGTGCAAAATATTTTTACAGGCCCGTTTCCATGGTAACCAAGAGCAATTATAAAAAATTTATAAGTTTGTTCTAACGCGAATAACTGTCTTCACACGACAGCTAGAAATATGCTTCTGGTGTTGAATGAAAGATATAATTCCCCTCTAATCGGTTCCGCCAGTTACTCATTTGTGGGATCACTTATTCTACAATTACGACGTCACAAACATGGAAAATAGACTTTTTCTAGGAATTCGAACGTTTTCCATTTTCCCTGTAATGTCCGGGTGTGTACTAGCACCTCAATAGTATGTATTTTAGTAGCAATGCTATCTAACTTATTGAAAATATACGTAGTACGTGATATAGGCTCAGTAAAATAGTGATTAACCCTTAATTTCTATGATAATTTCTATGATAACCCTTATCACGATTTTGAAAAATAACGAATGGTCCTGCCTCAGCAGCTAAGTTCAACACTGTGTATACCATGATGAAGTATCTGCATTCTGCATTTCGCTCACTCGGTTAGAATTAATTGGACATACACAGTGTATGATGAAGCTATATATTGCAAGGCTCAGATGATTAAGTGGAGAAACCCAGATGAATTTGACAGTGATCATATTGAAATGGGAGGCATGCACCGTGCATTGAATTGTATGGGTGACATAGGTCGTTTTTTTGCAGGAAAGTGGTTTTAAGGACATTCTTGTGGAAGCGAACGTGTATGGATTAGCAACAATTAGCCATACTATGAAGGGCAAAGCATACAATCGAGGTGTTAGAATTCATAAGCTGATGAATGAAGCACTGATTCGGCTTATATGGATGGCATTTGCTGATGCCATTGAAGCAACAAAAGTTTCACAACTTGAAAGGAATATGATCATGGAGAAAGCGGAACATTGCACCACAGCATTTGAGGACCTCCAGCATGCACACGGCGAAGGCAGAGGTGCGGCTAAAAAGGCACTAGAAGATTTCTCGCATTATGTGCAAAATCTGCATTATCTAATGGAGAAATTTGTGAAGAAAGGTAAAAAATGTTCAGACACATTTGTCTTCTGGGGAAACTATGTTTCAGATTTGTCACAGCTGCTTTTGGATTACATTGCCGCAAAACGTGATGATAACAAGTCCTTAGAAATAGAAACATTAGGGGAGATCTTTGCACATTTACTACACTGAACAAAGGAGCTGTTACTAAAAAGAAACAGGTGATAAAGTCATTACATATTGATCACCAAATTCCAGCAAGTTGGCAATTATCGGACAGTCGCGTGATGTGAACATAAAGGACTCGCTTCAGTATGAATTAGCGCCAGTTCCACTCTCGCTGTTCAATCTTGATGGTTCTCTTAGAAAGATACAGAAAAGTAGTATATTCCCTTGGCTTGAGAAGGGCCATGCCACTGTTGAACTTCCAGCATCTAGTGAGCCAACATTGGGTGTCATGATGTTGCTAAGAATGGTTTGTACTGACACAGCCAAGTGTACTACCTTTGGTGAGCTATCAGATCAGCTCTTGGATACAGTCTTGAGCTTAAAATGTCAGTATATTGCTGTGGTTGGTGACAATTATACGAATAAGGAATCAATAAAATCAGATGAACGGGTCCGCCGTGGTAATATCCAGTGCAGGAGCTAAAGAATCCAAGCGGCTGAAGATGTTGTCAAATACAAAGAACAAGGCAAACTTTGCTAATTTACTTCCTCATGATTAGATCATTAGGCCCCTAAGTTGGAACATAGAGTAAAAGCTGGTTGTGAGGTGTGTCTTGCTGGTGAATTCCATGACAGTAATCGAGTAGTGAAGGTCGTGTTTGGTGGGCACGATGAAGTACCAGAGCTTGGGTCAGATCATGATGAAGCCGATTTTCGAATATTTCTACATATTTCACACGCGAGATATAAATTAGGCGTCAACCGGGTACTTCTTTGGTATCTTGACTCAGATGTTGCAACCATGTGTCCACGATACTGCTGGGTACTTGACTTGAAAGAGCTGTATCTAAAGACAGGTGTACGACAAACGAAGAAATTCATTCCAATGCATACCATAGCGACCCAACTTGGAAAAAGTATGAGCTATATAAAGTATCCACGCAGCCAGTTATGCGATTCAATCTCGGCGTTCAGTGGGATAGGCAAACAAAAATGGCTGAATCTTATTGAAAAGCATCAAGAATTACACAGTGGGCTACAACATTTCGGAGACAGTCCTTCTGACATCAACCTGGAAACCGAGGATGCCATGGTAACACTAGTGTCTCTACTGTATTGAGGAAAGAAACATGTATCATTTGATGTAGTTCGTTACGAATTATTTGTAAAAAACAATGCAAAAATGAGAAATTACCACTAACAATGGATAGCTTCCGTTTGCATCTCAAACGAGCATGTTAGCAGTCATTTATATGGAATCATGCAACAGTTCCGTACCTCAATGTATCACCTGTTGATAACGGCTGGGTGTTCGATGAAGATGGGCACCTTGTGCCATGTATGATGATGCTCCCTCCAGCACCTGAGGCAATACTCGCATTTACACAATGCATGTGCCAAGCGGATTGTTCAACAAGGAGATGCAGGTGTCGCAAAGATGATATTGTGTGTTCTGATGTATGTAAATGTTGTGCTGACAGCTGCAGTAACCGTGAATTGAGTATAGATGACTCGTCCTCTGAATCAGATACAGATTAATGATATGGAACATGAACTGACCTACACTACTGACCTACACTACTGACCTACACATCGTCCTTGCATTCATAGAATGATTCATTCTGCGAAAAAATCGTATTTACCGAGGTTGGAGCGGCGTAAAAATTCATGCTTACATTTAGGCTGACTTTTAGGTGTGACTTCCAAAATGATGTATTAAATATTTTCCAAACTACACATCCCATTCAATGAACCAATTTTATAGGCCAGACATATTTTTTAATAAAGTGACAATATTGAGCTATCAGAATACGAACCAGAACACAAATTTTTACAAAATTATTATGGTAAACGTGAAAATATGAGAAAAATTACAATTTTTTATGTTTGTGACGTCATAATTATATGCAAATTATTGACAAAACAAGAATCAATGTTACCGCTAGCTAGATGACTATGAGACCTTTAATTTAACATCAGAATTGTCTTTCTAACAACAAAAATAAGAAAGATAGTTAAAACGAATTATATTTTTTTGCGGTAATTGATTATGGTTACCATGGAAACCGTTCTGCAAAAAATAATTGCACCACTTTCAGACCCTACAACTACCCTGGTGATGACCACTATAGATCCCCCTAACAGCTGGTACTATTGGCATTTTTCTACCAGACCACTTGTGCCATGGTGTCGAATTCAGATTTGGCTGGTTAGCTAATATGCCATTTTCTATTGCGATACAATTTAAAGAGGCATATTAGAATCTACGCGATTCACCACCCACTACAAATGTTTTATCCTCCCTCAAAGCCACCCCACACACCTCTGTATCTAAGTGAAATATTATGAATATTACTCTATTTAGCTTCCTGAGCACACGTGTAATTTCTATGGCCAAAACAACTGAATCGACCTCACAAAATTCGTTCGTTCTTTCATTCATTTGTTCAGATGTGCAATATTATGCTGTATAAATTATGTAAAACAAGACAGCATCCACTCGTTCGACATGATGTTAAAGTACACGTAAGCCTAAACAACGTTACCGTAGCCTTTGTCGGTGTATATTATTGTATTATGTAAATCACATCCGTGACATAATATATGTATATAAACTGTGATGTCATCATTTTCATAGACACGTCATCAGATTTTTTAACTAATCTAAATCAGATGCTTACCCGTAAGGCAATTGTTCACATTCTAAGCCATTTTTTTAAGCTAGCCTGAATGTGTCTTGATTGCAGACCCTCGCTTTCCCATCTTTTCTTTGCTGCACAACTCACCATAAAGATAGAATTTATAATAAATACTAAGGCAATATCAACAATAGTTGAACATAGAAGAAGACGGCGGCGGCGACGACGATGACGACAACGACGACCGACAACGACGACGGTTTTATGGCTGATCGAATAGACCTTTCCAGTTTTAGCTATGCCCCTCCCATCTCTATCTAAGCTCCACCCACACTTCGCCGTGTTGGGATTGATCGATCCCCAAATGCTCTAACTATCAATTTCCTGAAAACTATACTGGTAAGCTGTTGAATATTTTGTAACTAATTTGACACCGCCCAGTCAAATTAGTTTCAAAGTAGTCAACCAAATATTTATTAAATAGTAAACTTAATGACATACAATTCGTACAACAACGCATAGTCCGTCTTCAAATATGCGTTCGTGATGTACTTATCGACGTCATTCATTATGATGTCATTCTACACGTCATGTAGTTGATTATGACGTCATATGATGGATATATTATACCAGGGTCAAGTTCGACTCGCTAACTATAGTCAGTTTGCTGGTTTATAGAACATGCGCGGGTGCTATGCTCAGCCGGACGCTGGATAGTTAACTATAGTTCGTTGGTTCCAGATTCCAAATTAGATTACTATTGCATAAGATTTGGAGCCTTGTACCAGTCTCCGTTAACCTTTTCTGTCGTCTGATTTGATGGCCTACGAAAATGGGTTACTTTTGTCCTCTAAGATGCCAAAAAGCATCCAAATACTGTAAAGCGGGAAGGAAACTGGCCTTGGGAACACTGATTTATTATAGGCCATTATAATTTCATCAAACTTACATAGGTTAGGGAAATATTAACATGTTTATGTGCATTTTACCGTGGCAAGCGAACCCTATCCGCCATTTTGGATTTTACGCAAATTTCAAACTAACCATCTGAACCGAGCTAGGGTGTTCGGTCGACTATAGTTGACTAGCTAGTTAACTATTTGAAGTTCGACTCGGAATCTAGCTATCTATAGCTAACTATGGTTAGGAGTCGAACTTGACCCAGGTGTACAGTGTTTCCTAGTCAAAATGTGTTGATTGATGTAGCTTCATGCTCTCACATCCTCTGATGAGATAACGTGAATATATGCTATTTTCACCTGGAACTTTTCACCACTGGCCACTGATAGAATTCTAGTACATGGCATTATGAATGTCATTCTTTCACACAGTCATTTGGCAGGCCCACAATGGAGGAATCCAGTCTCTCAGTCAATCATATGATGTCATAATCGACTACGTCACATATAGACTGACGTCATGATCAATTCCGTCATGAATATCGCGATTTAGTCCGTTTTAACCGCTTAATAGTCCGTCAAGTTGTATGAATTGTATGTCTTTACCATTTAATAAACATTCCTTTGAATATTTTGAAACTAATTTGGCCATAGGCAGCAACCGCACCCAGTCAAATTAGTTTTAAAATATTCAACAGCTTACTTGTTTATTTTTTTTAGAAATTGAGATTCAGATAGTGCAGGGATCGATTGATCCCAATACAAGCAAAGCGTGGGTGGAGCTTAGCTAAAGTTGGGCGGGGTATATCAAAACTGTATTCTTCCATTGCTTCCGCATAGACCATATAGATCATACAAAATGTTGACGGCATCTCTTAACCCTTTAATGACTAAGTTTGATCAAAAAATTAAAAAAATTGCTTATTGAATGTCCATTTACAGGCGAAAAGAAGACTATTTCTGAAAATTTACCACTGGAATAACTTGCTTGGTTATCGATCCAGTCATTCCTGTGGTAAATTGTCAAAAATAATCTTCTCTTGGCCTGCAAATGGGCATTTATTAAGGCCACTGAATAGGCCGGTTTTGGCCTGATTCATCAGGAAAGGGTTAGAGTGGTTTACCCACTGGTAAGCCACACTGCTCATCTTATACTGTTCGGTCTAAATTCGAATATTCGAATATTCATTCAAATAGACGAATATTTATGAAAAATTACCAAAAAATTGAAAGCATATCCTTTTTTTCACAATGGCTGCCAAAACAGCGATCAATTTACAACTTGATCAATTGCTACGTTATATAGTGACTAGATTTGGTATTAATTTAAAATTCTATCCATTGGCTTTCGAGATACACATGACTGGTTTGTCCCTATAGGAATTTACATTATGGATATTTCAACAGCGACTAAGAGTAGGCATACAGTTTGGTATAGGATCACCACTACATTGCTTGGACGTTACCATTGGCTCCCGAAGATATCTGCCGATTTTAAAGGAGCAAAGATAACAAGGTGACGGTTACTCTTAAAGTTAAAGTTACCAGTTTTGGGGGGTTTCGCCAAAAAACGAATGCTTGTTTGCCTGAACAGTTCAATGGACATATTAGAAATTACCCCCAGGACACCCAAGGTCATCTCTTTAAAGGAAATATTCGAACTGCGACTATTGACTTTTGGTTCAAAGGTCATGGTCATTTCTTGGTGTCAAATGAACTTCCCTTAATGACACAAGTTCAATGAGCATATTAGACGATACCGTATAACATATATAGACCCAGACAGAAGTGTATACCCGTACATACCCGTTTTTAAATGGCCATCAGCATTGTTTTTCGTTCGATCGACTAAAGCCTTGATAAGGTACTAATTGTTGTAATTTCTTGATTAGGTGTGAATTTTATATTTGATCCCTGCAATACTTTTAAAAAAATCAGTTTTTCTTTCTTGAAGGTATCCCCTATAGAAAATGTAGGAAATGTATGACAACAATATTTACACAGCATTTTCCCATTGAGTTTTAAACCGAATGACTTCAAACTTGGCTGGTATCTAGCATATATTGGGCCCTGGGGTTTCAATGTGTCACTCATAGTATTCCCCACAAAACAGTTCATGTTTTACACGCTTACCGACGATATTTCGTTTCTATTTAACGTTCATCTGAAATATTCGAATAATTCGAATATACATTCATATAATAGTGTTATAATTATAACTATGCGAATAGTTGATTACCGATTTTTTACGACTAATTCTATCTAACATAGTTTCAGGCTCATACCACCAATCCAATTGTCTGAAATCAAATATGGCCGCCGTGCATAATGAGGTTGACCTAGTTGCGTGCGCCTACGACCCATCCAACCGCTTGAAATTGAACATGGCCGCCGTGCATAATGAGGTCAATTGTAAAATTGTCATAACTCAGCAACCATTGAAGATAGAAATTTTGTTTTTATGTACAGACCCATGTTTCGGACCCAAATGAATCTATATAACACATAGTTTCAGGCTCACCCTACCCATCCAAATTCCTGAAATCTATTTGGCCACGGTGTACGATGAGGTAAATCATAAGTCGCGATAACTTGGCAGCTTCTAGAGATAGAACGTCATGTTAATATCTACATCAATAATTTCAACCACAACGAATCCATGTTGAAACACCTGGCGTTTTTTGTCCTTAGAACCTATATATTGCATTTCCAACATAAATCCGTATAGTACTCAACATTCCTAGGTTGACATGCTGGCTATTCTGCTCTAATTATAAAATGCTTAGATATTATTACTCTGCCTACAGTTTTCATCCGATCAACTCCAAACTTGGAAAACTTCTGCTACCTAGTCCGGAATAGTGAGCTATTCAATAGAATTAGGATCTTCCCAACATATTTTCAGCTACCCAACTTTGAGTGGGCAAAATGTCCAATAGGAAATGTATGGGGATCTTTGAAGTGCTACTACACCTAGAGTTTTGATCGGATCACTACCACACCTGTGTAGGATTGGGACCCTTGTTTCCCCTCCTAAAAGGTTACCATGACCTTTGACCCCTCCAATGAATGGTGGATGGCCCCATAAGGAATAAATGGAGATTATCAGGATGGATTTTGAACTGCGACTACACGTGGAGTTTTGATCAGATAACAACCATACTTGGTCAGGATGTTACCATATGGGTCCTGGCGGGGTTGATTAATCTGACCGCCACATTCCCCAGTGGAAGGCTACCCCCTGGGCATCAAAATTAATAGTTTTTGTTTGTGGCAGAAGTGAACTCCTCTTCATCAGAGAAGGCATAGATTACCTCCCTTTACCCATACAAGCTGATTGAGATTGCTAGCTTTAGTGAAATATTTGGTTTTTGGAGCGTAACCTAGCAGATTTCTCGGTTATTTGACACTTCAGGGTTTTCTCCTTGATCTTCTTAAAAACTTTACCATAGGTATATCACGCATGCTGGATCCAATGGTGATGGTTTGAAAGTGGCCCGGTCAAAGTCCGTCAGGGTCAAATCGACACATTTTCGGTTTTGGCATGGATTACCTCCCTTTACATGTTGAAGTTGATTGAGGCAATACAATCTGGTGAAATTCGATTTTCTCTGCCTACCTGACCCAAACAAAATTAATTTCTCTTTTATTTGACATTTGATGGACTTTTCCTTGATTTTGGTAAAACTTCACTACATGAAATCAAGGATGCGGGATCCAATGGTGGTGGTTTGAAAGTGACCCGACCACGTTAAAGGTCAATCAGAGATCAAAGTAACCAATTTTCATTTTTGGCAGGAATTACCTCCCTTTACCTGTTGAAGTTGATTGAGGCAATACAATCTGGTGAAATTTGATTCTCTGTGACTACATGGCCCAAGCAAAATTGATTAATTTCTCATTTATTTGATATTTGATGGCGGTTTCTTGATTTTAGTACAACTTCGAAATGGCAAATCAAGGATACCAGCTCCAATTGTCATGGTTTTAAAGTGATCCGTCCAAGATCAAGGTCAATTAGGGGTCAAATGACCAATTTTCATTTTTTGGCAGAAATCATCCTCACTTGCCCAGATATTATCAAACAGTCAAGTTAGAAGAGTGCTTATCCTATTTCTTCATGACCAGACATCGCAGATTTACAGTTACTTTAGTAAATGTTCTCTAGTTTAGACATTGCCATTCTTCTGTTTCCGCTAACTGACGTTATAATTTAGAGATTTTCGACAAACTTCGTGAAATTTGCCCTTCGAGACCTGAAGAAGTGTTTTCACGTTAGGTAAGGAGGGGACCAAAAGGTCAACAGTTAAGATATCAAAAATCAAGGTAATAAAAAGACGTGGCGCAATAGCTGCGATAACTGCATGTTCAACTGGAAAGATCTTCAACAAACATGGATAGCAGGTTGTCCTTGAGCGGTCCTGAAGTAGCCATTCATTTATGGGGGTCTTGGAGCAAAACCTTAAAGATCAAGATTATCAAAAAGGACTGAGCATGCGATATACAGAATTCTTAGGAATGCTTGTTTTATACAGATTTGTCTGGATATACAGTAGTACCGTTTTCATGGTAGATTTATTCTTGGGAATACCTTTGAATAATAAGCGTTAACCCTTACCACACTGATGTCAATATTCTATCTTTTACGGTGTCAACAGCAAAGAATCTGGTGTACATCTTTCAACAATTTTAGTGGACGATGTTGCTGTCTACGACAGTACCATCTCCCATCAAACTTGTTGAAAAATGTACACCAGTTCATCTTTTAATTTAATTTGGAAATTAAAGGTTTTGACATCAGTGTGCTAAGGGTTGAGGCGATAAGGATAAGAATGTATTGGTTATTAATGGTAACACAGCAGTTCGTAGGAGGGTGCCGAAAGATGGTATAATCGAGGTATCCAGTTTTAGCTATGCCCCGCCCATCTCCAGCTAAGCTACACCCACACTTTGCCCGTGTTGGGATCCATCAATCTCTGAATTTGAATTTCCAGAAAGCTATACAGGTAAGCCGTTGAATATTTTGAAACTAATATGACTGGTTGCTATGGCAGCAACAGCGCCCAGTCAAATTGGTTTAAAAATATTCAACAGGATGTTTATTAAATAGTAAACATACAATTCGTACAGCAACGCATAGTCCGTAATCAATTAAGGGTTCGTGACAAACTTAACAATGCCATTCATGACGTAATTGATTATGACGTCAGCCTACATGTCGCATATTTGATTATGACGTCATACGATTGATGGATAAACTGGAATCCTCCATTGCATGTGATTAACTGCTCGTGAAACATAGTCATATTTGAAAGACATAGATGCATGGCAATAGTAGTGGTTTTAATATACAAGATATTCAACATGAATAACATGGAATTGTCCTATTGTCATAGCTAATGCATACCACTTGTTCAATGGTATGGTTGTAAGAACACTGATGCATGTGCTACACTTACATTTCTGTACTTGATCAAAGAAGAATTGTGTGTACTTTATAATGAAATGCTAACCATGTCAAACTTCCTAGAATCATTATGATGCGCTGGCAAGGCAGGTAGGTGTGCTTGGGTTGATTTAATCCAGTGATTTTATCATGCTAAACACGTCACGATATATAATTAATTGGACTGTGACTGTGGTGCCTTACATGTTACGACCTATCCATGAGAAAGCCCCGGTCCTCGGGAATAGTAAATTTTTTGGTTCGCACATAAACGCAGAAAAATGTGGAAATTGTCCAATTTCCAAAGGTGAAAATTACCAAGAACCTTAGTCCACCGATCTGGTTCACATCAAATAATATCCTTCAAGAAAAACACAATTTACACGGTATCTTAGTAAAAGCAAAACACGATAAACACATTGTTGGAATACATGAATAGTTTGACAGGTAGGTTTAGAAAATCAACTCACTCTGAAACAAATCCGCGCGATAAAGGCCATGGAATTGTTCGCAGTTGGACAAATCTGAGCCAATGCGTTAACAATGTAAACCAGTAAGTTTTCAAATTTTCGACAATATAAAATTATATATTTATATAGCGTTAACCCTTTAACACACATATCTGCCAAAACAGCTTCTGCAGTCGTCTTCTGAAATGTCCATTTGCAGACCAAGAGGAGACCTTTTTTTAAATTTACCAGTGGACTGACTGGATCGATAACCGAGCCATTCATTACAGAGGTAAAATTTAAAACATAGTCTTCTCTTGGTCTGCAAATGGACATTTTTTATGAGAAAATTTAAATATTTTTTGAACAAATTCGAGGGTTAAACGGTTAAACTACAGGATTGTGTCATCAACAGTAGCGTTGCAAATACGCGGGAGCTATGGGTGACAAGGGCACACGTTTCACCCTTAGCCAGGCCTGATAATGCAGGTTACTGGGCCGGTACTGGGCCAATAACGGGCCATGTTGGCCCCATATTGACCCCGTATCACGCTTTATCTGGATCGATCATTATCAGGAAAACTATTATTTTCTGTTACTTTGAACTATGTTAGTTAATATATACATGCGTAGTTTGGGACTCAACATGGTTTCTGACACCCAAGATGGTCGGCTATCTAAAGCGATTGAGGTATCAAATTAAAAGAACCATAACCTTCGATAACTTGATATATGATATATATGTAGATCAGTTGAGTAATTAGCTCATCAGAGTTCAAAAGGTCACTAATTTTGGCCACTGCTTAAAATCAAACACCTCTGTGATGCTACTGTGACTGCCAGACTACTGGTAAATGAATATTTTAGTGTTACTAGCTTGCATGATTGACGGAATCTGACAACTATAGAGTCAATTTTCATTTATTTCATGAAATGAAGCGCCTATGGCAACTGACAGAATGTCTATTTGTGAAAATAGCGGTAATCCAGTTTAGGAGAATTGAAAGATGATAGCAGCAATGAAGGTGATGAATCGGCATCTGTTATTGACGGTGACTAATGGTGGATTCCAGATTTAGCCATCTGAGTGATGAGAAAACAGACTAGACAACAACTTATTTGTTTTTCATTAACTTTGAAATATAGATCACAGTGACCTTTTCCTACATGGCATAACTGTATCGCAAGATGTGCCCATATACCCATATACCTATATACAAAGTTTGGTTATTGCATACAAAACGCCTTGAAGCTGTAGTTTACGGCATCAGCGTACACCAAACCGGCCAAGAATAATGTTCTATAATGTTCAGTGAACCGTCGAATGTATGCCGGGATGGTCTATTATTGATACATGATATACTGTTAGGTAATTCGTGCAGCAGCACTGTTGTAGTGGCTATAAGTGAAAAAGGATTTCTGACCCGGACAAGAATGGAGTATTCCAGTTTATCCCTCAATCTTATGTCATGTAGGATGACGTTAAAATGAATTACGTCATGAATGACGCAGCGTTGTTGTACGAATTGTACGTCTTTACCATTTAATACACATTCTGTTGAATATTTTGAAACTAATTTGACCGGGCGCTGTTGCTGCCATAGGCAGCAACAGCGCCCAGTCAAACAAGTTTCAAAATATTCAACCGCTACATGTATAGTTTTCTGGACATTGAGACACAGAGAGTGCAGGGATCGATCGATCCCAACGCGGGCTAAGAGTGGCTGGAGCTTAGCTAGAGATGGGCGGGGCATAGGTAGAACCTTTGATTTACGACACACTATTAGCCTACAGTGTATTTGTAAAGAATTTGTTCCGTTGACCAATGGTGCACGGACCAATATTGAATTTGATAATGGAGCAACCACTAGTCAACGGCACATGTCTAATATCAAGTTCGATATCGGCGCTTCTGTTGGGCAACGGAGCAGGGACGAATATTGAATTCAATATTGGTCCCTGCGCCGATGACCAATGTGTGCGCCAATATAGAATTCAATATATACGTAGTATCCACACATCGAATTTGATTGTTGTAAGCGAAGAACCCTTACGGCTACATCCTGATTAAGAATGTTCTATGATGTTCAGTGAACCGTGAAAAGTAAGTGACGCTGACATAAATTTGATGCGGAACAGCCCTTTGGCCTTCAACGTATGAAAGACGACAAACTGTGTTGCCTGAATAATTTACTATTGATCCCACTGGGAAGATTGACCTTTGACCTCAGACTGACATAGATATTTGGTTCATGTTAGCTTATGGCCCAAAGTACCAACACACCAAGTTAGCATTCAATAATTCTAAAATGACGAAACGTGCCACCGAAGTAATATATTCCCCACTATGATATATAAATTTTCAATGGGAATAACTCCGGTGTTTTTCAAGGAATCAGCTTCACTATGTGTCGATATGAACAAATTGGCCAGATTTGTTTTAAATCGGTCCAGAAATAACGAAACGTACCACAATTGTAAACGGTATGTGGCGACAGACGGGCCGATGGTGGGCAGGGGTTGACTGCGAATGGTGAGCTGATTCGTTCGCTTGTTCATTCGTTCGTTCATTCGTTCATGTGTGAGTATGCGAATGCATGCGTACACGTGTGCGTGCGTGCGCGCGTGCATGCGTGTTTGCATGTGTGCATTCGTTTGTTTGTTCATTTGTTTGTTCCTTCGCTCATCCATTCATTTGTTCGTTCATCCATCTATCAGTTTGCTCTCTCGTTCGTTCGTTCGCTCGTTCGCTCGTTCGTTCGTTCGTTCGTTCGTTCGTTCGTTCGTTCGTTCGTTCGTTCGTTCGTTCGTTCGTTCGTTCGTTCGTTCGTTCGTTCATTCATTAGGTCTTTCGTTTGTTCGTTTGTTCATTTGTTCGTTCGTTTGCTCGTTCGTTTATTCATTCATTCGTTCATTCATTCGTTAGTTCGTTCGTTCATTCGTTCGTTCTTTCATTCATGCTTTCGTTCGTTCGTTCCTTCCTTCCTTCCTTCCTTCCTTCATTCATTCATTCATTCATTCATTCATTCATTCGTTCATTCATTCGTTCATTCATTCGTTTATTCATTCACTCGCTCGTTCATTCGCCCACTCGCTCACTTGCTCACTTGCTCGTTCGTTGGTTCACTAGTTCGTTGTATTGTTCATTCCTTCGTTCATTCGTTCATTCGTTCATTCATCCGTTCATTCATTCGTTCATAATTCATTTATTCATTGGCTCAATCGTTCTTTCACTCATTTGTTCAATTGTTCATTTGTTCGTTCATTTGTTCGCTCATTCGTTCGTCTGTTCGATCGTTCATTCACTTGTTCGCTGGTTAGTTGGTTCCTTCCATTCATTCATTCGTTCGTTCGTTCGTTCTTCGGTTCGTTCATTCCTTTGTTCGTTCGTTCGTTCATTCGTTCGTTCAATCATTCTTTCTTTCTTTCATTCTTACGTTCATTGGTTCGTTTGATCGTTCCTTCACTCCTTCATTCATTCGTTCGATTATGCATTCATTCGTTCAGTTGTTCGTTCGTTCGTTCGTTCACCCATTCATTCAATTTGTTCATTCATTCATTCAATCAATCAATCAATCAATCGTTCGTTCATTCAGTTGTTCGTTCATTCTTTTGTTCGTTCATTCATTCATTCTTTCGACGATTCCTTCACTCATTCGTTCATTTTTTCGTTTGCTCATTAATTGGTTCGTTCATACATTAATTCGTTCATTTGTTCATTCGTACTTTTCGTTAGTTCAACCATTCGTTCACTTATTCGTTCACTCATTCATTCACTCCTTCGCTTGTTTGTTTGTTCGTTCGTTGGCTCGTTCGTTCGTTCGTTCGTTCGTTCGTTCGTTCGTTCATTCGTTCGTGCGTTCGTTCGTTCGTTCATTCGTACGTTCGTTCGTTCGCTCGCTCATTCATTCATTCGTCCTTTCGTTTGTTCGTTTGTTGGTTCATTCCTACGTTTGTTCGTCCGTTCGTTCGTTCATTCATTAGTTCGTTCATTCGTTAGTTCCTTCGTTCGTTTGAGCAATCGTTCGTTCGTTCATTCGTTAGTTCATCATTCGTTTGCTGATTCATTTGATCATTCGTTCGTACATTCATTTATACATTCGTTCGTTGATTTGTTGGTTCGTTGGTTCAGTCATGTGTTCATTCGTTTGTTCATTCGTTTGTCCTTTCGTTCATTCGTTCGTTCCTTCGTTCATTAGTTCGTTCGTTTGATCATTCATTTGTTTGTTTATTTGTGCAATCGTTCATTCATTCGTTTGCTGATTTGTTGGTTCGTTGGATCAGTCAGGCGTTCATTCGTTCGTTCGTTCATTCATTCATTCGTTGGCTCAATCGTTCTTTCACTCAATTGTCAGTTTGTTCCTTCCTTCGTTTATTTGTTTATTGATTTGTTCATTCATTTGTTCATTCATTCCTTTGATTGTTCGATCGTTCATTCACCCGTTCGTTAGTTTATTCGCTCATTCGTTCCTTAATTTGTTCGTTCGTTTATTAATTAATTAATTAATTAATTCATTCATTCATTCATTCATTCATTCATTCATTCATTCATTCATTCATTCATTCATTAATTCATTCATTCTTTCTTTCTTTCTTTCTTCCTTTCTTCCTTTCATTCTCTTTCATTCATTCAGTCACTGGTTTGATGGATCATTCCTTCACTTCCTCATTCATCGTTCGATCGTTCATTTATTTGTCCTTTCATTCGTGCATGCATGTATTTGTTCATTCAATCATTCGTTCACTTGTTCATTCATTCGATCCTTCATTCATTCATTCGTTTATCTATTCATTCATTTGTTCGTTCGTTTATTCATTCGCTCATGTGTTCGTTCCTTCGTTCGTTCGTTCATTCACTTATTCATTCGTTCGTTCATTTGTTCTTCATTCATTCAGTCGTTCATCCATTCATTCATTCATTCGATCACTGGCTCAATCGATTGTTCCTTCACTTTTTTGTTCATTTGTTCGATCTTTCATTTGTTTGTTCGTTCATTCGTTCATTTGCTCACTGAGTTGTTCATTCGATCGTGTGTTCGTTCGTTCGTTCTTTCGTTTATTCATTCGTTTATTCATTCATTCATTCATTCATTCAATCCATAACTTATTCATTCGATCGTTCCCTTCATTTCTTCGCTTATTTGTTTGATCGTTCATTCAATCAATCAATCAATCAATCAATCAATCAATCAATCAATCATTTGTTCGCTTATTTGTTTATTCCATCGTTCATTCGTTCGTTCATTCATTCATTCGTTCGTTCGTTCGTTCATTCATTCGTAAGATTGGTTCATTCGTTCATATGTTCGTTCCTTCGTTCATTCGTTCATTGATTTGTTCATTCATGCCTTCGTTGGTTCGATCATTCATTCACTTGTTCATTGGTTCATTCGCTCATTCGGCACTCCTTCATTCATTCTTTCGATCATTCATTCATTCATTCATTCATTCATTCATTCATTCATTCATTCATTCATTCATTCATTCATTCATTCATTTATTTATTTATTTATTTATTTATTTATTCATTCATTCATTCATTCATGTGTTCGTTCATTCGTTGTTTCGTTCGTTCGTTCGTTCATCCGTTCATTCATTCATTTGTTTGTCCATTCATTCGTTCAGTCATTCGACCATTGGTTCTTTCGATCGTTCCTTCACTTCTTCGTTCATTTGTTCAATCGTTCATTTGTTTGTTCATTCGTTCATTCATTTGTCCATTAGTTCGTTCAATCATTCGTTCACTCATTTGTTCATCCGATCATTTATTTATTTATTTATTTATTTATTTATTTATTTATAATTTCCATGCTTTAGTCCTAGTATAGAAGTACTCCCACAAATTCTTTCAACTCATCAGTGTACTTAGGTTTATCTCGTGACGATGTGGTTGTTAGAGAAAAATCATGAATTCCTGGCCTTATCACGCAGATATCTATTTAGCCAATTGCTCATTTAAGCTGCGGGTGTGGCACGTGGCAGACCGATTAACCGCGTGGTATTATAATCCCACCCTCATCTAACACACCAGGGTTTGTACCCCACCGCACCTACCCACCGACACCCTTAGCATCTTCCTCATCTTCTAGACAGCCTGCCCGAGGCATCGCACATTCTTCATGAGTGATAACAGCGTTGATCGTATACACGCTCGCTCTCTCGAAAGCTGATTTCATTTACACATACAGGACAGCTCAGAAATAACTCTAAATATTTTCCAAATAAAATAAAACGCACTGTTGAATATTTAATACAGCATTGGCTTCCAATCCAAATATTTTCTAAATATTCAATGAGCATTTCTTAATAACTGACATGTTGGGTGGGAGTGTATTTTGCAAACATGTTAGCTTATTTAGGATTGTACTGTACAGAAAAGCCTGTCTACAAGGGCCAATTTTTATCCATAAAAAGTAGTTACGAAAGACAAATGGTAGCTTAACTCTTTCAACCATAAATGCCGAATTCGAACAATAATCTGCAATTTAATAAATATTCTGTTGATTATTTTAAAACTAAGTTGACTGTACCAAGCTGTTGCTGTCTATATATAGGCGTAGGAATATGGGTGAGGTGGGCTGAGGTGGGGTTCACAAGGGGACACTATCTCCGCCCCTAAGGGTTTTCCTCTCCCATAGTATATCCCTATAGCTATAGGTTATGGCCCACCAATAGCTTAGCACCACCACCACCCCCATCAAAATACGTTCCTACACCCTTGTTATGACAGCAACAATTCCCAGTCAAATTAGTTTCAAAATATTCAACAGCTAATCCGTATTTATTTACATTTAAAATTGAGGAGCTGCGAATTCAGGGTTCAAAGGTTTTACCATTCAGTAACTCTCAGAGACCAGAAACGACAAAAAATTCTTGAATAATCTATTGAATATTTTGAAACAAAGTTGACTTGAAACTGTTGCAGTCTATACGTTTAGTTGAGTTAGTTTCAAATTTTCCTCTATAGCCGTGCTGAAATTGAGACACTCGTTGGCGTTTCAACGATTAAACTGCTAATACGGACCTAACTAAATATTGGCGATATGATTATAACCACCGAAGATTAAAATATTTACTTATTGGATATCCATTTGCAGGCCAAGAGAAGACAATTTCTGAAAATTTACCACAAGAATTCCAGTGATAAATTTTCAAAAATATGTCGTGAAATGGTTACGTTAATTTTCAAAGAAACCGTTTGGACCTTTAACGAGTTGATTATCCGGGTATGAACAGAATCTTATAAATAAAAAAACTGCTTAGATTATTTCCTCGCATCAAAGAAGTAAATATTGAGATTCCCAGATTTGCATTTGCAATAAGACATGGAATTTTACTAGGTAGTGAAATATGCTTCTCTTTAAGAGAAAGCAGCCATTTCTAGCCAATGCTCGCCCATTTCTAGCTATGCCACGCCCATTTCTAGCCATGCCACGCCCATTTCTAGCTATGCCACGCCCATTTATAGTTATGTTGCGCATACTTTAATTTTACGCGTTTTGGAACCGATTGAAACTTTAAAACCGGAATTCCCAGAATCCCAATTTCATGTTAAACTACATGGTAGCAACATCTCCCAGTCAAATTAGTTCCAAAATATTCAACAGAATGTTTGTTATACTGCCCATTTACCAAAGCCATACAATTAGTACATCTCCGTGACGGATTTTTCGAGTTTCGTGACAGATCTACGTAATTTTGATTGTGGCGTTATATAATTAATGATGTGATTGATTATGACGTCATATAGTTTAGTAACGGATCAGATCCATTCAGTGAGTACCACGTGCATGGGCGGGACAAATTTTAATGTCTTAATGCTCGTAAATAAGTTAAAGTGTTTATAAAACAAACCCCCAGAAACATGTTATTTAGTACAATTTTGAACACGATGTAAGAAATGTTCTAATGAATATTTTGGACTTAATTTTATTGGAAGCCATTGCTGCCAGGCAGCAATAGCGTCCAATCAAATTAATACCAAAATGTTCAACAGCGCGTTTTATTTTGAATTTTTTTTTTAACATTATAGGTTAATTGTGAGCTGTACTGTGCACATTATAGCAAGTCATTTATACCAAATGACGGTCTGTCTATAGTGGCTAATGGAGGGATCCGAACCGTCACTCAAGTATCCAACGTCATAATCAAATATAATTTTAATACAAATATTTTCAATTTTATAATCATTCTGTTGAATATGTTGGAGCTAATTTAACTGGGAGTTGTTGCTGGCATAGGCAACAACAGCCCCCAGTCAAATTAGTTTCAAAATATTCAACAGCTTACCTGTACCGAGCTTAGCCAGAAGTTGACGGGTCATTGCTAGAAATGGACCGCTCAACTGTGTGTGTTCCATAAGGTAGTTGTTTAGCGAGGTTTGATCGCAAGTCGTTTAAATTTAAATAAATTCAATTTAACATTTCTCTGAAACCGACTATGTTTTACTTACCTGCTGCCAGTTACGATCTTCAATCTGTAAAGGTTCCTGGGCAGAAACGTATTATATTTTTGTGAAATTGTGCGTGGAATAGTTCCCAAGAAATGTCATTCACGAATAGCGCATTTTTCGAAGCTTCTATAAAAAGGTTTTCAATTTCTTTACGCGTTCATTTGAGGCGTGCGTACATGAACGTGGGTATGGGTGTATGCACGCGTGCATGCATGAAGAATGTTACGGAAGTGTGATACAATTAACGTTAGCCTACATGAATTTTAACTGATATGAACCCAACCATTCTCCCCCGGCGATCATGTATGTTGGTTGCACATATTTCGAGAAAGATTGTACTGAAAGTCGTTGCCGTTTTAAGCAATAACATTATTTAAACAAATCATTTGTCAACTATTTTGAGGAATCTTGATTATACCATCATGGGGGTTTCTCCCGCACCGGGTTAAGAACAGGGTTAACATATGTTACCTATCTCAGAAGGTTTCGTGTAACTTACCCTTTGCACTGAAAGCGGTTGTCCCAAGTCCTTCCCACCCTGGAGTCTGAAACCCCAGGGTGTTGTATACGAGTCCCGCGAGAGCTCTACTTGATATTGCGAAAATCCAGCCATGGTGATGACCAGCGAACTTTACTGCTGATGCAGTCGTTCTTTAAAAGTTTGCCTATTTTTCCTACCTATACTACGCCATATTTGCTACAATAGTCCTACAGGCGAAGGTAGACCATGAGTTCGGCAGGTAGAATTGTTCAGTTGCCCGCCCCTACTCGTGGCTGGCTCACTCCTCGCTGGCTCGCTGGAAAGAGCGCTTCACAATCGCTATTCCAGTACGTAAGTATTAGAAACAGCAGCAGAAGAAGAATAGCAAAGATACGAACGTTTTTGATGAGCTAACTTTAGAACGGCTTCTCACTCACCTACCCATCCACTATATGCATCAAGGTACTATAATTATGTTTTCTATCCTGAGCCGACCGTGGAATATTCTTACCGCTGTTCTTGTTGCTGCTGCTGGGGATTCTGGGAGATGTTCACCAGATGAGGAAAATCGGGCAAGCATCCAAGAATCCGCTAACAGAAGTTAAAGAGAACGGCGCTGGTGCTACCATGGCCACCACCTACAGAACAAGCGGTACAACACAGCGAGCCCGGTAACAAAAATGAGAGGTATGCGAGTTATAAGCGGCCATCTCAAGAACATCTACCCGGTACAAGATAGATACGTGGATAGGCAGTTGGCATATGTATCATCTTTAGAACAGAAACAGTCTTGTGGCATAAATACACCTTGTAGAACGGCTCGACCAATATGCAATACAAAGAAACAGCAGTTCCCACTTATTAAAGTGACTGCCTGCTCGCTGGCGCTAGAGTCATTCGTCATTAGGTCCAAAACACTTTCCTATGGCATCCACCTTGTTCTTGTGCTATATCTCTGTGATTCGAAGAAACCATGTTCGTGCAAAATTATATCTTCTATCCTTAATTTCATTTGACGTGAGATATATATCTGCTGAGCAGTTTAAATACGGCGGGTATATAAGTCGTTGTTGTGAATGAAACAACAGCCATTAGCAACACATTTTCAAAATCAACACCAATTAAACATAAATTCCAAAAATATTTGCACTTGCCCTCAGCAATAAAACAATGAGGTAAGCAATTAGTCAAGCACTGAACGAGTTGCTTGGTGTTTTTTAGAATTATTATTCTAAAATGGATATCCGCATAACCTTGGCGTGGAATAACAATAGAGTTCACCTCCAAAGCACGACGCCGATGACGACGACGACGATGACGACAGCAGCAATGGCGACGTTTGCAACAAATACGATGAGGACGATGGCAATTCACCTTTCCCGAGTATCTATCTATCAACTGACGTCATATGACGTCATAATCAGCTAAGTGTCTTGTAGGTTGACGTCATAATCATTACGTCAAAAATTATTCTGTTTGGTCCGTCTTTAACTCTTAATAGTCCGACGCGTATGTCTCTACTATTTAATAAACATACTGTTGAATATTTTGAAACTAATTAGACTGGACGCAGTTCCTGCCTAATTTGACTGGACGCTGTTGCTGCTATAGGCAGCAACAGCGCCCAGTCAAATTAGTTCTATAATATTCAATAGCTTACCTGTATAGTTTTCTGGAAATTGATAGTCAGCGAGTTCAGAAATCGATCGATCCCAACACGAACGAGATGTGGGTGGAGCTTTGTTAGAGATGGGCGGGGCATAGCTAAAAATGGAAATGTCAATTATGATGGGCAAAGCCGAAGAAGATGGGAACTAGGATACGGAGCAGGGGCGAAGATACCGACGGTAGAGAATGTTACGATGATGACAATGGCGAAGAGGAGAATAGAGGAGGAGGAGGAATGGAGCACGTAAGACCCGAATACAAATTACATTTCTAATGCTGAATGGAATTAATATTAATCTAGTCCAGGAGCTAGCTTTCAAGAGGCCTAGAAAATGGTTTCATATCATACAATGTGTTTGGAAAGTCAAATTATTATTTCAAAGGATGCGATGAATACATATACATGCGCTGGAACATCATGTGATATACGTACTCTAGCAGGATAGGTTAATCACATGTGTCCGAGTCATTTCAGTCACTGTATAGTGGGAACCATTTCCAATATTTGAAACTAATTTGTCTGGGTGCTGTTGTAGCCTATAGCAGTAACCGTTTCCAGTCAAATTAATGTTAAAATATCCAACAGAATGTGTATTAAAGCTAACATGTCATAATAATAATAATAATAATAATAATAATAATAATAATAATAATAATAATAATAATAATAATAATAATAATAATAATAATAATAATAATAATAATAATAATAATAATAATCATAACGTCATAATCATATACGTCACAATCATATCTGATTATGACGTCAGATAGTTGAGTGACAGATCGGATCCCTCCATTCTAACCGTCCCATCCAAACTAGAGTAAATACTTTGCATTGCACTTGCATAGGGCTGTCCTTCGGCATGCTGATTTCTGACATCTACATGACCTGAGTTCTAATAGCTCACTCGGAGTACGCTCCTTTGCTATCAAGACATGTCTAAGTAAGTCACGCAGGAGACACCAGCCATGCCCATTTGAAGACAGGAGATTTTGAAGTTCTTACAACTGGCTCTTTCGATGTAACGTATTAAGCTATTTGACATAACTGACAGATCTTAATTTCCTTGGCGTTTTTGACAAAATAGGTAACAGCGCGTTTCATCGGTTGTATTGACAAAATTCATTCTCTCACAAAGGCCGCTCACAGAATTCTGATCTAACATAATAATACCCAGAGATAGGTCAACATTCTTACAATGTTGGGCAAAATTATATTGACGGCGCTTTGGCAGATTGGACGATTTTAGTTTTGGTGATGTTGGGTCTAACCTTTGTGCAACATTATGTATTGGAATGCGACGTACTTTATTCTTTAGGTTAGGCGTGTACGGAACCACAATTTAGTACACTCGGCTATCATACGAAATACTGCAACATCAGTCGCCGGAGATGGTATAAAACACCATGTGTTGTCTTTGGGCATATGCATACTGGATGCAACATCATGCGCGTATCTGCTTTTTATGGTCTCATCCACGTTTTTCCAAATATTTTTATTTCTTCTCAGATTTACCAGAAAGAATGACGCAATTCTCAACAGACATTATTTTTGACGAATGTCATGCCACAATTCATTGAGAAATGCTATCGTATTCACGTGGTTACTAATAGTTTAATAATAAAGTACGTTTATGCAAATGGGTAAAATAGAATACATTTCTAGGCAACTGAATGTGAATTTGAGAACTGCAGATGTCAAAACTTTCTGGGGCAGACATCGACCGACCCCTTCTGAAGATGAGAGGGTCACCTTAACAACCCCCCAATATGGCGACCCCTTTTAGAAAATGGAGGAATCCAGTTCTAGCTATGCCCCGCCCATTTCTAGCTAAGCTCCACCTACACTTCGCCCGTGTTGGGATCGGTCCCTGAACTCACTGGCTATCAATTTCCGTAAGAAGACTATACAGGTAAGCTGTTGGATATTTTGAAACTAATTTGACTTGGTTCTGTTGCTGCCTATGACAGCATCAGCGCCAGGTCAAACTAGTTTCAAAATATTCAACATGATGTTTATTAAATAGTAAAGACATACAATTCGTACAACAGCACTTTAGTCCGTCATCAGTTTTGTGTTGGTGACGACCTTAATTACGTCAGTCATGAAGTCATTGATCATGATGCCAGCCTACATGTCACATAGTTGATTATGACGTCATATGATTGATTGGCCATGGACACATAATTGATTCTATCCATAGAGCAAGAGAATAGTGTCATCACGACAGGGGCAGATAAGTGTAACGGCCTACATACATTACTGTCATCTCTAATGAATGTTACAAGCAGCAATTCTATCATCTGAGCGTAAGAGTTCCAGAGTATGCAAAATACTTTGGACTTGCTACAACATTAAAGGGTGTGAATCGATGTTATAATTTGGCCAACTTGTTTTCTAGAAACATCTTCATCTCATCAATGCTGCTCGCAGACATCTTGATTTTCTCATTGAGATTGCCCAATTCTGTCGGTTTTATTGCTCCCAATTTTGTTGACCCCATTAATAAAAGGCTAGCATTGCAATCGCAACCTTGATTTTAGAAGAATTTTGTGGGACAAAATTTACTTTCTATGTAAAAGAGAATCGATGGCGCTATCATATGTGCTATCATATGTTGCGGTCTATGACCCTATGCCGGAGTCAGCGAACATATTTCCGATAGCAGCTAAGGAGCTTAGAGCAAATATGAAAGCTACCCCCACCCTACCCGCCCTCCCATCCCCATTTTGGCCACAGAATCTTTAAACGCGTCCTCATAATGCCACAATGTCTCGTTTACCGTCACATGTATAGCTTACGTAGAATGCAATGCCGGGATTATTCCGTCCAGTGTTGCCATCATTTTCCGAACATGGTCCACGACCCATATGCACATTAGCGGATCCAACTTATCATTCTGCAATCATCGGATGATAGCGAACATGTGTGGGATGTGAATATGCATGAGAGATACGCGCGTTGAAACCACTCCGGCTGGATATTGTATCTGTATCCGTGGTCATCAGGTGTATGAGATCTACGTCAAACAATCCTACCAGGTACAATCGAATGGTAAACCATGCTACAGCCAGGTCGATGGCGAATGCATAGCGTTGGAGTGAACTGCCACACTGGTACCATTACTTTCTAACAGCGTTGATGAAGGAAAGCAAACAGGATAGTATAAAGGTGGTCCATTACCAAAGAACCTCACCATATATATAATATGCATTGTCGTGTGTTTTCAAAGCCCTTCACTTAACATAGTGCTCTACATGTATGGCGTTCTCACGTCTTTGATCAGATGCATCACTAGTAAAGCATATTGTATGTTTGTAGAGTAACGTTTCTTCAATAATATTATTGCTATCCGCAGCAAGGGCCATGTTTGATACAGTACTTGCTGGAATTGTAACTCTGGCATACTGTACCGACTGAGGTAACTTAGTGAGGGAGTGATGTGTTATTATGAATACCCTCATAAGAAGCACAATTGCCCATGCGTATAACAACTTGTTTGGAACCTGTATGCATTCTAGCTCTGCAATGTGACGTACAGTGAGCTATATGTGTGGCATGTCGTCATTGCACGCCCTTCTCCTGCATCTACTAAGTATTTTTGTGTGAAAATTCATGGCAGAAACATGTAAAGGCTTCTGTGGAAATAACTTATCTTGTTTTTCTGAGTGTAAGAATGTCAACGCCAACTGGTTTAATGGTGACTCCCTCATAGGTCTGTAAATCTGCCTTCGTTAGATTTGTTGTATGGACCTGCACCCCACATGGCTATTGTCGGCCTTTTCGCATGAGGTGCTATGCACCTGAATAGTATGACGTAACCAGAGACTGTGATATACTTATGTTTGTAATTGAAGATACGTTAATCACACGTTGTAAAGATATATTACTGGTCTAAACTAGTTTTAGTGTGGAAGGATTTAACTGCTGGTGAAAGTAGATTGAATCCATAAAGTAATTTGAAACAGGTTCCTCACTCTATGTTAACTCTCGTTAATATAATTATTGTCTAGATATGACCTGAAGCGACTCAGCAAAGATCATTATGTACGCCTTTCGTGTTCTAGCGTCCGATTCCATCGATGTTGCTAGCCCATAGAATACACGGTATCTTGGGATGACTTATAGTTTACATTGCATTTCGATACGTCCTGAGCTCGGTATATTGCGTGATATTTTGATTTTTCAGCAACTGGATCTGTATGAGTATCTAGGTACTATTCTCTTTGGCACGATTTGCATGGTCTGCCTGCAGAAAATGTAGCAACTGAGAATAGTTTCTGTACTTTCTTGATAGAGTTTTACCAGTTCATTGCCAATGATTTGAACCGTATGTCTTTCATAAGTTTTATCTTCCATGTCTTGAAAGAACTAATTTGAGGTTCAACATATCGCTTATGATTGCTGTCCTCTGTCTTACCATATAATACCCTGGCTACGGTCTGTTTTCTTCATGCTTTCGCTGAAAGATGAAGTTTTACTTCTTCATAAAAACACTAGCTCTCTGTATTTACTTGAAATACAAAAACACCCAAGACTTCTTACGATTAAAAGGCAAATATGAATTAAATATTTGCACATTGTCTTCACCTTTATGATGCGGCTAATCATTACATGCTTCTGCAGCACCAGGCTTCTTATTAGCAAGAGTTTCTCTTACAGTGCTCATATTATAAAAAGGTGCTATTTGTTCGCAGTATTGCTTTGTTCATAGCCATGTGTTCATATGTGATGCCACATGTGACGTCACTCGTACCATTGTCTATCTACGCAGCAATACTGTATACCAATTGTACTATTCGTGAAAATATGATTAAGCTACAATGAATGCTTATTGATTGGGCGAACCTTGTAGTACAATGGAATTTACTGATTGACAGAGCCGATAGAGACATCTATTCGGAGAATCAGCTCTGCCGGCCTTCACCTTTTGAAGTACTGGTTTAGAGATAAGATGTTTTGCTTGAAAATAAATCGATTTATGATATTATCAAACATGTGCTGCTGCTACTACTACTACTACTACTACTACTACTACTACTACTACTACTACTACTACTACTACTACTACTACTACTACTACTAAAATTCTATACATCATTAAGTGGGTACAGCTAGTTTATGTATTAATCCTTTCAACCCGAAAGGCCATCACACCGAAATCCTTTATGATTTTTTTTATAAATATGAATATTCTGTTGCGTATTTTCAAATTAACCCGACTGGAAACGGTTGCTGCTTATGTCAGCAACATATTCCTGTCAAACCTGTTTCAAAATTCCCAATATCGTTCCTGCACAGTTATTTGAAATTGAAATTCTTCGAAACTAAGGTTCAAAGTGTTAACAAAGTTAATACATTCCCATAAAACCTTTCATAAAATCATATATTATATCGACAAAAATTCCAACCATTAGGCACAACAGTATAACATTCCACACGTTCAGAGGGCAGACACTTATCTGACCCTTAGAGTACTATTAGTTACACCAGTGTTTAGCCGTGGGTACAGGCTGTTAGCGTATACCCAAACGTTGTATTTTCCTAGCGCAGCGAGGGAAATACCTTTTATATTTCCCCGAGCGTAGCGAGTGAAAAATAATTGTTTGAGCGTATGCTAACCACCTGTACCCGCGACTAAACACTGGTGTAACGAATTTATTACCACACAGACGTCTGAGGGGCATGTTTAATCATAACGTGACATTTAGATACGCAATTCTAGAAGTAGACAGATCGACACCGAAGCCAAACTCAGTTAAATCTGTCCGTAACTGACGCAGTATGAACCATTATAGTGTAGACAGTAAAGACTAAAAGCGCTAATATCATCCAGTTCATGTGACGTTTCAGTGTCAGATTTGTTTCTGGTAGTAGCAGCTGTAGGACGTGGGTTTGTTGAAGTAGGGGTGTCCTCGTTGTTTGGAAACAAACTTTCACCGCAACTGGCAGCTGATCTAGCTTTTCTACACTGATATATGCATAATATGTAATTGACACGCCCGTCACACTTAAAGATGACATTTTGTTGGCAGATCAATATGCTCGCGTTGTGATGAAAGATGCAACAGTTTGATGGCATTTAATTCGCCGTTTTGAAAGCTATGATGAATTCATCGCTCTGTCGGGTATTAAATTCATTCTAGAAGTGGGTTGCACAGCCTTGCTGCAGCGACGGCACCCAGTCAAATTAGGTTCAAAATATGCAACAGCTTTCCTGTATAGTAGTTTTGAAATTGAGACACTTGATTGTCAAAAATACCGAATCTGGCATATATCTGCCATCTTAGAGACAGGCACGTTATTATAATGAGCTTTATGGCTAGCTGCGCACTGAGCAGTAACGCCAAAACATGCTTTTCGCGCGGAGAATACCGTGCGGTATTGCCCTCGCGTGAGGGAAATACCAGACCATCCATCCCTGATCTTAACCAATCAAATAACAGCATTTGTTCATGTGACATTACTGGAGTGGGGTGGGGGTGGGGGTGGTAATAATGAATCTTTACCCTCAAAATAACTTCGTATTCATGCTATTGAATATTTGAAAACTAATTTGACTCGGAGCTGTCACTGTATAGATCTCACAGTAAAATTAGTTTCAAAATATTCAACAAAATTATTATTAAATTGTAAATCAAACGATATACTATTCAAACAGCGTTTGACACCTTAGCTAACAAGTGACATATTTTGACTATGACGTCAGGCAACTGAACTACAGATTGGATCTTTCCATTAGAGAGACCGACAACCTGCCCTGCACTGCATCTATCTGGTGACTAGCACAACACCCGGAATAGTTAGTTTGCATGGCGAGTAACAACAAGCTATATCCAGCACAGACGGTGACTGCCATCAAATCCATCGATGCTTGGAGTAAAGATCGCAGCACCAATTATTCATACGAAGACGGAGTAATGGTGTCTACACAAAGATTACTGTCCTAGGAGTGCAAAGGCAGTAACCAACCTGTCATCGTTGATTACTGGAAGAAAGAAGCAACAGTAGCTCGTATTAGCCACATTTCCAGGATCAATACCTGCTGCGTTCGTTGCTATGTATACCACCTCATGGATGGACTTAATGAGTCCAGTTTTAACTATGCCCCGCCCATCTCTAGCTACTCTCCAACCACACCTCGCTCGCGTTAAGATCGATCGATCCCTGAACCCACTGACTATCATTTTCCAGAAAACTATACAAGTAAGCTGTTGAATATTTTGAAACTAATTTGAGCGGGTGCTGTTGCTGCCTATGGCATGTTTATTAGATAGTAAGGACATACAATTCGTATAACAACGCGTAGTCCATCATCGATTAAGAGTTCGTGACGAATGTATCTACGTCAATTAGTATGCCGTCATCATACACGTCATGTAGTTCGTCATGACGTCATATGGTGGATGGATGAACTGGAAAGGCCCATTCACCAACGGAATTTTAACAGTTGCCATGTGGCTCATCAATCACATAAAGGAGATCGTCATAGACGTAAAGGTTATTTTACTACCACAATGTCAAACTACGATATTTTGAGTCTCCAATAGACAATTTTAACAGTTCGTAAACGATCATGCAGATCAGACAAATTTGACCATAGATAATGTAGAAACAAAACACTGTTGTAAGTATGTCATAAGTAAGACGGCCGCCACTTCACCAGTGATTGACTTGAAAACGTAGGATGGTACCTTAACGGCCAGGAACGAAGAAAAAGTAGACACTGTAAACGGATTCCTTTCAAGTGTGTTTACATGGGATGATAGAACCAATGCACCTAATGTTGAGGAAAAGAATGGAGCCTTCCAGTTTATCCATCCATCATACGACGTCATAATGAACTACGTGACGATGAGGATGACGTTATAATCAATGCCGTCATAAATGACGTAATCAAGTTCGTCACGAATGCATTATTGGTGACGGACTAAAGCGGTGTTGTCCGAATTGTATGTCTTTACGTTTAATAAACATGTTGTTGAACATTTTGAAACTGATTTGACTGGACGCTATTAATGAGGAAGATGTTGCCAAAGTCCTAGAACAGCTAAACGCTCCAAAATATATGAGACCAGATGGCTAGTATCCAGCCATTGTAAAGACTCTCGTTGATGTATTTACTGTACCCATTTTGTATATATATATATATTCCGCAAATCCTCGTCTGATGGGAAAATTCCAGACAAATGGAAGGAGGCATATGCAGTGCGATTGTTAAATAAGGAGCCTCGATCTGTTGCTGGGTATTACAGACCATTTAGCATTACGAGTATTGTGTGCAAGTGCCTTGAAAAAATAATCAGACGGCACATAATTGATCCTATATGGAGAGAAATAAACCGCTAGCGTAAAACTAGTTTGGCTTTAGGACAGGGAGAAGATGTGTGTTGCAGTTGTTGGATGTCATGGAGGATTGGATTAGTTACCGTGATGAAAATGAGTCATTTGATGCTATATTCCTTAATTTTTCCAATTGCTTTAATACTTTCCCCATGAAAGACTAATTAAGAAGTTATAAGCAAATGGCATAAAAAGAATGTGCCATCCTAGATTACAAATTTCTTGAGTAACAGACGTCAGCAGGTCAAGATAAAGGATGTACAGTCACGATGGACGGATGTTATAAGTGGTGTATCACACGGTAGCGTGTTCGGGACTATATTTTTTGTCATTTTTATTAACGATCATCCGGAAGGGATAAATATAATGGTCAGAATGTTGCTGATGATAGATACTAAGCTGGATTGTAAACTCAATGTCGATCAGTGTAGAAGCATGTAGAATGACGGTAATGCTTTAGTTCAGTAGCCAGAGACATGACAGGTGCCATTTATCGCAGGCAAATGTAAAGTCACTATGGTAGAAAGAGCACAGGCATTGAGTATTGCATGCATGTAGATGGTCAGAACAAGGCAGTTGCGGCAGATACTTCAGAGAAATATGTGGGCGTCACGTTTCAATATCACTTAAAATTCAGTAAGCATATAATGGCCAAAATAGGCAAGGCAAACAGTGTCCTATGTGTAATTAAAAGATCATTCGAGCATATTGATGAGGACTATATAAGGATATATTATATATATGAGACTCCATTTAGAGTATGGAAGCTTGGTATGGTACCCTAATCTTCGGAAGGATATTGATAGCATTGAGAAGATACAATGTCGTCCCACAAAGAGAATGAATGAACTTAAAGATATCCCGTACAGTAGATTCTTTGAATTGGACTAATGAAGCCGAACTAGGGCACATAACTAAAAGCTTGTGAAACCCCGATCTAGGTCGACATTGGAATAGTCTATCAGCAAGTATTTTAAATTCTGAAACAGCGACCCAATTTTAAAACCTGCTGGACGAGCATTGCAAGCGGCATAATATCATGTATGAGTATTGATTAACTAAGACACATGTAATAACAAGCTTATATAATGTCTTAACATATTAGACATGGTGTGTAACATGTAATTGTGCATGCAACTAGTGTGACTTCTTAGTGTCAGACTCGGTGTGGTAACCGGGCTGGGCCATATAAATGTAAATCACAATATCATGTATGCGCATTGCCTAACTATAAATAACAAGCTTATGTAATACTTTGGAATATTGGATAGTTTGGAAATCGCGCCGCCATTACATGATATTAAAATCTGTAATTGTGCGTGTAAATAGTGTACGTTCTTAGTGTCAGACTTGGTGTGGTAACCGCGTTAGTCTCTAAAATATATGTGTGAATAAGTTTTATGGCGTCTATAATAACAAAGATGAAAATGTAAAAGTGCTGAAACACTGAAAATAAATGTATATATGCTTGACTGATGTCAAACATTGTAAAGACGTTTGTTTACATGACGGTTGGCTAAAACGGTTCAAACCTTAAATGTAGGCCTGCCTACATATGCATAGCATAATGCGTGAAAATAGAATTGTTTAAATTGTGTACCTTTAGAGGCTTAATTTGTGTACTTCGATGGAATGAAGCGAAATAAATATATGTTGATTTCAATCCGTACAAATTATTATAAATTTTTCAATTGTGATGTTAAATTATGGACTCGTGTCTCTAATTCAATTTCGCGACTCTAAGAATTATATTAATTAATGCGTAATGAAATCATCATATGTTAAGATTTATTTCGTTTCATTACATCTAGGCCCATAAATTAAGCCTCTATAATCATACAATTTTGACCATTTTATTTTCAAGCATTTTGCTGTGAATATGCACCTTTAATTGGAACCAGAAGAAATATTGTATTCTTTTGCAGCAACCATAAACATTCGCTGAAGAATAACTAGCTGCGCCATATCTATCTGATGTTTATTCTTTGGCCACAACTGGTGGCACTTGTGACAAAAGCACGTTACTTAAGCCCAATCCCGCTGTCTAGCTACTAGAAACTTTATTCGACTCCTCTATCGCCGTGTTCATCTATACGAGATTCTCATCCTCTCGTTTGTCGAAACACATTACATACACAGAGGGTGATACACTATTGTTATTTTTGGGAATCTTCCAAAATAACTCAATCAGGGTCGGTATAGAAATAATAAGCAGCATAGTATCTAGACACTCGATCTTCAATCATATGCACGACCTGGAAACCAAGATGAACCTCCGCACACGTGCACCACATCATCCACTAGATACTCATTATCGATATCAATAGGTGTATCAAAATGACCCGATCCTGCAAGTGGAAGAGAGATTGTCATCTGACAAGACATTTTTACATAACTTCTTGTGGCTAACTGGATATAGGGTTATTGTCGACGTAGCTCGTGTTCTTACTCAGTCCTAGTCCAAAATTTCTTTCTCAGACATAGACTTGTCTAATGAATCTATGAAAACTTGAATCTGATCTGCAAAATCTTAACGCAGTTTTACTGGAGACTTCTTTATCGCAAGCCTGCCAGCATGTCAGTCCGGATAGACACATTGCATTGCGTATAATAAAATAGTTCAGCACCTGCCTTAGAGACACGTATACATCTGCTACTTAAGAGAATCTGAATGTTGATTTGAGTAATAGACACATTAGGTAGAATTTAGAAAAAGCGGGCTTAACCAGGGAACAGACATGTTTCAAAATGGCTGCCGCATGACCGTCGCCCACCAAGAACTGCACGTAAGCTTTAATGGAAACATTGTAAAACATTGTAATATGAATGGTTTCGATGCTTATTATGGGTGTTTTATGAAATAAGTGAAAAGCTTAAATATCGTTTTGCTCTAAATCGGCTAATAAAGCAAGAGAAAGCAATCGCGTTTGTTTACACCATAAAAAACCCATTACTAAATGTCAGAGGTGGTTTCTGGCCTTGATTCTGGACATTTTGATATGCGGCATGCCATACATAAATTCCATTCAAAATTTTGTTGAAGCATCTGTATTTTTGTAAATCTAATTACTCGAATGGAGACCACTTCTCAAGCAAAAGCAGAGACTACCATAATCATACACTCTTTGAATGCCAGTCAATCGAGATATACTGTGTGCATCCTTTCTCCAGATACAGATATATTGGTGGTTGCGTTGAGGCCTGTTCCACAGCTAGGTCAGTGTGTCTGATTTTATTTAGGAACATGAAATAAACAGAGACTTGTGCCATTAACTCCAGATTTTCAATGTTTAGGCGATACGACAGCTGCATCTTTACCTGGCTTTCATTGTTAGCTTCGGGCCAAGCGAGCTTTGCCATGGCGGCCGACCAGCATCCGTAAATCCGTCAATTCGCATCTCCTCCTTAACGGTTTGACCGATTTCAACCAAATTTGAGTTGAAGGATTGATTCTATTGTAGTACGCTCCAGAACAAGTATTCAGACTTTTGATTTTTGGGTGAAAGTCTGATTTTGTTCAAAATTTACCAGAAACTATCAAAACGCATCTCCTCCTTAACCATTTGATGGATTCCAACCAAATTCTGGTAGAAGGATGATATTGTAGCAGGCTCCAGAATATGCATTCCTGATTTTGATTGGCCATTGGGGTGAAAATATTAGATTTTATTCAAGATTTGCCACAAATTGTCAAAACGCGTCTCCTCCTTAACCGCTTTATAAATTTCAAGGAAATATGACCGGAATGATCAGTAGTAGTGTCGGGGTTAAAATGATACCACCTCCCTCAACTGGCCACCGTTTGGCGATCCGTGGCCCCCACCACCCTTTCAATCCCTGGGGCATAGGTTGGTGAGACATGTGGTTGGTGTATGCCTCTAGATGGAGGCCCAGGGTTGTTGAGACAGGTGGTTGGTATGCCTCTAGATGGAGGCCCCATGGATTGAGAGGGCGGTGGGGGCCACGGATCGCCGAACGCCTGCCAGTTGAGGGAGGTTGTATCATTTTGACCCCGACACTACTACTAATGATACCACCGCCCTCTCAATCCCTGGGGCATAGGTTGTGGGGGCCAGGTGCAGGGGCGACCACGTGGCCAGACAGGCAACCACAGGGATATACACCACCCACAGGTACTGATCGCCACACATAATAGGGTCTGAACACCCATTTAGAGACAGGCATCCACAGGGATATACACCACCCACAGGTACTGATCGCCAGCACCACACATAATAGGCTTGAACGCCCAGACAGGGGATATACAGCACCCACAGGTACTGATCGCCACACATAATAGGGTCTGAACGCCCATTTAGAGACTACTACGTGGAGAGCGCAGCTGCAAGTAAGTGCTCGACTAAGGGAATGTCAAAGCGGCAGAATGAGGTCTCTTGGCAGAGGTTCTACAGCGCCCTACATGGCGGGGTGGACAGAGCTAAAAACTGAGGCCTATGCATGCGCAACCAGGGTATGGTGACGTATGCGCAGGAAAAACTCGGAACTCTCCGCTTGCTATGATAAGTGCCATGTGCTGCCAGATGGGGTCCATACCGAGCCCATCGAGTATCATGTTAGCACCCTAGGGGGTGGTAGCTGTGTGTCTTCAGGGACTAGCTGAAGCTCTTCTATGACAAATGGTCGCCTAGGCACTCCGGCTGGTGTGCCAGGTAGTACAGTGTAGGCCGCCCCTCCGCCTCCACATACCTGTCAAGCCTGTGAACATCTATCGACCAGTTAGGATCTGTTGCACGCCGTCGACCACCTTCCAGCTCACCAGGCTCATACAGGTACCAAACCAGAGCATCAGGTGGTAGGAACTCCTCTCCCTTGTTCGCCAATGTGAAGTTGTGGCCCTTGCGACGTGCAGCCTCGAGTAGTTGAGGGGGCTCACGGTAATATCCACCAGGCTGATAGTAGAGTTCCTCAAGAAAGACGGTTGATAAACTCCCGGATTTCATCACTGACGTCCACTCCTGTCCTGTCATGCAGAGCCTGAGTGAGCTCTAAACAGACGAACAGACGGCCATCATTCATTCGACCATCACTGAAGACCTCCTCAAACTCATCCATACACTGGCGTCTAATCTCTGCTGGATCCTCACTGAACAGTAGTTTATCGACCAACCCTCGGAAGTTAAGGGACTTGACCAGGTCGTACAGATTCGTCATCCTTATATAGTACAGCTTAAATGTTCGGCGGACCAAATGGCCGCGAGCACTATGGCAACGTATGGTAGCCAAGGGCCTGCGACTCCGAAGAACGTACCTACTCCTGAGGCAATGGCTGGTATGGCTTCTCCACCCCATGGAGAGCATGGTTGGCAATCTTGCGGCCCGTCTCGCCAGCCTTCATTGTGAACAGAGCGATCAGAGCCCCAACTGCTCCCAGCAGACCGATAGAACCGTTTACGTAAGTGCGATAGATTCCTTTCCCTCTGTGTACTAGCTTGCGGGATTCAGGCCCTACATCATCATACTCACCTGCGGTCTCAGCTACATCGTAGTCGTCTGCATCATAATCCTCCTCCTCATCATAGTCCTCCTCATAGTCCTCGTCAACTATATCCTCGACTGGATCAGCCTCTGGTTCATACATCGCTCTGGGGATCCGTTGCTGAGGCAGTTATATAGTAGCTTTAAACTGTAGTCTATAGCATGGCCATCGCAATCTTGAATGCGGGCATGTTTGCCTTAGCGAACTGGGGGACTCAGCTTCGCTGACAAGAAGGTGGCAGAGGTCGAGCGTGAGCGTCATAACCAGGCGATGGACAAACTGTCTAAGGAGAAGTTTGAGTACAGCAAAGCACTCTAGCATATGCGTCAGAGGGAGGCACGCCAACGACAACTCCGAGCTCAGGCCAACCAGAGCCTCAAAGAGGCAGATGAGAGTCTCGATGAGTACTACGAGGCTGTAAAGATATCTGAGCCAATACTCAACTATGAAGCATCGACAGGTCAGAAGACAGCAGAGCTTATAATAGTGGTTGCAGCTGCAGCAGATGTAGCATAGCCAAAGTAAAGTACCATCACACCTAATGAGTGAATCCCAGATATGAGGTTTCTGGGGTTGAGGCTGAGCCGGTTGCCCTGATTAGGTGGGATGTCCATGCCGCCGACGTGGTGATGGCTCCAGAGTGCCGACTCGAGGGCGTCGCTTCCACTGGTTGGGCACAGAAGTGCATATGACTTAGTTTTCTGTCTGTAGAGTTGTCAATCAGCCAGCTCGCATACCTCATCAAGAACATTTGTCACAGCAACCACAAGCTTTAAGTCATCTAGTTTATCCACCTGCTGGATGGCTCCTCCCTTCTGAACCAGGACCGCAACAGTGGCACAGTCTGATGCACCATGATGCAATGTCAGCTCTACTCGTTGGTTAGCAGTGGCTTGGACCTGCTTGTGTTCTCGCTCCACATGCACTATCCGCTGTTTGGAACCCGTTTGCTTCAGCTCCTGGTCATTCTTGTCATGCCAGACATGAAGTCTTGGAGCATTCATCATCGCATCTGCGAGCCGCTCAGTGTACACCCGGAGGAACAGCCTATACTGCATGGCAGCCGGATTCACGTGTGTGTTCTCGAGGAGGGTTAAGAGTGGAACTGCCACAGGCTTCTCAACACCTGCCCGTAGTTCTAATTCCGTGAACCCCTCAGTCCACCCCACAGTGTAATACCCCTTTCCCATCGCATAGAAGGTTGGGCCATGAGCCAGCGGACCTAGGACTCGGTACTCATCGTTCACATAGGTGGTGTCCATGGTACTGTTGCTCTGCACGATCTCCCACCTGTTCAGAACCTACGGGGCTCTACCGTCTGTTCTATTGTGCTCTGAAGCTTGAACTCGAGTGTCAAGCTCTTGATCTCGTGGATCTGTGCCGAGATTGCAAAGTCAATGTACTTCCCAGCAGCGGACAACGGGTTCTCATTATGTATACTGGGTCGAATGACCATCAGGCAGTCCTTCCGAGGATCAGTGCGGTGCGATGTCATGGGTTCAACGGCCCCATCTGGATGTTGCACATACTGCAGCATGTTTAAGGTCTGGGTATATAGAGGGGTTAAACGGCTGCCATGTTTGGTAAAGTTCTCCAGCAGATTGTCTATAGGCAGCAGGACAAGTTGGCATGACTTTCAGCATGACAGCCACAGCGTGCACTGTCCCACTATGACAGAGTCCAAGGACTGCTTCGTGACATCAACATTATCCATGAGTGAGCCAAAGTCACACCTCTATCTGGTGCGGAGATACTGGCCACCATAGAGGAAGGAGCGCCAGCTCGTAGTACAAAGGAACTCCTGACTTGGATACTCTACCGGAAGTTTGACAGCACCCAGGGCAAGGCACTCATCAACCTACATGTGGCCCCATCCAACAGTCCTGTTATTCTAGCTCTCCACAGGGTGAGGGTCGAACCCAAAGATCTACTAACGGTCGGGAAGTGGGCTGACGTATTTAGACTCCATAGCCAGGAAGAGCGAGAGTGGCTGGATAGAATCCAGTCCGGAGCAAATAACGCCCTCAGCGAGGTGGTCAGTGGCGCTGTAGCAGAAGGTACTCAGAAGGGGGAGGCGGTTGGCTGCAAGGAGGCTGTTGAGAACATCGTCAATGCAAAAGGGCGCTGGGGAGTGGTCAGTGATCTGGATGCATTTGTGAAATTTCCAGAAAAGTACTACAAGGACTACCTCATCAAAGCCCCTAACAAGTCAAATGCTAAAGCCTCGTGGGGAAGGTGGGTCTTCCGTGAGATACACCAGATTAACAAAATCCGAGACAATGACCCTCAGTGGCTAGAGTTTGAGTGAAAGTATCATCTTGAGAAAGAGAAGAAGAAGCCACAGGCTTCTGCCAAAACTGTCGAAGTAGTTTCTGACGAAGTAGCTTCTGCCGAAGTGGCATCTGATAAAGGTCCTCAAGCCTCTGACGAAGTAGGGGAGACCGAGGACGAAGTAGCGGAGACCGCGCAGCCTTCTGATGAATGAAAAACAGTTGCCGCAGAGACCGCCGCGGTCTCCGCTCAGTCTGTCAGCGATGACACGTAGAGCAGGCTAGTTTCCTGGCTGGATTCAGCTTGTAGGTGAATGTCTGCACCTTTTCCAGAGATGGCTTGAAGTGTGACAGCTCACCTGTCTCCTTGTTGCTGAAGATGAAGCGGTATAGCTCAGCTGCCCTCTGTACACCTGCGATAAAGTCCCCTTTGGTCTCCTTGAGGGTTAGTCTGTCGTATATGGTCTCGAGCAGGGAACGTCCACACTTGGAGCTGAAGTATAGCAACCGGGCATTGTGGCGGATGTCTGGTGAGATCTCGCCGGTGTGCTTCTGAAAGAGGATGAAGACAGTCATCTTTGTGTGTCGCCTGGTGATATTGCTGAGGTAGGTGACTGTCTTCTGGTCCATTGCAGGGTCATCGATAACTAGAACAAGTAGTTCTGTCAGTCAGGCTGCCAGCAGCTTCTCCATCAGTGCTTGCAGGTTCTGCGTCTTGGTGATTGGGACATTGTACCATTGATCATTACTGTCAACCTCCTCAGTGGTGGAGTCAGACACCAGAAGGATGTATTGAGAGTGTAGATGTTCGGCCAGGAGAGGCCGCAGCAAGAAGTTTTCCCATGTCCTGACGTGGCAATGATCAGCACCACCTGGCCAGCATCGGCCAACCTACTGTCGAATGGTACAGACATGTGTGCAGAGGATGGTTAGCACTTAGTCGGCGGTAGTCTCGTCTATATCTGGGAGACTAAACGCCGGTACTTCCTGCACCAGCTCTCTTGCCTGCAGAGTGGGGAATCCTGCACCTCCGCCAGATACGAAGGATGCGATGGAGGCCTCAAGCATGAAATCCCAACAGCAGCTGAGAAGATAGCATAGAGGGCCTGTGTCAGCACCCACTGAATAGTACATCCAGTATCTGTATGATACATGCATGGGAAGCCATGACTATCCTGTGGTCTTAAATCTGTGTACACCTGTAAGCTATGACCCTTACCTGGGCCGAGGTAGTTCAGCACATCGAGAAGCCGTAGCTCAGGTGTTATGAGGAACATGGTCTGACTAGCTTTCTTGGGGACTTTCACTGTACCAATATATATTTTTTATTTTTTTTGTTTCATGACAGTATTACTTTCTAAACGGCAAACCAAATAACCCTGACTTCTTGACCCCTGGTAGCCAGAGGCTGGCGGTAGCACCTGTTTGGCCATCGACAGTGATATTGTTCAGGAAGAGGGTACCTTTCTTGAGATTATCTCCATCCTGGACGAATGAGCTCTGTGGTTTCAGGAGATCCTTAACCAGTTCCTGTGCAAAGGACTCCGCCCTAACCTTGATAGATCCAGCCTCATCGACTCCGAGCATACCTCGCATCGTCGCCCTCTCCTTGATGCCCATCCCCTTGTATACAGTCTTAGCCTTGTTAATGGCCGATTGTCCTACCGTATCAGTGTCCCCGATGAGATCTCGGGCTGGGATGGTACCTCGGATCTCCAGCGGGTCTCCCTTCTCATCGAAGTCTAGGAAGGAGATAGGGGCAACGTTGTCCTCTGAACCGAGGCGTGCCTCGCCCAAGTGAGCAAGATCGCCTAGCGCTTTGCTTTCTAGGTCCGTGAGTGATAGTCATAGTCATATACAGACGGCCTAAACCTACTAGTCATAACCCCAGTGAAATAGTTGGGCCTAGGAGGACCCAACAGTCGGCCAAGGGAATAGGTAGCAGTGCTCAGGGTACTGGCCCTCTCTGCAGGGGCATGCCTTGTGGGCAGTACACCATTCCCGGGCATTGGCGATCCACAGTCTGCATGCTCGACTATGGGCTACACACCGCCCTCTGGCATGCCATGCCTCATATGCTGCAGGGGTCTCGTGATCCATCTCTCACTATTCAGATGGGTTAAACATAGGCGAAGATGATCTCAGCCATTGCACTCGTTGCTAGCTCTAGAACCGTGGCCTCCATTAGTGTAACACGTTCACCCATGATCTTGGTGGCAGCAGTGTAGGAGGCACCACTGAGGGCGATCTTTGGGATGGGTTGAGTTATTCTGAGACAGTGCCCGGCCACCCCACTCACCCCTGTAGCGAGGACAGCTGCAGTGGTGGCAGGAAGAACCTCATTTCCCCCTGTCATCTTCACCACGGCCACATTCGACGCCACGTTGCTGGCGACATGGACTGCCAGAGGTTTTGCTTTGGTCAGTAACTTCTGTGTCTTGGTTCGCAGCAGGTTCTCCACCTTCTGAAGACTCGCCTGGCTCTCAGGCAGTTGCTTCACGATCTGTACCATTGACGTCATTGTTTAAGCACTGAGTATACAATGCAGTTAAATGTCTGCGTCCCTTGTCGAGAGAGCTAATAAGATCTTCCCAGTCTGCATCTGCCAGGTGGCTGGGTTGGTACTCAGGAATATTCATCTCTCTATTGAGACATCTTAAACATGTCTGGGCTCACGCTATGTGAGAAGTACTATGATGTCTTCCGGAGGGAGTTGAAGGACTACAAGAAGAAGACACCAGAGGAGCTGAAAGCTGTGAAGCTCTATCTAGGATTTGGCAAGGGACACATCTGCTTCCTCGAATACCTTATCATGGGCGGGAGTATCGTCGAGCAGCTCCTGTGAGCTAAAGGTTTCTACAAGGATCGGGAGTATCTGTCAGATGTGTTTCAGCAGTTGCAGACCACCATGGCCTCCCCAGACTCAGAGCTGAACAAGGCTCTGCGATACTACAAGCTGGAAAAAGAAGGCGCTGCCGAACCCTCCAGCCCTTGGATGTGCATGCTGGCAGCGGGTATGGAGGCTGTAGGGCATGCCAAGCTGGTTCAATGTCTCACCGTAGTCCCCACCGCTACTGTAGAGAGTCAGGATAGTCTTATAGCTGATTTGCTAGCGGCGGAGCAGGCTGATCCCAAGCGCCATGATAGCTAGGCCTGACACCACATGTAGATCTACCACGGGAAGGGGTGTCATGTCGACTGGCTGCCGTGTCGGGGCGCCTGGAGCTGCCGTGTTGACTGGCTGCAGTATCAGGGTCGGAACGACTGTGTGGCTCATACTACGCATAGGTGCGTTGATGGCAGTGTTGAAGCCGAAGTGGACACCGGGGGAACTCCCCTAGACTATCATGTTGTTATAGCCCTTGACTTGGAGGTCCTCGATGTTCACGATCATGTTGCTCAGAATCAACCATAGGTTTGCGACAGACCTTTTGCAACCCCTGCTGGAACTTAGCAATAAGACTAGTCAAGGGTGTACCCAGGAGGGGCGGTTGGCTCCGGATGACTGTCGTGAGGTTCCGTGGGAAGGCCATCTATACTGGTGTTCTTAAAGCTACCATACAGGCAGCACACTATTTGTAGTCATCTCGACTCCAGAGACCAGTGAGGTGACCTCGCCGTAACATCTCGTTTTTTAACTCCTCCATATCAATCCGCCCACTGGAGCCTTTGAGGTATTGCTGTCGCACTTCAGGTTTCTCCGTGCGGTACAGGGCTTGGACCTTCAATATATGGTGGTACTCTTCATCAGTGACCTGGCCATCCTCGAGAGCTTTGCTGACAGACTCGTCGATAGTCCATAGCATACTCTGTGCCAGTGCCACATACTTAGCATGCTTCTACAGCCTCCTTGTGATCTGCCGCTGCCCCACCACCAAGCCCGTGGCCAAGACAGTGGCAGCTAGTGTTGCGCCACCCAGCGGGATGGCGACGATGGCCCCCACCCCTGTAGCGAGAGTGGCCGCATCTGCCACCCCAAACACTGGCTCAAATCGCACCTGCAGCAGTGGTTGTATGCGCGAGGATGTTGTAGGCTGTCTTATATCACCTGCACGTTCTGCTGTACATTTCATGGCCGAGATTCTGTCTGATGGTATCTATCTGCCAGAGTCGCCAGCCATGGATGGTACCACCCTTGTCAGCCATCAGGGAGGGGTATATTCTCGTTGCTTCCGCCACTCTGATTTTGCCATAGTATACCAGGAGATTAAACCTGCATCACCTGCAGAATCTGCTCATGAGTCCTAGAAGAGTACATTTTGGAGAGCCTGGCGAACCATGCCAGCTTGCTGGTTTCGAGACAGACGTCTCTTAGACAGAGGTCATCCAGCACTATGTCGGGTGCCAGTAGCTTTCTGAGACATGACATCTGGAACTTCACCTTATGACCAAGATAGTGGGTCTGCCGCTGGATGGCTTTCTTGGTCTTACACTTCTGCACCATCTCCTCTTCCCACCGTATGACATCTGGCTCATCCTCATCTGTGACGACACCTGGCTCATCGTCATATGTGAAGACATCTGGCTCATCATCCCACTTACTCTCTGGCTCATCCTCGCCTGCGGTCTCTGCTGCATTGTCCTCGGTCTCCGCTACATCTGGTTCATCGTCGTATGTGAGGACATGGTCCTGCTTAATCTCCTCCGGAGGGACTGCCAGTATCGGGAACCTTCACTGTTCCCTCGCATCCTTACAAGGCTTGCATTCCACTGATACCAGCCCTCCCGCTGTAGTCGCTCTCCTTCTTGTTGCAGTGTGAGCATCTGTTCGTTTAAGGCCTTTATCTGTGCAGGGGTCATGAAGGGGCAACCCTGTAGCAGGCTCTTCATCATCTCAGCAAAGGTCAGATATTCCTGGTGTGATATCATGTTGTCCTCAGGTCAATGAGCAATAAGAGTGTAAACTCTAAATGGGCATCCGATATCCCATCCGTGCTCTCATATATGTTAATGGAGGGGCTGTCAAACAGGTGATTTACAGGTGTGAACAGGCTAGGACTGATAGCTTTCCATAGGTTGCTGTTGGCACCTGGGAGATACTCTATTACATCCCGGCCAACTTCTACCAGTGAGCTGCTGTGTGCGCTGCCCAGAGGTTGATGTAGCACATCAGCGTGTTTGTATGTTGTGCCTCAAGGACGTGATGAAGGAGCGCCTGGGTCGCAACATAGATGGCCACAAGATCGTGTTTCAGTACGTTTTCCCGAAGAGGAAGTACATCCTCGAGCCGTTGATTGAGCTCTCGGATACAGAGGTGGCAGGCATCAACACCCTAAATAATGACCTCAGCTTTCATCTGGTCAAACCCTATTCGAGCGGTGCCTCGCCGATGGCCCATGATGGCCTTCTATTGACCCTGGCAAAAAACCTGCAGTTCATATTTGAGAAGAATGAAGTGTGGTACCGCGCTGGACCGGGGGTGACTGGCAAACATGGTCGGCCCTATATAGGCCTCCCGCAGTCATTGACATAGAGGTTACTCCCCTCGCCACTGTTATGAAAAAGGATGGGACAGTTCGAAAGCTCTACAATCGGGGATCATCCTTCCTCAAATACATAGGTGAAGGTGTCTCCCTGACGAGGGTGGGTCACTGGATCGGGGTTACAAGTGGAAAGCTCTTGCTGCGTCGTCCATTCGATGGACCAGAAGAAACTTCCAGGAGGGCACCCTATGGGTAGATGGTGTGTCACATGTCTCAAAAGTCAAGGGTGCTGTTAAGCTACTTCAGCGAGTTGGACTCACTAGCCTGCAAACGACTCATATAGTCCTAGAGCTACGTTTCTTAGCCAGTGGCAGAGTGAAGCAGCTAGCCCCTGCCCCTGAGGGGATGAAGATCACTATCGATCCAGATGGAACAGGGCTCAATCTGGCACAGATATTTCTCGAGAGGTTCACTCTGTTCAGTTTAACTCTTCATATATAGCCATGATTCTCATCATACTGCTCGTGCTGGCGTCTACAGCAGTGGCACATTAGATGCCAAGTGGGCCCACTTCCGGGATGCCCCCCCCCTCAGTACAATCCTTGGGCCGACCCCTTGCAGAGAAACATTTACGACCGCTTTCACCCACGTAAAGAGATCGAGTCTGTCTGCCACTTCTATGGGGTGGAGAGGGTAGGCCGTGGTTGTCTGCTCGAGACCCCTGCTCAGCACCAGATTCTCTGCGTAACATGTGAACATGCCAGAATCTGCTGTGGTTCACACGCTAATCACTTTAGCCTCCTCCCAGGTGAGCGTTGTCAAGGTAGATGGAAGCCCCTATGGGTGGTCCTATCATGCCGATGCGACTCTGGCAGAGACTACGTGTTTGTCTGAGCCTACACAGAATAGAGCGAGAGAGAGAGAGAGAGGCCGGCCATGTGGTTGATGGCGATCAGTGGTGTATATCGCTGTGGGGGCTTGTCTCTAAATGGGCGTTCAGCCCCTGGTAGTAGTAGTAGTGTGATACTACCTCCCTGGCAGCCGTTCGGCGATCCGTGGTGGCGCCCGTCTCAACAACCTATGCCCCAGGGATTGAGAGGGCGGTGGGGGGCTCAGTTGTCTAAATGGAAATCCGGTTGAGGGAGGTGGGGCTCATTTGTCTAAATGGAAACCCAGTTGAGGGAGGTGGTATCATTTTGACCCCGACACTACTACTTGATCATATTCCGTTTGGCTCCAGAAATTCTATTCAGAATTTTTATTGATCGATTTTTTGGGTGAAAATACTAGATTTTAGGCCAAATTTACTGCCAAATGTCAAAACCATAGCCTCCTTCCATAACCATTTGATGGATTTCAATCAAATTTGGCTCAGAAGGACCATAGGCAGGCTCCGTATGATCGATTCATAATTCTGATTGGTCAATTTTTTGTTGTTGAAATCTTAGATTTTATGAAAGACTTAATGGAACGTGTCCAAATGCATCACGTGATTAGCCGCTTGTTGCATTTCAACCAAGTTTGGCGTGAATGACCCTATGGTGATACACTCCAGAACTGCTATTCAGAATTTTTATTGTTAAGTTTTTCGAGTGAAAATTTTAGATTTTGTGAAATATCTACTAAAAATATCAATCTCCATCTCTTCCTTAGCTGCTTGATCGATTCCAAATGAAGTTGGCTAGAAGGCCCTTATTGTGATAGCTTCTGTAAATACCATTCAGAAATTCCATAGGTCAAATGTACCAGTGGCCATCATGGATTTTCATACCGTCCAGAAATACTATAGGAAATGAATCAGACCAGCTTTAATCGATTTCTCGAGAACCACATGGTGGATTACAACGAAAGATCGGTGAATGGTTGATTTGCTCCAGAACTTCGACTCAGAATTTGATTAGTCTATTTTTCATGTAGCCATCTTGTTCTCGAAAATGACATCTCAGGAACGGCTGTACAGATCATTCTGAAACTCATTAGATTTAATTTCATCGATAGCTAATGACGATTAAAGTTTGTTCAAGAGAACTGTATCCTTAATAAAACATGTCTGTCATCGACCAATCACGATCTTGGCGTTGGTGGACATATTGGGTTTTCTTTGGCTGGATGGAACCTAAGGTTCAATTTGATTATGTAATCGGCGTCCATCATTACTTTCCACTAAATATCATTCGTACTGAATTCTAAATTGTGTCTTTTATGTCTCGTTGCTGCTGAAATCAAAGTATTACGTCTGTTCAAATGCCAATGGTTCATAAGCTAATGGTTCAAATACTACTGCCTGCAAGTGCTGATGGTCCAGGTTAGCATTAAGGCCCTCGGGCCTCTTGTTTCATCGGCTGTAACACAACTGGAAGGTTCGCTGGAAAAGGGAAACAGTCCTACTAGCATGTGCTCCACAATGCCAATGACCGACTACTAGACACCTTTTTCCAGTTGGGTAAATCCGAAATGTCATTTGAAGGTGTGATAGAATCAATACATGAATTTGTCTGCAAGCTATACAAACCAGCTATTCAAGCGCATTCAAGCTGAAGCAGAAAAGCTTCCACCAACAAAGGCCTCACTCAGGTATTAGCTATTACATGCTCATTATCACGCTATCCTATGGTGTCATGGAACAATTGCACAGCCGATTCTGCCATCACAAGAATTGTATAAATGGAGGAACGAAAATGGTCTGCTAATTCCCATCATAGCAACCTGCACCAAATGCAATACTATAACTGGTTAGATGCGGATGCGGTGTTGGCTAGTGTAATGGCAGCAACTGTTCGTGTCGTAAGCAAAGTGTGGTATGCACGGAGATGTGTTTGTCTGAAGGGTCAGTTGACAGTTGTGATATAACTATAAGCTTGTGCACACGGGAGATAATCATCTTGTGGCTTCCAAAATCTGTTGTCCGTTATGGACATGTTTGACTAACATTAAAATTGACATCACATTGAAGTGATATTACCGATATAGAGATAAAATACATGGTGCAATAGACCTCTTGGCGGAACATTTATAATAGGTCGCGCAACCGAACAGCATGACCTAGATTTAATAGTCAGATAGAAGTACATGGTATATATACAATCGCGTTTGTTACTTCCACATTTACAGTACGGGCAATGGTATAACTAGCTTTCTAGCATCATGAGGATCATTTTGATATGCAATATGTTATACTTTTCTTGACTCCTGACAGTCCTCTCACCGTGAAGTGGTGATGATTTCTTGCCTTTTTGCAGATAGTACATTTTCCAGGCTCGGGAGGAGCAGGAGCCGACTCGGAAATCACAAGTTTAAGTCCATCTAGTTTTATATATTTTTATCTTCTGACTTTGCCATGGGTATTTAAAGAATATTTAATGTTGAGTAATAGACATATATAGCGTTAACGTTTTCTGTTGTGTTATGGATGGCAGAGGTCAAATATAGTGCCTGAGTTATGCGCGTGAGAATCTTTCTCCTGGTTGTAATGGGCAGCCATCTTGGATTTATGGTGACTTAGACCTCAGACAACCTTGAAACCCCCTTCAATCAATCAATCAATCAGCCCTGTAGGTCAAATAGCCTCTGGGCGAAAATTTACCTGGTCGCTCTAATCGGCCATCTTGAATTTCAGTAATAATGTTCAATCAATTTCAACGCCATTGTATTCAGCACACGTAAAACCACACAATAGACATCAAAAGCATTTTTACAGTGTTTCCATCAGTACCTATGTGAATTTTTGGGTCGACGGCGGCCATGTGGCAGTTATTTTGAACATAGCCGTTCTCAAGTTATTCAGGGTTTTTTCAAATTTCACCTAGTGGAGTTTTAAAGCTATATGTGTCTACTACTCATATCAACATCCAAAATCTCTTCAGCGTGTATAGCCAGGTCTATACGGTAAGGCCCCGGATTAAAACGAAGATGGATGCCTTGATAGTGGAACATTTGTTTTCGCTGTGTTCCGCCTCAATCTCTCACAAGATACGCAATGGCCCGGTATACTTAACCACATGGGGGATGAATTGGCTCAGTCTCATTCCTCTTTTCATAAAAGTTATTTTCTGCTAATCATGTAAACCTACTATAAACATAAGGGTGATATAATGTATATAGCGTTTGCATTACGCAATACCTTGATGCAGAATGATAAATACATATAGCGCAACATTGCTTGTGCCAGGTTTTAGTCTGTTGGTTATCGCTATGGGAAACGTTTATATAGCATGCTATTCATATAGTCGTCGCTATATTATCGTTAGAGCAATATACTTTCGTATACGAATTGTTTTATTGTTAGTCTCGCCACCAAGTCTCCCGGTACATGTAATCACACATGTACGGGCGTACGTTCGTTCGTGCGCGCATGCGTGCGTGTGTGCGTGAGTAGGTGTACGCACGTGGTTGCGCGTGCATGCGTGCGTGCGTGCGTGCGTGCGTGCGTGCGCGCCCGCGCGTATATGCGGTCTCCAGTGTGGACAGTGGCTGACGAGCTAACTCGTATTCTACTTTTTCAATAAATGGAGGGGTGGTGTGGGGTGGTGGTTGTTGTTGACTTACTCTTGTGGTCCAGAAAACGTTGTTGATTTCGGGGTCAGAAATGATGTTGCACTCAGAGCACTACATTCCGCGTAGCTATGGTAAGTTCCTGGGAAGATCGCCTCGTCCGAGGATGTCGAGCACAGTTTCTTGCTTGAAGAAGGTTAGACATACTCAGAGTTGCCTCTGTATGCGGATGTCAGCCCGCAATCCTTGATGACTTAGTTTCCCAACAAAGTTGGTACTTACGGAGGAGACGGCGTGGAGGTGTCATCTTTCTCCCGCATGTTAACTATGCGGCTAGGAAGAAGGCTCCTATTTCGGGGGCCAGTCCATCCATCCGTTCATACGTAATGACCCGTTCATCATCATTAGTAGGGAAGCCAAGGTTGAAAAAATCAATTCTCACCTATCAGAAAGTAATAGTTTATATTTGTGTTTTTTCCCCTTCTTCTTAACGAGTTTTTGGAAAATGTCTGTTAGCAAGATTATCCGTCTTGCAAGTTCCAGATTTTGCCAATTAACTACTCTATTGACAACCGCATTTCTGCATTGTGACAGAATATGTATTCGCGTGGAATAAAGTAAGAATATCAAAAGCAACTCCGATTTTGCATGAAATATACATTACATAAGTACAAGCACCTTCAAGACAATTGGCCATTTTATTCTTACGAAATTGGAATTTATTTCAAATAATTGTGAAATTCTGTAATTTTGGTTCATTATTTAGTAATTCTGCATATATATATATATATATATATATGCAGAATTACTAAATAATGAACCATTGGCGAGCTGTTCACGTACAAGGACAACACTTTCCAAAAAAACAACGCACACGACTCCCCTTCGTTTTGAGATATAATATACCTATATATGACTCAGGGATGAAATGTTATTAGCCATTTGGTACGCAGACCCCCATTGTGGGCCTCAGTATACGTAAATTACTGTTAAATCACTGTTTTCACAAATGTCAGGAATCGGATAGATTCAAGGAAATTGTATTATTCTAGATCAGGTATGCAAATGGACTTAAAACATACAATTTCACAAGTTTCAAACTAGTATTTTATAGATTGCAAACATCTCAGATTTTAGATTATCACGCTTGACCATTGAAACGCAAAATTACCATTGTCCATATATGCACACATAGTAGTTAAGAATTAAATAAAGTACTCACCCAGAACAATAGGCATAGATGCAGACAGTCCTGACAGAGAAACAAGGTAGTCTTAGATCATGTGGAGGATAAAAGAATTGCAGTATTATGAAAACATATGTACAGTGAAACCTCTCTTTAGCGACCACTTCATGGGTCATTTATAAGTGGTTGCTGAAGACACCTGTTCACTTAATATGGCTAGTAATGCAGTTAATGACTTTTGTAAGCACAGGCTTGTTGTTCTTAAAGATGGGTTGTCTTACGACCACCCGTCTTTATGAACCACCATATTATGGTCCCAAAAGTATGTGGCCACTATAGACAGATTTGAATGTATATATATCTGTGAGTATGTATTATATGTATGTGCGTGTGTGCATGCATTCCTGCATGCCAGTCACATGGGCCATATTTGAAAGACTTAACCCCTACCACATAAATTCTCCATCGACCCGCAGCAACAGGCCACAACACAGATTTCACCAGCTATGCCACAAGGACAGCCATTTGTACAAAGTGGTTTGCCTTTATATTGCTTGCAGCTACAATATGATTTTGGTAACTGTTTTATGCCTGGTTTTGGCGGCTTTGTCATTTTAATTGTTGTAAGAACCAATCTGATACAGACCTTCCAAATCCGTCTGTTGGATCAGGTAGTCCGAAAGTCTGATTATGAGCATTTTTGTGCATAACAAACAGAGCCCGATGGCAGTGTTGCAAACAAGCATCTTCTGTTGGAGGAAGTGTCCGTATATCACTTCTGAATGACGCAAACACGTGTTCTCTCAAAAGGTCCAATGATGAGAAGGTGGGGTTTGTTATATAAGGATGCTACGACCAGTCTAACATCTCCAATCACGTCCCCATATGTATCCGTACTATTTTCGCCATAGCTTGCTAATGCTTGTAGTTTGTTTTCCGTCATCAAGGAAATGGCAACCTTCAATGCCTTCCCTTTTCCTTTGGATAAAATGTAGCTGACGGTGTCGCAACCTGTGATGACATAGGTCGCGAGTAAGATGGAGGAGACGTATGTGGGTGTGTGAGTCAGCATAGTTGTCAGACGAACTACCAAGTCGTGAATAGGAAGAAATTTCCCCATGCGTAGCATCTACATTTCTTTCGAAATGCTCACGGTACTATGGTATATGGCCATCATTATCACGTTAGTGTCATCTGCGTAAATTACTACACGATGATAGCACGATGATAGCTCAGTTTGTTCACTAAATAGGTGGCATGTACCATGCGGCGCGTATCAGACCCTTCATGGTCCAAGCAGGATAATTCATCAATGTCAACAACACCATTTATGGTCACGGACACCGTTTTACGCGAGTTCTTAAATGGGCCACCTAAAACTAGTGTAATAGCATTGAGCTTTTGTCTCGACTCTGGCTTCATCTATTCTTCTGAGAGGTAATCCAATATATTTGCCTTCGTTTTCTCATGCCCCATCAGCTTGGCCCATACAGGAAGTAATACCCCTGATGCAAGAATGTATTCTGCAGTTTCAACTTTAGTCCTGTTCTGTTGTTCTTCTTGTTTCAAACTCTGTGTTGGTGCAACGTCATGGTTATCGCCAACAAAATGTATTAAGTCACAACCATCAGACTTCATAGCGATTATCTTGTTGAGATACGCATTTTGAATGCTTCAAATGTTCTAGTGCCAAGGTTTTAGAATTTCTGTAGGAAACACATAGCATCTACAAGAAATGTGGTTGACATATCACAAACCGGCAGGTAAGAATGTTCATCCATTGTTGCATATGTTTTCATTTCATTATAATAATCTGATTTACAACCGTTTCTCATTTTATGAGTGTCATGTTGCACATCAGGTTCAAACAGAGAAGATGGGTATTAGGTCCATTCTTTGCTGTTTTGATTGGCTATAAAACAAGGAACGAGTCACTGTTATTTCCTCTTGATATATTTTCTTTATCTGTGTGACTTTCCTTTTTGTCTTTGTTTCTGCAAATGGTGTTATAATAGGTGGTGCAATCGCATCCGAGTTGCTTGCTTTCGCTGCTTTAACCACCACTTTCCGTTTTTTAGTCGCAAAAGCCAAACTTGTGTTTCTGGCTTTTTATCCGGTAACAATACGTATCAAAGAATCATCATTGTCAACACCTGAAAAGGGATTTATCATTTCAAATCTTACAACATTCACGAGTCTTGCGATCATCTCCTTTTCTTCAATGGCATTCCTGTTTGTAGCTAGCTGTAAATCTTCTTCATTGTTTAGGTGGGTCATTATCTTAACATTTTCACCAACCTTAGTCATGAAAGGTACTGCTTTAACATGCTTGTCTCGTGCGGATTCATTAAGACTGACTCCCTTGAACATAGATGTTTTCCCCTCCTGGCTAAATGTCTGCTCAAGTCGTAAGTCTGTCCACACGCCATTGAATGAAGCTGGTGTCTATCTTACTGTGAAGTTGCCACACAAAACTGATTGTACACGTTCAAGTGTGTATGTGGAAGTTCATTCAGTTCATGAAGGTACTGTGGAAGACATACCATGTAATTATGATCCTTCATGGACACTAATAATGGTAAGATTTTCTCAGCTTCCTCTAAGTGTTTCTGCCAATTACCAGATCTTTCTGATTCAATGTATCCTAGAACAATGGTTAGCACATTGGTATATGTATCCCAGTATTTGGTTGTTGTATGGAGTTTCAAGGAACTCATCCCAATTTTCTTGCAGCTTGATATCCTCCATAAATCTTAGCAGATCATACAATTTTTCTTCACCTGGATCCTTTGCAAACTCTGTCAATGGTGAATGTAGACCACTTGGTATTTCGATATCACCTTTCTCCACCATCCACTGTTCAAATGCTTCCCATTTCAATGAAAACATTGCTTCCGCAGCAAGAGAATGACGCCGAACCATCTTATAATAATCAATTCCAGCCAGTACTTTATTTGCTGTTCATTTCCTGCATAACTCAGCCTTCTCCATTACATCTACAATTCCGCCATCAGTCATCACTTTACCGAGGGCACCCATGTAGTTCATTCGAATGTGGAATCCACCTAACTGCTTTACAATAGAGCCATAGTTATCTGGGAATTTCGCTGCCAGACCTTTGACAATGTCATATATCATTATCTGCTGTAACAACAACATATTCTCAGTTCAATGTATCTGCTGCCTTGAGGACATAATCCATAACAACCTCTCGTTTGGTTGGAGATTCTGAGCATAGTGGTCCATATCCTATCGTTGTTGACTCTTCTGCATTGTACGTCTGTTTCTGAAAGGTTGTCCATGTTAGACTTATGTTCAGATCATCGGGTAGCATAATGTTTTTTGGTATCATTTGAGACAGCATCCAAACTATGTTTGTGTCATTCAGCTTATATTCATTATCTTCTGTGCCAGGTAAATTTGGATTAGTCAAAAGCGGTCTTTGTCTTCTGTCTTTCAGACTTAAATGGGCGACATCTATAGTGAATGGATTTGAAGCCTTTACTGTTGTTTTCCTACATTTTGGAAACTTTGTGGCAAAGAAATCTCTTTCTGTTTTGCAGTTGTGTCTTGGTTATAATGGTATAGAATGCGTGTAGTAGCATGCAGGCTTGTTCCGTATTTTCAGGAAAGTCTAAATTATCAAAAGCGAATTGTGTAAACAAACCTGGCAGCATATTTTCTGGCATGAATACCCCATTTACTTCAGTATTATCATTTACCTGTTCTGCTGCATGAGTTATATACCGTTGCGCATCTGCACAACCTATACTGTTGCCAAACCTATTAAGAAGTGTAATTAGCTCTTTGCTACGACTTTGTTTGAAAATATACAATCCTACACCCACATGTTCTGGAATCTGCATTGAAACACCTGTTGTCCCATGCACAAAGTCTTGGCTTAAATTAAGAACACACTCATGCAGATCGCGATTCAAAACGGCACGTCCACAATTGTTCATTTCAAAGCCAGTATTGGTAATTAACAATGCCACATGATTATACATTTCTTTTGTTACCAAGTTACTTGCACAGTCATATGATATATTAATGTTAGAAATGTTCTCATCATATGCTTTTCCTGTGATAGTGGATGTTCTTTGATAGATGACTGGATTTCTTTGGCTGCATGGAATGATTGTCTGTTAAGACTCTGTTTGTCACAGGGCATGGGTCCCGGTATCGTAGACAGGCTCGAAGGGGAACCTAAAATCCATACAATTAAATTCAGCTTATTACTATGCTTGTTCCCAAAGTGACGGCGAGAGTAGTGTAATTAGTCAGGAAAGGACAATGTCATTTGTGGTCATATGGTCAACGTCATTTCGGTCAACGGGGGCTAGCTGTGCGTTAAATAGCATTAAATAACATTAACGGTGACCAATAAAGCGTGTGGCCATTTAACATGTTATCCACTATAGTGGGCTTGATTAACTGATGTAACGTTTTTTGGTAATTGTGAAACGAGCCGTCTTACAACCAAATGTCTTAGAGGACCATCAGAATGTGGTCCCACAACCAGATAGCCACTATAGACCATCTGCACAAGATCACTGAATACGCACGTACTTCTGCTTACTGTACAAATAGTATAATGACGTAAATTTGCTAAAAATATAATTCGATAAAGTCACGAGGTGACAGCAATTTTAATTGGTGTGAAAATATAGGGGTAGGGGTAATTGGACTCTATGTCTCTGCAATGCTTCGGCCAATTGCATTAAGCAATATCTTAATGGTCAGGGTATATATATGGTATTATTTAAACAAATTATTATACAGACTAATTGAAAAGAGTATTTGGGGCATATTTTATAATTAACCATGCCTACAACAAAAAACACCGAAAAAATCTAACTTTCAAGAGTGAAAATACATTTTCCCAAGAAATAATACACGCATCACTTCAAAGCTTTCTCAAAACTATTTGTGTCATGTAATCTTAAATCTTAAATGCTGATATGCTATATTCATTAGCGTTGGCATTCAACTTTTAAGCCATGGGTTTCCCAATGGCAATATCAAACAGAAATGTGGGCGTGCCCTTAATATAGCAATATCTCATTTTTGCAATCCAGATATTCTTGCTAACAAGTATTTCCATAAAACGAACAGACACGCGATTTACAAAATGAATAGCTATCAACTATTACTTTCCGACAAGCAAACTCCTTAAATAATGGATTTTTAGCATGTTGGCTCCCCTACTACACGTATATTGCCGAACATGGTGTTTACACACATGCCAGACAAGATGCACTGACGAACAGATGAACAGCCATTACAGCAACAATACCGGAATTGTAAGACAAATATGGTAGTGGTGGTACGTTATGAGAGTGAAACTTGGAAGATGACAAAATGACGTGAAATAATCGTTGGCACATTCCAAAATATGTCTGATTGCTGTGTTCTGCAGCTGTAGTAGTAGAAACATCCTGCAGTTGCTATCAGTCCTTCTTCGCATTTGACCACTGTGTCAAAAAGGCTTTGTGTTTGCTGGCTCCTAGTAAGACGAATTACAAGGCGCGCTCCGTGCTGGCGTGTCTTCTGACATTCTTAGCACATGGCCAAACATGGACCATCTTTGCTGGGCAACTTATGCGAACAGTGGTGATGACGTTATTCCCAAAAACCTCCTAAGAATAATATTGAAAATGAGAAATGGCTAGATAAGGAGAACAGCAAGCACGCGCAACGTCAAGAACACGTGAAGTACAGTGATGAAAGTAGTTCGGCTATGTAATAAGGATGGATAAAGAAGATGCTAGCAGGACCGACCTGAAGGGAAACCCGAAAATGGAAATGCCAGGACAGACATGGCAAAGAACAGTGGAAAAATAGAGGAAATAGTTATCGTCGACAGAACTAATAACTGATGTTGATTTCTGGTCCCACTCCCCACGGGTGCTAGAAGTACCCTGTGAGAAACTGCTCCAAAATTAATTGAGTGATTCATTCTGTCACTCAAGTATCTGATGTCATATGAATAGTATCTTGCTGTTAGCTGACACCTCAATCAACTGACATAGGTTTAGTACGAAAATGGCAACGGTCTGACAGTAACAATCTGAATTGGATTTCGTTAGTGAATTTGCAATTCAAGAAACATTATTGGCAGCAACGGCTCCCAGGCAAATTAGTTTCAAACTATTCAAAAGTTCCCCGTATACGTGTCAAGATCGATTCAGACGTACGTACACAGTGCTTATCTAGAGATGGGCGGGCCATAGCTAGAAATGTGTCCGTTATCATTGAGAAAACATAAAAGAAAAGAGACATAGCTTTAAGACGCACACGCACGCACGCACTCATGTACGCACTCGCACACGCACGCACAGACACGCGGACGATCGCACGAACACGCACACACATTAAATAGGTGGACTCAGTTGTCAGCTGACACCTCATCAATGCGTATTGAATCTCTGATGATCCGATCTGGTAAGTTATGGATGAATCCAATATATTACTCAAGTATTGCCGTCATAATCAATTATGTCACATGTATGTTGACGTCACAATCATAATTGACAGACAAAACTCCATCATGAACCTGAAATAGTCCTTCAGGTGCACGAATTGTATGTCTTTGATGGATTTACTATTTATTAACATTCTGTTGAATATTTTGAAATTAATTTTTCTGGGCTCTGTTGCTGTCATAGGCAGTAACAGCACATAGTAAATGGCTAGAAATGGATTCATCCATTGGCCATTATTCTGAAGTCTGCTTTTATTTTCCCAAACATGAAATATGTCCTGCCGTCCAGGACAAATATCAGAGAATCGGATACAATATTCTAATGAATTTCTACTTCTCCGACCGGCTGGTCTAGATTTTACATGAAATATATATATAGGCTACACTTAGATTCGGTTATTTCAGAATTTTGATTAGAATTGGTTGATCAGCTCTCATTATGATCAAAGTATTATTCTAATTGTGAATGAGATAGGGGAGATGGGTGATGGTAGAGAGTGAACGATGGAAAAAGTGGTGGAGATGAGGGGAGAGGAAGGGATGGATTTTTGGAGTGGAGACAGGCCGGAGAGAGAAAGAGAGGGGAAGAGAGGGGGCGGAGAGAGGGATAGAGAGGATGGGGTGGATGGGGTGGGGTGGGGTGGGGAGGGGAGAAAAAGAATTGGGTGTGCTTATTTATGCATGACTGCAAGAATCAATGCATTATGCGGAATGAAGTGGTTCCTAAGGGTACCCTCAATGGTAATTCAGGCTCATAATTTGTAATGTAATTTGTTTCCTAACAGAATTCGTCGCAGACCGTCCTTCATTGAATAAGCGCTAGAAGCACGGAGCACAGCTTGCCTGGCTCTTGTCTATTTGCAGATACTCACTAGCCAGGTGGCAGTACTCGGCGTCGACATGCTCATTTAGACAACTATGACAAGACACAGGAAGCCAAATATCCAGTACATTATACTTCAGCCGCGACGAGCAGAACTGTGCAAGAACGACGCCAGCTTTTCCTGGCCAACATGAATAAGGTCCAACACATGCAGCTATCCAGGTGTGCGACACGATTTAATCAAATCACCCTTCTTGTCAATAACAACCATGTCCCACCATGTACTATAAATGTACACTAACCGTGCCCATGACCTGTCAACCGGTCAATGAACGGTTCTAGTTCTCTCATCAGCATACTTCTTAACTATTTCGTCTATTAGCATCAAAAGCGAATATGTACTCTACAAAAGTACACGGAATGTTGGGCATGTCTAACACCGGCGCCAGTCTGTATCCTGAACTCTTACTCCCCTATCATGACTGCAGAGAAACGAAACACAGGTGCCCTGACGAATGTGGTTACCTCATACCTGATCCATTCACCTACAAAGAGAATGCCAATATCAACAAATATAATGATACCAGATGATATACAGTGTATTATCTGCATACTGGATGGAATAGACCGTGAGAGTTAACCATTTGAACCAGCAAGGTCTAATTCGAAAATGCGTATACAATTTAATACATATTCTGTTGAATATTTTGAAACTTATTTGACTGGAAGATGCATGGCAACAAGAGGCTTCTGTCAAATTAGTTTTAAAATATTCAACAGCTTGCTTGTATAGATACCATAAAATTACGATACTGGGAATTCAGAGTTCAAAAGGCTAAACAATGTTTATGAATGAGGGCATCATTACAGATATGGTGAACTTGTATGCACACAAGGAACAGATTGCAAAAACAATGCGTAGATATACATAAATTCAGATTCAATTTCAGATACATTTTATTTCAATTTCAAATTAAAATAATTGTCGGCATGTATGGTGAGATTTAGGCTCCAAATTCAATTGCTGTTTAATTCGATAACTTCTTTGACACGACTATATAAATGATAAAATTACTCGGTTACAGATACACATATTTTACAAATTATACCTGTATATTACATTTTTATCCTAGTGCCGTTCAATAGCGGCTCAGACGTTCACTTAACAACGAATGGTTCCGTGACCTCTTCACCACTGAGTAAGTAGCAAATAGTTAAAAGCCATAGCTTAGGTCAAATATCACAAGAAGTGCTCAAAATGTGGAAAAAGCATGAAATTAAGTAGTTTTTCATGTGCTATTTTATATAAGAGCAGAGAGCAGATCACACGTGATCGGACAACATTCCAAGGGTCAGAATTATATGGTGGTCCATATGTGCCATTTATAATTTAAGTCTTTAAACATTTCTATGAAATTATATGAATGGTCCTAGCAAGAGTAGACTTTAAAAAAACCATTCAGTTATCTGCTGTAGCTTATATTCTTATTTCATCTCCTGAACAAATACTTACCTATCGAGTTACCTACTAGTCTGAAGAAGTTATAACGTCCAATATGTGCATGCATGTTGGCCTTGGTGAATGCGCATCCAAATTACCTTGTGAATCTGAATTACTGATAACTGTAACAGACTGGCGTTACTGTACCTTGTGCCAGAGCAGAGAGGCACAGGGGGAAATGCTGTGAAGAGAAAATACAAAGCCAATGACAAGCAGGCTCTAGCGTCATTGCCAACAATATTCTTGACTTCTCTCAGATTGGATCAGTACATCTAGACATTGATATAAGGAGGCTTGGTGACGGCCACGGTATAGCGAGAACATTCGTCATGAACAATGCGGTTTGGCATAAAACGTGCAGAAATAAATTTGACAGTCAAAAGCTCCAGCGGATACATGAGGGAAAGACAATAGACAGCAAAGAGCTTGACCAATCAGATATTTGGCAATGGGGCGCACGAACGCATGCACGCACGTACCCACGTATACATGCACACACGTTTCTTGTGCGACAATGATGACACAAGTGAACGCATGCAAAGTACAGGAAAATGTGCATAGATAGGCTTATGCGTGAGCATGCACATACTTCGAATGACTAGAAAGAACTAGATATAAATTATCTTAGTGGACAAGTAAATACAACAGGGCTGAAAGAGAGATTACTAGGCATGATTCCTGATTTGAGAGCACAGACGCGAGGAGAAATAGTGTTGATGTTCGAGGCAGCCATTGGTGGTCATTGCACAAAGTCTACTTGATTGGTACTCAGCGTCCAAGACAATCACAGTATTATAATATGAAGGTAGCATTATCGCTGTTCAAATTGCTGATGTTTAATACAAAGAATACTTCCATCAGCCTTGTCCGATATGGGCAAACTGAAAACATTTACAAAGTCGGATCTTCTGAATTTTTTTGATACGTGTGCCCCATCACCAACTGATGTACCTATTGTTGAATGTTGATGCAAAGATCTTTAATCGTTCTGACATTGTCCACATGTTATTAGTAAAAAAACTGTCCAATCTTTCAGGACAATGCAGACAAGATACGTGTACCACACATCATTCAACAGTTGGAGTTAGTCAGTCGCTTTGGTGTTGTAGGGGAACGTTACCTGGCACAATATTTCAAAGAAACAACAAGACAGAAAAGGGGTGGTGGGAACTGTGTTATGGTGACAGGTGCCACGCCATTACAAAGGAATTGGCACAATTTCCTTAGAGTTGTAGAAAATAAGACCGACTTGTATACCTTCCTGGCAAAGTGTATTTCTACATTAAACATTGTATGGAAAAATGTATACAGCTCAGATGACATTACAGTGCAGGGGAGGATTTAGAGGGGAGAGGTTCAGGGGCTGCGCACCCTCCCTTCTATACGTGTGTGCCCTTATAACCCTCAAAATAATTAGAAAAATATTGTGTTTTTATGCTACTGAGGGAGCAGTAAATGGCTTCTAAGGGCATCTAATTTTCAAAAATTTCTCGAGACAGGACCCTCCCGAACTTGTGCACCCTCCCTCCACCAAAACCTATATCCGCCCCTACAGTGATGCAGCAAAACTGGTCCCGTGTGATCATGAGGAAGCTGACACCAGACTTCTCCTGCTTACCCTGATGAACTGTGGATTGCGCTTTGTGTTAACAAACACCTCAGCTATATTCCTGCTCATACAACTGCAGATAAAGCAAAAGCATTAGAATGTGTCCATGTCTTTAGAGGCTGTTATACCGTGGCTGCCTTTTGTAGGGTCGGCGAATGTTCAGCTTTGGATAACTTGAAAGTTTTCAACCTGATACAATGGCTAATTAATGCCATTGTATCAGGTTGAAAACTTTCAAGTTATCCAAAGCTGAACATTCGCCGACCCCACAAAAGGCAGCCACGGTAGTTATTCCAGAGGAGACACTGTCTGTGATTGAAAGATTCGTTGTTCTTCTCTACAGCAGAACAAGTGAATGCACGCATGTAGCGCAAGCCAGAAAACAAGTGTGTGCCAAGGGAATGCAGCTGGAACACATTCCCAACTCTAGCTGCCCTGATTGACCATACCAAAAGAGCAACATATCGGGGTGGGGGTGTATGCCTGGGTGAAACTATTGTACCGCGGCAAAACTTCACAAGTCCTGGCGAATGGTGGTGGCAACAAGACGCTGATAAAAATGGGTTTACATTTTGTCCATCCTCCCAGAAGCTTCTAAGTCGTGCGCATAACTCATAAAACGTGGCAAACGACGGCCTGTAGACCTCCATGCAAATGCGCCAGAGCTTCACCTCCATGTACCTGTCTCTGCATGTGTACATGATGCTGCTACAAGCACACCGACAGTGGCAATTCACCTTTCCAGTTTATCCATCCATCATATGACGTCATAATCAACTAAGTGACGTGTATGCTGACGTCATAATAAGACGTCATAAATGATTCGAAATAGTCCGTTTTTAACGATTAATATTCCGACACGTTGTGCGAAATGTATGGCTTTGCTATTTAATAAACAAGCCATAGGCAGCAGCAGCGCACAGTCGAATTAATTTCAAAATATTCAACAGCTTACCTGCATAGTTTTACTGGAAACTGATAGTCAGGGAGTTCAGAGATCGATTGATCCCAACATGAGCGTGGTGTGGGTGGAGCTTAGATGGAGATGGGCGGGGCATAGCTAAAACTGGTCCATTAACTGCCCTACAAACTATAGAAGCTTGTTGTAAAGGTTGAGAGGATGTGTGTACAAAGCTTTAATTAAAGATATGTATTGAATAATCTGTATTGAATATAGTGTATTGAATAATCTGTGGCATTATCTATAATCATTCTGCTGGGATGTTGCATTTTATGAGATTAGGCAACTATCCAAAAGTCCCTAACGTTATCCCCGAAATGTCCCAGGTATATTCTGAAAGTACAGTACCATCCACAATAAGTGTTGTGCATTTATGTTATTATTTTTACCTTAGTTTATTTACATCAAAATAAATTCAAAATAAAACATTATAAACAGATAGTGTCACGTTTATCCGCGATTTTGACTATTTCATAGGGCCATCTGGGCCCTTATTTTGACCATCTGGGTGTTATCTGATCATGTGGGACCTGCTCTTCTAGGAAAGACCAAATGAAAAACTACTTATGCACAGAATTTGGTGCTTTTTTACATTGTCAACAATTTTTTGCATTATGTGCTAGATACTATAGTATAACTGCCTGCAAATATAGACCTACGTAATGTCAATTAATGGTGATGAAATCGAGTTATATCGCAATAGTTGCATGACTCTGCGATATAGCGGAAATATTTGACGTAAGATTTGCTACGCAGTAGATTGCCAATGGTGTGTCGAATCCGGCCAAATCGAGTTTGGCGAGTAACGCGGTGTCATTAGATTATGACGTCATATGCTTATGGCATCTGGATTTAAATCTAGGCTCATGGACCATTCCAGTTTTAGCTATTCTCCGGCCATCTTTATCTAAGCTCCACCCACACCTCGTCCGTGTTGGGATCGATCGATACCGGGATTATCAATTTCCAGAAAACTATACAGGCAAACTGTTGAATAATTTGAAAATAATTTGATTAGTCGCTGCTGCTATGGCAGTAACAGCGCCCAGTCAAAATATTCAACAGCATGTTTATTAAAGAGCAAAGCACATACAATTCGTACACAACGTCTCTGACTATTAAGCGTTAAAAACAGACTATATCGAGTCATTCATGACGTCATAATTATTACGTCATCTTACACGTCACACAGTCTATTATGACGTCATATGATGGATGGATAAACTGGGAAAGGCCCATTCTTAATGTGTAACGTAAGTAGGCAGGCCAACTAGCTTATGGAGTCAAGGACTCAGTTGAAATATGATAATTATATTTTATTGAATACATAGCTGATGATAATACTTTATAAATCTGTGACATGTAATCAGTCTTTACTTGCAAGACTTGTAGTTAATATGCGGCTTATGCCCCACGCTTGTTCATTTGTGGATTTCATTTCAAATAAATATAGTGCGCTGTGAAATTTCTTTTTTTCCTCTCAACCCCATACGATTCATTGTTGCGGAACGCGAGTAACTTACCATTCTTGAATGTTTGTTAGATTCGATGAAACCAACATGATGCTAATGAGCCTTCAATTTGAGAGGCATCTTTAATGATTAGAAATGTTGGTGTTCTTGGTGAAATGTTACACGAGGAATTAGCTTTTAGAAACCCTTCAAAGGCGTACGCTATCAATTGCAAGCAGTTCTTAAAAGGCATTGGCATTGGTTATGTAAACATATTTTTGCTAAGTATTCATTAAACAATGTAAGATCCACAAGGTTGAAGTAATTGATTTGATTTCCGCATCACATCATCGATGGTGATGGCCAAAATCGTGACAAAGCTGTTCCAGTTTCAGCTTAGTTTGCGATTGGTGCATCTGATCTGTACAATTAACACGGTTACAATCATCCTAGACTATCTTCTATTGAAAACGATATAAAGTAAAATTAGAAATTCAAATAAAATTGAGAGCAACAACATTCACGCACATTATTGTCAAAGTATACAACAGCATTATCGTATTTTCCGCTGGAAGTGATACACTGGCGACGAACAGCAATGATATGCGTGTTCTTGAGCGTACTGTGTGAATACGTCCTACGCGCTTATGACCAGTTGCACGTGCAGACGTGAAATTTTTCTTTCAGAAATCCCGGCACAGACAATAGTCTCAACTAATTTGGCGTCCAATAGTTACAGCGAATAAGAAGTCAGGGCATTGCATGCTAGGTAGCATTGCATGCTTGGTAAATTGCATAGAATTCAACAGACATCTCATATGTCTATTTAATGGGTCATAAGAGCTTTAATTCCGGCTCTTACTATCAGCAGAAAGACGTATTTAATTCCCCTGCTTATGGAAATCTCAAACGGTGATCTCCCTTTAACAATCTCTTAAGCGTAATCTACTTTTACCAAACATGCCAGCAGCCTGAGAAGCAGACGTTGAACGCTCGCCATACACATATAATATACAGCCGCCGCTGTAAGGACCGGGTGGGTGGGTGAGGTGAATTATTGCAACTCGTGTTTGCTGTGTTTGCTGTGGATTTCCTGCTGTTAAGGCCAAATTATGGCGATGCTTTATGCAGACGGTAGTCTAATCTGACAAGATCACCAGTTTTAACTTTTGGAATCAGAAAAGCCGAATGAATAGTGTGTTGAATATAATTCTTAGGGGCTGCAAGGGTAACATCATAGTCAAGTACGGTAGCTGCAGTTCAGACATCAATACTTAAAATCCCCATCCATTTCCTACTTTTGTGCCAGGGAAAAGTGAGTATGTCGAAAGCCACTTTTTGGCGGGTCAAAATAAAAGAAGTTGCACCCTGCTCTTCGATGCGTAGGTTACTAGTTAGTTGTCTAACTTTGGAGTTAATCAGATGAAAACTGTACGAGAGAGATGCTGTGTGACCGAGATTAAGAAAGAAAGGAGTAAAATCCTGATTGATTGTAATAATCTGGGTTGATGCCCAGATAAATGACTAGCCACATTCGCCAATCCTGTCCTTGGGCATGATACACTGAATAGGGTTTCTTTCAAAACGTGCGTGGCTCAGAGGTGTTGCAATATTCCATATTTTACAGCAACGGCGCAACAAAGTGGGCCTCTATATTCCTTCTACTGGTCTGATAATGGACACTGGTAATCCTTCCAACAGTCTGTGGCAATTCTTAACATATCTATGAATCAGTATCCTAACGCATACAATACACGCAGCAAACCAACATAAAACGTGATATTAAGAACGAGCTATGCGTTATTATGAAAACCATCTGCAAGAAGAACGCGCTTTATCTATTTTATGTCACGTATGTTAATGACCTATGTGTTATTCCTGGTGCCATAAGCTGTATATTGTTAAGTAACCAATCTGGTAACGGTTCTCTCGGCCTGTGTATAATTGTCTATAGTTCATTATGTAGGCATCGGGTATATAATACAGATTTTTATTATCGTATTTACGTGTTTCCATCCGGCGCTGATAGAGAACAGCTCAGAAATAAGATAATATCTTTCCAAATCAAAAACAGAAACATGTCAGTTTAGTACAATATTAACCCCGAGGTGGGAAACGCTCTGAATGGCTTCCAAATCAAATTAGGTCCAAGATGTTCAACAGTAAGTTTTATTTTGTTTTGGAAATATGTTAAGGTTTTTCTAAGCTGGACTGTATTCTTATAGACACTTTCTCTTTATAAACACCTCTACAAATCACTAACCATCAGCTTAAGTCCGCAGCATAGCTACCAATTAAGATCCATTCATAAGTCTGTTTAGATGCGATGCGGCTATGCCACAATTCGTGCCACTAAAACGGCGTGACAAATGATCCATGTGTAGGAGGTAGAGATTTGGAAATTCAATACGCGGTCTACTCTCACTTCTTCCGATTTCAGATATCTGAGGCTCAAGACACCCACTCGCGGATTTGTGAACCCTATTGCCTTTCCAATATCCAGAGGTTATTGGTTTGATTGGATATATAAACTCTCTAATGTCTAGGTACCAATCAAGCCATATCTAGGCATAATCTACACGTTGGAAAACATCGAAAAAACAGAACATATATTACAGCTACAAAATTATGGAACTGTACGAAACAGGAAACATGTGACGAAATACTTACAACAAACTCAATCAAGAAAACAATAAAGCAAGAACGCGAACGCGCGATATGTCTCGCCCCTGGATGGCTTTTAGTATTATTGATCCAGTTGACTAATAATTGAAAAAATATTATCTGATGACATTGCACAAAATCAACCTTTTAATAATAAATATTGTATCCCTACATGAGATAGAAACAGTTAGTAAAGTTTCAAAATCCGAAGAGCTCTTGTTAACTAATACGGTGATTATGTGATATATCTCACCCCAGTATTTTCTTTCATGTTATGACGTATCGACGGTACCGCATATATGAATGCATCCAATTCCACTTTCTACTGCCAGTGAAACCATCTAAATGGAATACTAACCTTATTCAGGATATAAAAATAATTTTAAAATGTAAATGTGCCTGGGAAAAATATTGTGATAGGAAAAATAGGATTATAAAAACACGATATTTGCCTTAATTTTCATTGCCGTGCTTTCAAACCCCTTTCA